>CM060111.1:26424747-26894747 GCA_030522415.1 Channallabes apus | reverse complement strand
GTGTGTGTGTGTGTGTGTGTGTACCTGTCGGACTCTAGTGTGTGTGTATGTGTGTACCTGTCGGACTCTAGTGTGTGTGTATGTGTGTACCTGTCGGACTCTAGTGTGTGTGTGTGTGTGTGTGTGTGTGTGTGTACCCGTCGGACTGTAGTGTGTGTGTGTGTGTGTACATGTCGGACTGTAGTGTGTGTGTGTGTGTGTGTGTGTACATGTCGGACTGTAGTGTGTGTATGTGTGTACCTGTCGGACTGTAGTGTGTGTGTGTGTACCTGTCGGACTGTAGTGTGTGTGTGTACCTGTCGGACTGTAGTGTGTGTGTGTGTGTACCTGTCGGACTGTAGTGTGTGTGTGTGTACCTGTCGGACTGTAGTGTGTGTGTGTGTACCTGTCGGACTGTAGTGTGTGTGTGTGTGTGTGTGTGTGTGTGTACCTGTCGGACTGTAGTGTGTGTGTGTGTGTGTGTGTGTGTACCTGTCGGACAGTAGTGTGTGTGTGTGTGTGTGTACCTGTCGGACTGTAGTGTGTGTGTCTGTGTGTGTGTGTACCTGTCGGACTGTAGTGTGTGTGTGTGTGTGTACCTGTCGGACTGTAGTGTGTGTGTGTGTGTGTGTACCTGTCAGACTGTAGTGTGTGTGTATGTGTGTGTGTGTACCTGTCGGACTGTAGTGTGTGTGTATGTGTGTACCTGTCGGACTGTAGTGTGTGTGTATGTGTGTACCTGTCGGACTGTAGTGTGTGTGTGTGTATGTGTGTACCTGTCGGACAGTAGTGTATGTGTATGTGTGTACCTGTCGGACTGTAGTGTGTGTGTGTATGTGTGTGTGTGTGTACCTGTCGGACTGTAGTGTGTGTGTATGTGTGTACCTGTCGGACTCTAGTGTGTGTGTGTGTGTGTGTGTGTGTGTGTGTGTGTGTGTACCTGTCGGACTGTAGTGTGTGTGTGTGTGTGTGTGTGTGTGTGTGTGTACATGTCGGACTGTAGTGTGTGTATGTGTGTACCTGTCGGACTCTAGTGTGTGTGTGTGTGTGTGTGTGTGTGTGTGTGTACCTGTCGGACTGTAGTGTGTGTGTGTATGTGTGTGTGTGTACCTGTCGGACTGTAGTGTATGTGTATGTGTGTACCTGTCGGACTGTAGTGTGTGTGTGTATGTGTACCTGTCGGACTGTAGTGTGTGTGTATGTGTGTACCTGTCGGACTCTAGTGTGTGTGTGTGTGTGTGTGTGTGTGTGTGTGTACCCGTCGGACTGTAGTGTGTGTGTGTGTGTGTGTGTGTGTGTGTACATGTCGGACTGTAGTGTGTGTGTGTGTGTGTGTGTGTGTGTGTACATGTCGGACTGTAGTGTGTGTATGTGTGTGTGTGTGTGTGTGTGTGTACCTGTCGGACAGTAGTGTGTGTGTGTGTGTGTGTGTACCTGTCGGACTGTAGTGTGTGTGTCTGTGTGTGTGTGTACCTGTCGGACTGTAGTGTGTGTGTGTGTGTGTGTGTGTGTGTGTGTGTACCTGTCGGACTGTAGTGTGTGTGTGTGTGTGTGTGTGTGTGTGTACCTGTCAGACTGTAGTGTGTGTGTATGTGTGTGTGTGTACCTGTCGGACTGTAGTGTATGTGTATGTGTGTACCTGTCGGACTGTAGTGTGTGTGTGTATGTGTGTGTGTGTACCTGTCGGACTGTAGTGTATGTGTATGTGTGTACCTGTCGGACTGTAGTGTGTGTGTGTATGTGTGTGTGTGTGTACCTGTCGGACTGTAGTGTGTGTGTATGTGTGTACCTGTCGGACTCTAGTGTGTGTGTGTGTGTGTGTGTGTGTGTGTGTGTGTACCTGTCGGACTGTAGTGTGTGTGTGTGTGTGTGTGTACATGTCGGACTGTAGTGTGTGTGTGTGTGTGTGTGTACATGTCGGACTGTAGTGTGTGTATGTGTGTACCTGTCGGACTGTAGTGTGTGTGTGTGTGTACATGTCGGACTGTAGTGTGTGTGTATGTGTGTACCTGTCGGACTCTAGTGTGTGTGTGTGTGTGTGTGTGTGTGTGTGTACCTGTCGGACTCTAGTGTGTGTGTGTGTGTGTGTGTGTGTGTGTACCTGTCGGACTGTAGTGTGTGTGTGTGTGTGTGTGTGTGTGTGTGTGTGTGTGTACCTGTCGGACTGTAGTGTGTGTGTGTGTGTGTGTGTGTGTGTGTGTACACATGTCGGACTGTAGTGTGTGTGTGTGTGTGTGTGTGTGTGTGTACCTGTCGGACGGTGTGTCTGTAGTGTGTGTGTACCTGTCGGACTGTAGTGTGTGTGTACCTGTCGGACGGTGTGTCTGTAGTGTGTGTACCTGTCGGACTGTAGTGTGCGTGTACTTGTCGGACGGTGTGTCTGTAGTGTATGTGTGTACCTGTCGGACGGTGTGTCTGTAGTGTGTGTGTGTACCTGTCGGACGGTGTGTCTGTAGTGTGTGTGTGTACATGTCGGACGGTGTGTCTGTAGTGTGTGTGTGTGTGTGTACATGTCAGACGGTGTGTCTGTAGTGTGTGTGTGTGTGTGTGTACATGTCAGACGGTGTGTCTGTAGTGTGTGTGTGTGTGTGTACATGTCAGACGGTGTGTCTGTAGTGTGTGTGTGTGTGTGTGTACATGTCAGACGGTGTGTCTGTAGTGTGTGTGTGTGTGTGTACATGTCAGACGGTGTGTCTGTAGTGTGTGTGTGTACATGTCAGACGGTGTGTCTGTAGTGTATGTGTGTGTGTACTTGTCGGACGGTGTGTCTGTACCTGTCGGATGGTGTGTCTGTACCTGTCGGATGGTGTGTCTGTACCTGTCGGATGGTGTGTCTGTAGTGTGTGTGTGTACCTGTCAGACGGTGTGTCTGTAGTGTGTGTGTACTTGTCGGACGGTGTGTCTGTAGTGTGTGTGTACTTGTCGGACGGTGTGTCTGTAGTGTGTGTGTGTGTGTACATGTCAGACGGTGTGTCTGTAGTGTGTGTGTGTACTTGTCAGACGGTGGGTCTGTAGTGTGTGTGTCTGTACCTGTCGGATGGTGTGTGTGTACCTGTCGGACGGTGTGTCTGTAGTGTGTGTGTACTTGTCGGACGGTGTGTCTGTAGTGTGTGTGTGTACCTGTCGGACGGTGTGTCTGTAGTGTGTGTGTGTACCTGTCGGACGGTGTGTCTGTAGTGTGTGTGTGTACCTGTCGGACGGTGTGTCTGTAGTGTGTGTGTTTACCTGTCGGACGGTGTGTCTGTAGTGTGTGTGTGTGTGTGTGTGTACATGTCAGACGGTGTGTCTGTAGTGTGTGTGTGTACTTGTCGGACGGTGTGTCTGTAGTGTGTGTGTGTGTGTGTGTGTGTGTACATGTCAGACGGTGTGTCTGTAGTGTGTGTGTGTGTACTTGTCGGACGGTGTGTCTCTAGTGTGTGTGTTTACCTGTCGGACTGTAGTGTGTGTGTGTGTGTACCTGTCGGACGGTGTGTCTGTAGTGTGTGTGTACCTGTCGGACTGTAGTGTGTGTGTGTGTGTGTACCTGTCGGACGGTGTGTCTGTAGTGTGTGTACCTGTCGGACGGTGTGTCTGTAGTGTGTGTACCTGTCGGACTGTAGTGTGCGTGTACTTGTCGGACGGTGTGTCTGTAGTGTGTGTGTGTACCTGTCGGACGGTGTGTCTGTAGTGTGTGTGTGTACCTGTCGGACGATGTGTCTGTAGTGTCTGTGTGTACCTGTCGGACGGTGTGTCTGTAGTGTCTGTGTGTGTGTGTGTACATGTCAGACGGTGTGTCTGTAGTGTGTGTGTGTGTGTGTACATGTCAGACGGTGTGTCTGTAGTGTGTGTGTGTGTGTGTACATGTCAGACGGTGTGTCTGTAGTGTGTGTGTGTGTGTGTGTACATGTCAGACGGTGTGTCTGTAGTGTGTGTGTGTGTGTGTGTGTGTGTACATGTCAGACGGTGTGTCTGTAGTGTATGTGTGTGTGTACTTGTCGGACGGTGTGTCTGTACCTGTCGGATGGTGTGTCTGTACCTGTCGGATGGTGTGTCTGTAGTGTGTGTGTACTTGTCGGACGGTGTGTCTGTAGTGTGTGTGTACTTGTCGGACGGTGTGTCTGTAGTGTGTGTGTGTGTGTACATGTCAGACGGTGTGTCTGTAGTGTGTGTGTGTACATGTCAGACAGTGTGTCTGTAGTGTGTGTGTGTACTTGTCAGACGGTGGGTCTGTAGTGTATGTGTCTGTACCTGTCGGATGGTGTGTGTGTACCTGTCGGACGGTGTGTCTGTAGTGTGTGTGTACTTGTCGGACGGTGTGTCTGTAGTGTGTGTGTGTACCTGTCGGACGGTGTGTCTGTAGTGTGTGTGTGTACCTGTCGGACGGTGTGTCTGTAGTGTGTGTGTTTACCTGTCGGACGGTGTGTCTGTAGTGTGTGTGTGTACTTGTCGGACGGTGTGTCTGTAGTGTGTGTGTGTGTGTGTGTGTGTGTGTACATGTCAGACGGTGTGTCTGTAGTGTGTGTGTGTGTACTTGTCGGACGGTGTGTCTCTAGTGTGTGTGTTTACCTGTCGGACTGTAGTGTGTGTACCTGTCGGACGGTGTGTCTGTAGTGTGTGTGTACCTGTCGGACTGTAGTGTGTGTGTGTGTGTGTACCTGTCGGACGGTGTGTCTGTAGTGTGTGTACCTGTCGGACGGTGTGTCTGTAGTGTGTGTACCTGTCGGACTGTAGTGTGCGTGTACTTGTCGGACGGTGTGTCTGTAGTGTGTGTGTGTACCTGTCGGACGGTGTGTCTGTAGTGTGTGTGTGTACCTGTCGGACGATGTGTCTGTAGTGTCTGTGTGTACCTGTCGGACGGTGTGTCTGTAGTGTCTGTGTGTGTGTGTGTACATGTCAGACGGTGTGTCTGTAGTGTGTGTGTGTACATGTCAGACGGTGTGTCTGTAGTGTGTGTGTGTGTGTGTGTACATGTCAGACGGTGTGTCTGTAGTGTGTGTGTGTGTGTGTGTGTACATGTCAGACGGTGTGTCTGTAGTGTGTGTGTGTGTGTGTGTACATGTCAGACGGTGTGTCTGTAGTGTATGTGTGTGTGTGTACATGTCAGACGGTGTGTCTGTAGTGTATGTGTGTGTGTGTACATGTCAGACGGTGTGTCTGTAGTGTGTGTGTGTGTACATGTCAGACGGTGTGTCTGTAGTGTGTGTGTGTGTGTGTGTGTGTGTGTGTGTGTGTACTTGTCGGACGGTGTGTCTGTAGTGTGTGTGTACTTGTCGGACGGTGTGTCTGTACCTGTCGGATGGTGTGTCTGTACCTGTCGGATGGTGTGTCTGTACCTGTCGGATGGTGTGTCTGTACCTGTCGGATGGTGTGTCTGTACCTGTCGGATGGTGTGTCTGTACCTGTCGGATGGTGTGTCTGTAGTGTGTGTGTACCTGTCAGATGGTGTGTCTGTACCTGTCGGACGGTGTGTCTGTACCTGTCGGACGTTGTGTCTGTACCTGTCGGACGGTGTGTCTGTAGTGTGTGTGTGTGTGTGTGTGTACCTGTCAGACGGTGTGTCTGTAGTGTGTGTGTACTTGTCGGACGGTGTGTCTGTAGTGTGTGTGTGTGTGTGTGTGTGTGTGTGTACATGTCAGACGGTGTGTCTGTAGTGTCTGTGTGTACCTGCCGGACGGTGTGTCTGTAGTGTGTGTGTGTATGTGTGTACATGTCAGACGGTGTGTCTGTAGTGTGTGTGTGTATGTGTGTACATGTCAGACGGTGTGTCTGTAGTGTGTGTGTGTACATGTCAGACGGTGTGTCTGTAGTGTGTGTGTGTACTTGTCAGACGGTGTGTCTGTAGTGTGTGTGTGTACTTGTCAGACGGTGTGTCTGTAGTGTGTGTGTCTGTACCTGTCGGATGGTGTGTGTGTACCTGTCGGACGGTGTGTCTGTAGTGTGTGTGTACTTGTCGGACGGTGTGTCTGTAGTGTGTGTGTGTACCTGTCGGACGGTGTGTCTGTAGTGTGTGTGTGTACCTGTCGGACGGTGTGTCTGTAGTGTGTGTGTACCTGTCGGACGGTGTGTCTGTAGTGTGTGTGTTTACCTGTCGGACGGTGTGTCTGTAGTGTGTGTGTGTACTTGTCGGACGGTGTGTCTGTAGTGTGTGTGTGTGTACTTGTCGGACGGTGTGTCTCTAGTGTGTGTGTTTACCTGTCGGACGGTGTGTCTGTAGTGTGTGTGTGTGTGTACCTGGCGGACGGTGTGTCTGTAGTGTGTGTGTGTGTACTTGTCGGATGGTGTGTCTGTACCTGTCGGACGGTGTGTCTGTAGTGTGTGTGTGTGTGTGTGTGTACCTGTCAGACGGTGTGTCTGTAGTGTGCGTGTACATGTCGGACGGTGTGTCTGTAGTGTGTGTGTGTGTGTGTGTGTGTGTACATGTCAGACGGTGTGTCTGTAGTGTGTGTGTGTGTACCTGTCGGACGGTTGGTCTGTAGTGTGTGTGTGTGTGTGTGTGTGTACATGTCAGACGGTGTGTCTGTAGTGTCTGTGTGTACTTGTCGGACGGTGTGTCTGTAGTGTGTGTGTGTGTACCTGTCAGACGGTGTGTCTGTAGTGTCTGTGTGTACTTGTCGGACCGTGTGTCTGTAGTGTGTGTGTGTGTACCTGTCGGATGGTGTGTGTGTACCTGTCAGACGGTGTGTCTGTAGTGAGTGTGTACGTGTCGGACGGTGTGTCTGTAGTGTGTGTGTGTACCTGTCGGACGGTGTGTCTGTAGTGTGTGTGTGTGTGTGTGTGTGTGTGTGTGTGTTTGTGTACATGTCAGACGGTGTGTCTGTAGTGTGTGTGTGTACATGTCAGACTGTGTGTCTGTAGTGTGTGTGTGTGCTTGTCGGACTGTAGTGTGTGTGTGTGTGTACCTGTCGGACTGTAGTGTGTGTGTGTGTGTGTGTGTACCTGTCGGACTGTAGTGTGTGTGTGTGTGTGTGTACCTGTCGGACTGTAGTGTGTGTGTGTGTGTGTGTGTGTGTGTGTGTGTACCTGTCAGACTGTAGTGTGTGTGTGTGTGTGTGTGTGTGTGTGTGTGTACCTGTCGGACTGTAGTGTGTGTGTGTGTACCTGTCGGACTGTAGTGTGTGTGTGTGTGTGTGTGTACCTGTCGGACTGTAGTGTGTGTGTGTGTGTACCTGTCGGACTGTAGTGTGTGTGTGTGTGTGTGTACCTGTCGGACTGTAGTGTGTGTGTGTGTGTACCTGTCGGACTGTAGTGTGTGTGTGTGTGTACCTGTCGGACTGTAGTGTGTGTGTGTGTGTGTACCTGTCGGACTGTAGTGTGTGTGTGTGTGTACCTGTCGGACTGTAGTGTGTGTGTGTGTGTGTACCTGTCGGACTGTAGCGTGTGTGTGTGTGTACCTGTCGGACTGTAGCGTGTGTGTGTGTGTACCTGTCGGACTGTAGTGTGTGTACCTGTCGGACTGTAGCGTGTGTGTGTGTGTGTGTACCTGTCGGACTGTAGTGTGTGTGTGTGTGTGTGTACCTGTCGGACTGTAGTGTGTGTGTGTGTGTACCTGTCGGACTGTAGCGTGTGTGTGTGTGTACCTGTCGGACTGTAGCGTGTGTACCTGTCGGACTGTAGCGTGTGTGTGTGTGTACCTGTCGGACTGTAGTGTGTGTGTGTGTGTGTGTACCTGTCGGACTGTAGAGTGTGTGTGTGTGTACCTGTCGGACTGTAGTGTGTGTGTGTGTGTACCTGTCGGACTGTAGCGTGTGTACCTGTCGGACTGTAGTGTGTGTGTGTGTGTACCTGTCGGACTGTAGCGTGTGTACCTGTCGGACTGTAGTGTGTGTGTGTGTGTACCTGTCGGACTGTAGCGTGTGTACCTGTCGGACTGTAGTGTGTGTGTGTGTGTACCTGTCGGACTGTAGTGTGTGTGTGTGTGTGTACCTGTCGGACTGTAGCGTGTGTGTGTGTGTACCTGTCGGACTGCAGCGTGTGTGTGTGTGTACCTGTCGGACTGTAGCGTGTGTGTGTGTGTACCTGTCGGACTGTAGCGTGTGTACCTGTCGGACTGTAGTGTGTGTGTGTGTGTACCTGTCGGACTGTAGTGTGTGTACCTGTCGGACTGTAGTGTGTGTGTGTGTGTACCTGTCGGACTGTAGTGTGTGTGTGTGTGTGTGTGTGTACCTGTCGGACTGTAGTGTGTGTGTGTGTGTACCTGTCGGACTGTAGCGTGTGTACCTGTCGGACTGTAGTGTGTGTGTGTGTGTACCTGTCGGACTGTAGTGTGTGTGTGTGTGTGTGTACCTGTCGGACTGTAGCGTGTGTGTGTGTGTGTACCTGTCGGACTGTAGCGTGTGTGTGTGTGTGTACCTGTCGGACTGTAGCGTGTGTGTGTGTGTACCAGTCGGACTGCAGCGTGTGTGTGTGTGTACCTGTCGGACTGTAGCGTGTGTACCTGTCGGACTGTAGCGTGTGTACCTGTCGGACTGTAGCGTGTGTACCTGTCGGACTGTAGTGTGTGTGTGTGTGTGTGTACCTGTCGGACTGTAGTGTGTGTGTGTGTGTACCTGTCGGACTGTAGTGTGTGTGTGTGTGTACCTGTCGGACTGTAGCGTGTGTACCTGTCGGACTGTAGTGTGTGTGTGTGTGTGTGTACCTGTCGGACTGTAGTGTGTGTGTGTGTGTGTACCTGTCGGACTGTAGTGTGTGTGTGTGTGTGTACCTGTCGGACTGTAGCGTGTGTGTGTGTGTACCTGTCGGACTGTAGCGTGTGTACCTGTCGGACTGTAGCGTGTGTGTGTGTGTGTACCTGTCGGACTGTAGCGTGTGTACCTGTCGGACTGTAGCGTGTGTGTGTGTGTACCTGTCGGACTGTAGCGTGTGTGTGTGTGTACCTGTCGGACTGTAGCGTGTGTGTGTGTGTACCTGTCGGACTGTAGCGTGTGTGTGTGTGTACCTGTCGGACTGTAGCGTGTGTGTGTGTGTACCTGTCGGACTGTAGCGTGTGTGTGTGTGTACCTGTCGGACTGTAGCGTGTGTGTGTGTGTACCTGTCGGACTGTAGCGTGTGTGTGTGTGTACCTGTCGGACTGTAGCGTGTGTGTGTGTGTGTACCTGTCGGACTGTAGTGTGTGTGTGTGTGTACCTGTCGGACTGTAGTGTGTGTGTGTGTGTGTGTACCTGTCGGACTGTAGCGTGTGTACCTGTCGGACTGTAGCGTGTGTGTGTGTGTACCTGTCGGACTGTAGTGTGTGTGTGTGTGTGTACCTGTCGGACTGTAGTGTGTGTGTGTGTGTGTACCTGTCGGACTGTAGTGTGTGTGTGTGTGTACCTGTCGGACTGTAGTGTGTGTGTGTGTGTACCTGTCGGACTGTAGTGTGTGTGTGTGTGTGTACCTGTCGGACTGTAGTGTGTGTGTGTGTGTACCTGTCGGACTGTAGTGTGTGTGTGTGTGTACCTGTCGGACTGTAGTGTGTGTGTGTGTGTACCTGTCGGACTGTAGTGTGTGTGTGTGTCTGTACCTGTCGGATGGTGTGTCTGTACCTGTCGGACGGTGTGTCTGTAGTGTGTGTGTGTGTGTGTGTGTACCTGTCAGACGGTGTGTCTGTAGTGTGCGTGTACATGTCGGACGGTGTGTCTGTAGTGTGTGTGTGTGTGTGTGTGTACATGTCAGACGGTGTGTCTGTAGTGTCTGTGTGTACTTGTCGGACGGTGTGTCTGTAGTGTCTGTGTGTACTTGTCGGACCGTGTGTCTGTAGTGTGTGTGTGTACCTGTCGGACGGTGTGTCTGTAGTGTGTGTGTGTGTGTGTGTGTGTGTTTGTGTACATGTCAGACGGTGTGTCTGTAGTGTGTGTGTGTACATGTCAGACGGTGTGTCTGTAGTGTGTGTGTGTACCTGTCGGACTGTAGTGTGTGTGTGTGTGTGTGTGTACCTGTCGGACTGTAGTGTGTGTGTGTGTGTGTGTACCTGTCGGACTGTAGTGTGTGTGTGTGTGTGTACCTGTCGGACTGTAGTGTGTGTGTGTGTGTGTGTGTGTGTGTGTACCTGTCAGACTGTAGTGTGTGTGTGTGTGTGTGTGTGTGTGTGTGTGTGTGTGTGTACCTGTCGGACTGTAGTGTGTGTGTGTGTGTACCTGTCGGACTGTAGTGTGTGTGTGTGTGTACCTGTCGGACTGTAGTGTGTGTGTGTGTGTGTGTACCTGTCGGACTGTAGCGTGTGTACCTGTCGGACTGTAGTGTGTGTGTGTGTGTGTGTGTGTGTACCTGTCGGACTGTAGTGTGTGTGTGTGTGTACCTGTCGGACTGTAGCGTGTGTGTGTGTGTGTACCTGTCGGACTGTAGCGTGTGTGTGTGTGTACCTGTCGGACTGTAGCGTGTGTGTGTGTGTGTACCTGTCGGACTGTAGCGTGTGTACCTGTCGGACTGCAGCGTGTGTACCTGTCGGACTGTAGCGTGTGTACCTGTCGGACTGTAGTGTGTGTGTGTGTGTGTACCTGTCGGACTGTAGCGTGTGTGTGTGTGTACCTGTCGGACTGTAGCGTGTGTGTGTGTGTGTACCTGTCGGACTGTAGCGTGTGTGTGTGTGTACCTGTCGGACTGTAGCGTGTGTGTGTGTGTACCTGTCGGACTGTAGTGTGTGTGTGTGTGTGTACCTGTCGGACTGTAGTGTGTGTGTGTGTGTGTACCTGTCGGACTGTAGTGTGTGTGTGTGTGTGTGTGTGTGTGTGTGTGTGTACCTGTCAGACTGTAGCGTGTGTACCTGTCGGACTGCAGCGTGTGTACCTGTCGGACTGTAGCGTGTGTGTGTGTGTGTACCTGTCGGACTGTAGTGTGTGTGTGTGTGTGTACCTGTCGGACTGTAGTGTGTGTGTGTGTGTACCTGTCGGACTGTAGTGTGTGTGTGTGTGTACCTGTCGGACTGTAGCGTGTGTGTGTGTGTACCTGTCGGACTGTAGCGTGTGTGTGTGTGTACCTGTCGGACTGTAGCGTGTGTGTGTGTGTGTGTACCTGTCGGACTGTAGCGTGTGTGTGTGTGTACCTGTCGGACTGTAGCGTGTGTGTGTGTGTGTACCTGTCGGACTGTAGCGTGTGTGTGTGTGTACCTGTCGGACTGTAGTGTGTGTGTGTGTGTACCTGTCGGACTGTAGTGTGTGTGTGTGTGTACCTGTCGGACTGTAGTGTGTGCGTGTGTGTGTGTACCTGTCGGACTGTAGTGTGTGTGTGTGTGTGCACCTGTCGGACTGTAGTGTGTGTGTGTGTGTGTGTGTGTGTGTGTGTGTGTGTACCTGTCAGACTGTAGTGTGTGTGTGTGTGTGTGTGTGTGTGTGTGTGTGTACCTGTCGGACTGTAGTGTGTGTGTGTGTGTGTGTGTACCTGTCGGACTGTAGCGTGTGTACCTGTCGGACTGTAGTGTGTGTGTGTGTGTGTGTGTGTGTACCTGTCGGACTGTAGTGTGTGTGTGTGTGTACCTGTCGGACTGTAGTGTGTGTGTGTGTGTACCTGTCGGACTGTAGTGTGTGTGTGTGTGTGTACCTGTCGGACTGTAGCGTGTGTGTGTGTGTACCTGTCGGACTGTAGCGTGTGTGTGTGTGTGTACCTGTCGGACTGTAGCGTGTGTACCTGTCGGACTGTAGCGTGTGTACCTGTCGGACTGTAGCGTGTGTACCTGTCGGACTGTAGCGTGTGTGTGTGTGTACCTGTCGGACTGTAGCGTGTGTGTGTGTACCTGTCGGACTGTAGCGTGTGTGTGTGTACCTGTCGGACTGTAGCGTGTGTGTGTGTGTACCTGTCGGACTGTAGCGTGTGTGTGTGTGTACCTGTCGGACTGTAGCGTGTGTGTGTGTGTACCTGTCGGACTGTAGCGTGTGTGTGTGTGTACCTGTCGGACTGTAGCGTGTGTGTGTGTGTACCTGTCGGACTGTAGCGTGTGTGTGTGTGTACCTGTCGGACTGTAGCGTGTGTGTGTGTGTACCTGTCGGACTGTAGCGTGTGTGTGTGTGTACCTGTCGGACTGTAGCGTGTGTGTGTGTGTACCTGTCGGACTGTAGCGTGTGTGTGTGTGTACCTGTCGGACTGTAGTGTGTGTGTGTGTGTGTGTACCTGTCGGACTGTAGTGTGTGTGTGTGTGTGTGTACCTGTCGGACTGTAGTGTGTGTGTGTGTGTGTGTACCTGTCGGACTGTAGTGTGTGTGTGTGTGTGTGTACCTGTCGGACTGTAGTGTGTGTGTGTGTGTGTGTACCTGTCGGACTGTAGTGTGTGTGTGTGTGTACCTGTCGGACTGTAGTGTGTGTGTCTGTACCTGTCGGACTGTAGTGTGTGTGTGTCTGTACCTGTCGGACTGTAGTGTGTGTGTGTCTGTACCTGTCGGATGGTGTGTCTGTACCTGTCGGACGGTGTGTCTGTAGTGTGTGTGTGTGTGTGTGTGTGTACCTGTCAGACGGTGTGTCTGTAGTGTGCGTGTACATGTCGGACGGTGTGTCTGTAGTGTGTGTGTGTGTGTGTGTGTGTGTACATGTCAGACGGTGTGTCTGTAGTGTGTGTGTGTGTACCTGTCGGACGGTTGGTCTGTAGTGTGTGTGTGTGTGTGTGTGTACATGTCAGACGGTGTGTCTGTAGTGTCTGTGTGTGTACCTGTCGGACGGTGTGTCTGTAGTGTGTGTGTGTGTGTGTGTGTGTGTGTGTGTGTTTGTGTACATGTCAGACGGTGTGTCTGTAGTGTGTGTGTGTACATGTCAGACGGTGTGTCTGTAGTGTGTGTGTGTGCTTGTCGGACTGTAGTGTGTGTGTGTGTGTACCTGTCGGACTGTAGTGTGTGTGTGTGTGTGTGTGTACCTGTCGGACTGTAGTGTGTGTGTGTGTGTGTGTACCTGTCGGACTGTAGTGTGTGTGTGTGTGTGTGTGTGTGTGTGTGTACCTGTCAGACTGTAGTGTGTGTGTGTGTGTGTGTGTGTGTGTGTGTACCTGTCAGACTGTAGTGTGTGTGTGTGTGTGTGTGTGTGTACCTGTCGGACTGTAGTGTGTGTGTGTGTGTACCTGTCGGACTGTAGTGTGTGTGTGTGTGTGTGTGTACCTGTCGGACTGTAGTGTGTGTGTACCTGTCGGACTGTAGTGTGTGTGTGTGTGTGTGTACCTGTCGGACTGTAGTGTGTGTGTGTGTGTACCTGTCGGACTGTAGTGTGTGTGTGTGTGTACCTGTCGGACTGTAGTGTGTGTGTGTGTGTGTACCTGTCGGACTGTAGCGTGTGTGTGTGTGTACCTGTCGGACTGTAGTGTGTGTACCTGTCGGACTGTAGCGTGTGTGTGTGTGTGTGTACCTGTCGGACTGTAGTGTGTGTGTGTGTGTGTGTACCTGTCGGACTGTAGTGTGTGTGTGTGTGTACCTGTCGGACTGTAGCGTGTGTGTGTGTGTACCTGTCGGACTGTAGCGTGTGTACCTGTCGGACTGTAGCGTGTGTGTGTGTGTACCTGTCGGACTGTAGTGTGTGTGTGTGTGTGTGTACCTGTCGGACTGTAGAGTGTGTGTGTGTGTACCTGTCGGACTGTAGTGTGTGTGTGTGTGTACCTGTCGGACTGTAGCGTGTGTACCTGTCGGACTGTAGTGTGTGTGTGTGTGTGTACCTGTCGGACTGTAGTGTGTGTGTGTGTGTGTACCTGTCGGACTGTAGCGTGTGTGTGTGTGTACCTGTCGGACTGTAGCGTGTGTGTGTGTGTACCTGTCGGACTGTAGCGTGTGTACCTGTCGGACTGTAGTGTGTGTGTGTGTGTACCTGTCGGACTGTAGTGTGTGTACCTGTCGGACTGTAGTGTGTGTGTGTGTGTGTGTGTGTACCTGTCGGACTGTAGTGTGTGTGTGTGTGTACCTGTCGGACTGTAGCGTGTGTACCTGTCGGACTGTAGCGTGTGTACCTGTCGGACTGTAGTGTGTGTGTGTGTACCTGTCGGACTGTAGTGTGTGTGTGTGTACCTGTCGGACTGTAGTGTGTGTGTGTGTACCTGTCGGACTGTAGTGTGTGTGTGTGTGTGTACCTGTCGGACTGTAGCGTGTGTACCTGTCGGACTGTAGTGTGTGTGTGTGTGTGTACCTGTCGGACTGTAGTGTGTGTGTGTGTGTACCTGTCGGACTGTAGTGTGTGTGTGTGTGTACCTGTCGGACTGTAGTGTGTGTGTGTGTGTACCTGTCGGACTGTAGTGTGTGTGTGTGTGTACCTGTCGGACTGTAGTGTGTGTGTGTGTGTGTACCTGTCGGACTGCAGCGTGTGTGTGTGTGTACCTGTCGGACTGTAGCGTGTGTGTGTGTGTACCTGTCGGACTGTAGCGTGTGTACCTGTCGGACTGTAGTGTGTGTGTGTGTGTACCTGTCGGACTGTAGTGTGTGTGTGTGTGTACCTGTCGGACTGTAGTGTGTGTGTGTGTGTGTGTGTGTACCTGTCGGACTGTAGTGTGTGTGTGTGTGTACCTGTCGGACTGTAGCGTGTGTACCTGTCGGACTGTAGTGTGTGTGTGTGTGTGTACCTGTCGGACTGTAGTGTGTGTGTGTGTACCTGTCGGACTGTAGTGTGTGTGTGTGTGTGTACCTGTCGGACTGTAGCGTGTGTACCTGTCGGACTGTAGCGTGTGTACCTGTCGGACTGTAGTGTGTGTGTGTGTGTGTACCTGTCGGACTGTAGTGTGTGTGTGTGTACCTGTCGGACTGTAGTGTGTGTGTGTGTACCTGTCGGACTGTAGTGTGTGTGTGTGTGTACCTGTCGGACTGTAGTGTGTGTGTGTGTGTACCTGTCGGACTGTAGTGTGTGTGTGTGTGTACCTGTCGGACTGTAGTGTGTGTGTGTGTGTACCTGTCGGACTGTAGTGTGTGTGTGTGTGTACCTGTCGGACTGTAGTGTGTGTGTGTGTGTACCTGTCGGACTGTAGTGTGTGTGTGTGTGTACCTGTCGGACTGTAGTGTGTGTGTGTGTGTACCTGTCGGACTGTAGTGTGTGTGTGTGTGTACCTGTCGGACTGTAGTGTGTGTGTGTGTGTACCTGTCGGACTGTAGTGTGTGTGTGTGTGTACCTGTCGGACTGTAGTGTGTGTGTGTGTGTGTGTACCTGTCGGACTGTAGCGTGTGTGTGTGTGTGTACCTGTCGGACTGTAGCGTGTGTGTGTGTGTGTACCTGTCGGACTGTAGCGTGTGTGTGTGTGTGTGTGTACCTGTCGGACTGTAGCGTGTGTGTGTGTGTGTACCTGTCGGACTGTAGCGTGTGTGTGTGTGTGTACCTGTCGGACTGTAGCGTGTGTGTGTGTGTACCAGTCGGACTGCAGCGTGTGTGTGTGTGTACCTGTCGGACTGTAGCGTGTGTACCTGTCGGACTGTAGCGTGTGTACCTGTCGGACTGTAGTGTGTGTGTGTGTGTGTGTACCTGTCGGACTGTAGTGTGTGTGTGTGTGTACCTGTCGGACTGTAGTGTGTGTGTGTGTGTACCTGTCGGACTGTAGCGTGTGTACCTGTCGGACTGTAGTGTGTGTGTGTGTGTGTGTACCTGTCGGACTGTAGTGTGTGTGTGTGTGTACCTGTCGGACTGTAGCGTGTGTGTGTGTGTACCTGTCGGACTGTAGCGTGTGTGTGTGTGTACCTGTCGGACTGTAGCGTGTGTGTGTGTGTGTACCTGTCGGACTGTAGCGTGTGTGTGTGTGTACCTGTCGGACTGTAGCGTGTGTGTGTGTGTACCTGTCGGACTGTAGCGTGTGTGTGTGTGTACCTGTCGGACTGTAGCGTGTGTGTGTGTGTGTACCTGTCGGACTGTAGCGTGTGTGTGTGTGTGTACCTGTCGGACTGTAGCGTGTGTGTGTGTGTACCTGTCGGACTGTAGCGTGTGTGTGTGTGTACCTGTCGGACAGTAGCGTGTGTGTGTGTGTACCTGTCGGACTGTAGTGTGTGTGTGTGTGTGTGTGTACCTGT
Source organism: Channallabes apus (assembly GCA_030522415.1). Lineage (NCBI taxonomy): Eukaryota > Metazoa > Chordata > Actinopteri > Siluriformes > Clariidae > Channallabes > Channallabes apus. The sequence goes on along the minus strand of CM060111.1, from coordinate 26,878,872 downwards.
CGGACTGTAGCGTGTGTGTGTGTGTGTGTACCTGTCGGACTGTAGTGTGTGTGTGTGTGTGTGTACCTGTCGGACTGTAGCGTGTGTGTGTGTGTGTACCTGTCGGACTGTAGCGTGTGTGTGTGTGTGTACCTGTCGGACTGTAGCGTGTGTGTGTGTGTGTGTGTACCTGTCGGACTGTAGCGTGTGTGTGTGTGTGTACCTGTCGGACTGTAGCGTGTGTGTGTGTGTGTACCTGTCGGACTGTAGCGTGTGTGTGTGTGTACCAGTCGGACTGCAGCGTGTGTGTGTGTGTACCTGTCGGACTGTAGCGTGTGTACCTGTCGGACTGTAGCGTGTGTACCTGTCGGACTGTAGTGTGTGTGTGTGTGTGTGTACCTGTCGGACTGTAGTGTGTGTGTGTGTGTACCTGTCGGACTGTAGCGTGTGTGTGTGTGTACCTGTCGGACTGTAGCGTGTGTGTGTGTGTACCTGTCGGACTGTAGCGTGTGTGTGTGTGTGTACCTGTCGGACTGTAGCGTGTGTGTGTGTGTACCTGTCGGACTGTAGCGTGTGTGTGTGTGTACCTGTCGGACTGTAGCGTGTGTGTGTGTGTACCTGTCGGACTGTAGCGTGTGTGTGTGTGTGTACCTGTCGGACTGTAGCGTGTGTGTGTGTGTACCTGTCGGACTGTAGCGTGTGTGTGTGTGTACCTGTCGGACAGTAGCGTGTGTGTGTGTGTACCTGTCGGACTGTAGTGTGTGTGTGTGTGTGTGTGTACCTGTCGGACTGTAGCGTGTGTGTGTGTGTGTGTACCTGTCGGACTGTAGTGTGTGTGTGTGTGTGTGTACCTGTCGGACTGTAGCGTGTGTGTGTGTGTACCTGTCGGACTGTAGCGTGTGTGTGTGTGTGTACCTGTCGGACTGTAGTGTGTGTGTGTGTGTGTACCTGTCGGACTGTAGTGTGTGTGTGTGTGTACCTGTCGGACTGTAGTGTGTGTGTGTGTGTACCTGTCGGACTGTAGTGTGTGTGTGTGTGTGTACCTGTCGGACTGTAGTGTGTGTGTGTGTGTACCTGTCGGACTGTAGTGTGTGTGTGTGTGTACCTGTCGGACTGTAGTGTGTGTGTGTGTCTGTACCTGTCGGATGGTGTGTCTGTACCTGTCGGACGGTGTGTCTGTAGTGTGTGTGTGTGTGTGTGTGTACATGTCAGACGGTGTGTCTGTAGTGTCTGTGTGTACTTGTCGGACGGTGTGTCTGTAGTGTCTGTGTGTACTTGTCGGACCGTGTGTCTGTAGTGTGTGTGTGTACCTGTCGGACGGTGTGTCTGTAGTGTGTGTGTGTGTGTGTGTGTGTGTTTGTGTACATGTCAGACGGTGTGTCTGTAGTGTGTGTGTGTACATGTCAGACGGTGTGTCTGTAGTGTGTGTGTGTACCTGTCGGACTGTAGTGTGTGTGTGTGTGTGTGTGTACCTGTCGGACTGTAGTGTGTGTGTGTGTGTGTGTACCTGTCGGACTGTAGTGTGTGTGTGTGTGTGTACCTGTCGGACTGTAGTGTGTGTGTGTGTGTGTGTGTGTGTGTGTGTGTACCTGTCAGACTGTAGTGTGTGTGTGTGTGTGTGTGTGTACCTGTCGGACTGTAGTGTGTGTGTGTGTGTACCTGTCGGACTGTAGTGTGTGTGTGTGTGTACCTGTCGGACTGTAGTGTGTGTGTGTGTGTACCTGTCGGACTGTAGTGTGTGTGTGTGTGTGTGTACCTGTCGGACTGTAGCGTGTGTACCTGTCGGACTGTAGTGTGTGTGTGTGTGTGTGTGTGTGTACCTGTCGGACTGTAGTGTGTGTGTGTGTGTACCTGTCGGACTGTAGCGTGTGTGTGTGTGTGTACCTGTCGGACTGTAGCGTGTGTGTGTGTGTACCTGTCGGACTGTAGCGTGTGTGTGTGTGTGTACCTGTCGGACTGTAGAGTGTGTACCTGTCGGACTGTAGTGTGTGTACCTGTCGGACTGTAGCGTGTGTGTGTGTGTGTACCTGTCGGACTGTAGCGTGTGTGTGTGTGTACCTGTCGGACTGTAGCGTGTGTGTGTGTGTACCTGTCGGACTGTAGCGTGTGTGTGTGTGTACCTGTCGGACTGTAGTGTGTGTGTGTGTGTGTACCTGTCGGACTGTAGTGTGTGTGTGTGTGTGTACCTGTCGGACTGTAGTGTGTGTGTGTGTGTGTGTGTGTGTGTGTGTGTACCTGTCAGACTGTAGCGTGTGTACCTGTCGGACTGCAGCGTGTGTACCTGTCGGACTGTAGTGTGTGTGTGTGTGTGTACCTGTCGGACTGTAGTGTGTGTGTGTGTGTACCTGTCGGACTGTAGTGTGTGTGTGTGTGTACCTGTCGGACTGTAGCGTGTGTGTGTGTGTACCTGTCGGACTGTAGCGTGTGTGTGTGTGTACCTGTCGGACTGTAGCGTGTGTGTGTGTGTGTGTACCTGTCGGACTGTAGCGTGTGTGTGTGTGTACCTGTCGGACTGTAGCGTGTGTGTGTGTGTGTACCTGTCGGACTGTAGCGTGTGTGTGTGTGTACCTGTCGGACTGTAGTGTGTGTGTGTGTGTACCTGTCGGACTGTAGTGTGTGTGTGTGTGTACCTGTCGGACTGTAGTGTGTGTGTGTGTGTGTGTGTACCTGTCGGACTGTAGTGTGTGTGTGTGTGTGTACCTGTCGGACTGTAGTGTGTGTGTGTGTGTGTGTGTGTGTGTGTGTGTGTGTACCTGTCAGACTGTAGTGTGTGTGTGTGTGTGTGTGTGTGTGTGTGTGTGTACCTGTCGGACTGTAGTGTGTGTGTGTGTGTGTGTGTACCTGTCGGACTGTAGCGTGTGTACCTGTCGGACTGTAGTGTGTGTGTGTGTGTGTGTGTGTGTACCTGTCGGACTGTAGTGTGTGTGTGTGTGTACCTGTCGGACTGTAGTGTGTGTGTGTGTGTGTACCTGTCGGACTGTAGCGTGTGTGTGTGTGTACCTGTCGGACTGTAGCGTGTGTGTGTGTGTGTACCTGTCGGACTGTAGCGTGTGTACCTGTCGGACTGTAGCGTGTGTGTGTGTACCTGTCGGACTGTAGCGTGTGTGTGTGTGTACCTGTCGGACTGTAGCGTGTGTGTGTGTGTACCTGTCGGACTGTAGCGTGTGTGTGTGTGTACCTGTCGGACTGTAGCGTGTGTGTGTGTGTACCTGTCGGACTGTAGCGTGTGTGTGTGTGTACCTGTCGGACTGTAGCGTGTGTGTGTGTGTACCTGTCGGACTGTAGCGTGTGTGTGTGTGTACCTGTCGGACTGTAGCGTGTGTGTGTGTGTACCTGTCGGACTGTAGCGTGTGTGTGTGTGTACCTGTCGGACTGTAGCGTGTGTGTGTGTGTACCTGTCGGACTGTAGCGTGTGTGTGTGTGTACCTGTCGGACTGTAGCGTGTGTGTGTGTGTACCTGTCGGACTGTAGCGTGTGTGTGTGTGTGTACCTGTCGGACTGTAGCGTGTGTGTGTGTGTACCTGTCGGACTGTAGCGTGTGTGTGTGTGTACCTGTCGGACTGTAGCGTGTGTGTGTGTGTGTACCTGTCGGACTGTAGCGTGTGTGTGTGTGTGTACCTGTCGGACTGTAGCGTGTGTGTGTGTGTACCAGTCGGACTGCAGCGTGTGTGTGTGTGTACCTGTCGGACTGTAGCGTGTGTACCTGTCGGACTGTAGCGTGTGTACCTGTCGGACTGTAGTGTGTGTGTGTGTGTGTGTACCTGTCGGACTGTAGTGTGTGTGTGTGTGTGTGTACCTGTCGGACTGTAGTGTGTGTGTGTGTGTACCTGTCGGACTGTAGTGTGTGTGTGTGTGTACCTGTCGGACTGTAGCGTGTGTACCTGTCGGACTGTAGTGTGTGTGTGTGTGTGTGTACCTGTCGGACTGTAGTGTGTGTGTGTGTGTACCTGTCGGACTGTAGTGTGTGTGTGTGTGTGTACCTGTCGGACTGTAGCGTGTGTACCTGTCGGACTGTAGCGTGTGTGTGTGTGTACCTGTCGGACTGTAGCGTGTGTGTGTGTGTACCTGTCGGACTGTAGCGTGTGTGTGTGTGTACCTGTCGGACTGTAGCGTGTGTGTGTGTGTACCTGTCGGACTGTAGCGTGTGTGTGTGTGTACCTGTCGGACTGTAGCGTGTGTGTGTGTGTACCTGTCGGACTGTAGCGTGTGTGTGTGTGTACCTGTCGGACTGTAGCGTGTGTGTGTGTGTACCTGTCGGACTGTAGCGTGTGTGTGTGTGTACCTGTCGGACTGTAGCGTGTGTGTGTGTGTACCTGTCGGACTGTAGCGTGTGTGTGTGTGTACCTGTCGGACTGTAGTGTGTGTGTGTGTGTGTGTGTACCTGTCGGACTGTAGCGTGTGTACCTGTCGGACTGTAGCGTGTGTGTGTGTGTACCTGTCGGACTGTAGTGTGTGTGTGTGTGTGTGTACCTGTCGGACTGTAGTGTGTGTGTGTGTGTGTACCTGTCGGACTGTAGTGTGTGTGTGTGTGTACCTGTCGGACTGTAGTGTGTGTGTGTGTGTACCTGTCGGACTGTAGTGTGTGTGTGTGTGTGTACCTGTCGGACTGTAGTGTGTGTGTGTGTGTACCTGTCGGACTGTAGTGTGTGTGTGTGTGTACCTGTCGGACTGTAGTGTGTGTGTGTGTCTGTACCTGTCGGATGGTGTGTCTGTACCTGTCGGACGGTGTGTCTGTAGTGTGTGTGTGTGTGTGTGTGTGTGTTTGTGTACATGTCAGACGGTGTGTCTGTAGTGTGTGTGTGTACATGTCAGACGGTGTGTCTGTAGTGTGTGTGTGTACCTGTCGGACTGTAGTGTGTGTGTGTGTGTGTGTGTACCTGTCGGACTGTAGTGTGTGTGTGTGTGTGTGTACCTGTCGGACTGTAGTGTGTGTGTGTGTGTGTACCTGTCGGACTGTAGTGTGTGTGTGTGTGTGTGTGTACCTGTCGGACTGTAGTGTGTGTGTGTGTGTACCTGTCGGACTGTAGTGTGTGTGTGTGTGTACCTGTCGGACTGTAGTGTGTGTGTGTGTGTACCTGTCGGACTGTAGTGTGTGTGTGTGTGTGTGTACCTGTCGGACTGTAGCGTGTGTACCTGTCGGACTGTAGTGTGTGTGTGTGTGTGTGTGTGTGTACCTGTCGGACTGTAGTGTGTGTGTGTGTGTACCTGTCGGACTGTAGCGTGTGTGTGTGTGTGTACCTGTCGGACTGTAGCGTGTGTGTGTGTGTACCTGTCGGACTGTAGCGTGTGTGTGTGTGTGTACCTGTCGGACTGTAGAGTGTGTACCTGTCGGACTGTAGTGTGTGTACCTGTCGGACTGTAGCGTGTGTGTGTGTGTGTACCTGTCGGACTGTAGTGTGTGTGTGTGTGTACCTGTCGGACTGTAGCGTGTGTGTGTGTGTACCTGTCGGACTGTAGCGTGTGTGTGTGTGTACCTGTCGGACTGTAGTGTGTGTGTGTGTGTGTACCTGTCGGACTGTAGTGTGTGTGTGTGTGTGTACCTGTCGGACTGTAGTGTGTGTGTGTGTGTGTGTGTGTGTGTGTGTGTACCTGTCAGACTGTAGCGTGTGTACCTGTCGGACTGCAGCGTGTGTACCTGTCGGACTGTAGTGTGTGTGTGTGTGTGTACCTGTCGGACTGTAGCGTGTGTGTGTGTGTACCTGTCGGACTGTAGCGTGTGTGTGTGTGTACCTGTCGGACTGTAGCGTGTGTGTGTGTGTGTGTACCTGTCGGACTGTAGTGTGTGTGTGTGTGTACCTGTCGGACTGTAGCGTGTGTGTGTGTGTGTACCTGTCGGACTGTAGCGTGTGTGTGTGTGTACCTGTCGGACTGTAGTGTGTGTGTGTGTGTGTGTACCTGTCGGACTGTAGTGTGTGTGTGTGTGTGTACCTGTCGGACTGTAGTGTGTGTGTGTGTGTGTGTGTGTGTGTGTGTGTATACCTGTCAGACTGTAGTGTGTGTGTGTGTGTGTGTGTGTGTGTGTGTGTGTGTGTGTACCTGTCGGACTGTAGTGTGTGTGTGTGTGTGTGTGTACCTGTCGGACTGTAGCGTGTGTACCTGTCGGACTGTAGTGTGTGTGTGTGTGTGTGTGTGTGTACCTGTCGGACTGTAGTGTGTGTGTGTGTGTACCTGTCGGACTGTAGTGTGTGTGTGTGTGTACCTGTCGGACTGTAGTGTGTGTGTGTGTGTGTACCTGTCGGACTGTAGCGTGTGTGTGTGTGTACCTGTCGGACTGTAGTGTGTGTGTGTGTGTGTACCTGTCGGACTGTAGCGTGTGTGTGTGTGTACCTGTCGGACTGTAGCGTGTGTGTGTGTGTGTACCTGTCGGACTGTAGCGTGTGTACCTGTCGGACTGTAGCGCGTGTGTGTGTGTACCTGTCGGACTGTAGCGCGTGTGTGTGTGTACCTGTCGGACTGTAGCGCGTGTGTGTGTGTACCTGTCGGACTGTAGCGTGTGTGTGTGTGTACCTGTCGGACTGTAGCGTGTGTGTGTGTGTACCTGTCGGACTGTAGCGTGTGTGTGTGTGTACCTGTCGGACTGTAGCGTGTGTGTGTGTGTACCTGTCGGACTGTAGCGTGTGTGTGTGTGTACCTGTCGGACTGTAGCGTGTGTGTGTGTGTACCTGTCGGACTGTAGCGTGTGTGTGTGTGTACCTGTCGGACTGTAGCGTGTGTGTGTGTGTACCTGTCGGACTGTAGCGTGTGTGTGTGTGTACCTGTCGGACTGTAGCGTGTGTGTGTGTGTACCTGTCGGACTGTAGCGTGTGTGTGTGTGTACCTGTCGGACTGTAGTGTGTGTGTGTGTGTGTACCTGTCGGACTGTAGCGTGTGTGTGTGTGTACCTGTCGGACTGTAGCGTGTGTGTGTGTGTACCTGTCGGACTGTAGTGTGTGTGTGTGTGTACCTGTCGGACTGTAGTGTGTGTGTGTGTGTGTGTGTACCTGTCGGACTGTAGTGTGTGTGTGTGAGTGTGTACCTGTCGGACTGTAGTGTGTGTGTGTGTGTACCTGTCGGACTGTAGTGTGTGTGTGTCTGTACCTGTCGGACTGTACTGTGTGTGTGTCTGTACCTGTCGGACTGTAGTGTGTGTGTGTCTGTACCTGTCGGACTGTAGTGTGTGTGTGTCTGTACCTGTCGGATGGTGTGTCTGTAGTGTGTGTGTGTGTGTGTGTGTGTACCTGTCAGACGGTGTGTCTGTAGTGTGCGTGTACATGTCGGACGGTGTGTCTGTAGTGTGTGTGTGTGTGTGTGTGTGTGTGTGTGTGTGTTTGTGTACATGTCAGACGGTGTGTCTGTAGTGTGTGTGTGTACTTGTCGGACTGTAGTGTGTGTGTGTGTGTGTACCTGTCGGACTGTAGTGTGTGTGTGTGTGTGTACCTGTCGGACTGTAGTGTGTGTGTGTGTGTGTGTGTGTGTACCTGTCAGACTGTAGTGTGTGTGTGTGTGTGTGTGTGTGTGTGTGTGTGTGTGTGTACCTGTCGGACTGTAGTGTGTGTGTGTGTGTGTACCTGTCGGACTGTAGTGTGTGTGTGTGTGTGTGTGTGTACCTGTCGGACTGTAGCGTGTGTGTGTGTGTGTACCTGTCGGACTGTAGTGTGTGTGTGTGTGTGTGTGTACCTGTCGGACTGTAGCGTGTGTACCTGTCGGACTGTAGTGTGTGTGTGTGTGTACCTGTCGGACTGTAGTGTGTGTGTGTGTGTACCTGTCGGACTGTAGCGTGTGTGTGTGTGTGTACCTGTCGGACTGTAGCGTGTGTGTGTGTGTACCTGTCGGACTGTAGCGTGTGTGTGTGTACCTGTCGGACTGTAGCGTGTGTGTGTGTGTACCTGTCGGACTGTAGCGTGTGTGTGTGTGTACCTGTCGGACTGTAGCGTGTGTGTGTGTGTACCTGTCGGACTGTAGCGTGTGTGTGTGTGTACCTGTCGGACTGTAGCGTGTGTGTGTGTGTACCTGTCGGACTGTAGTGTGTGTGTGTGTGTGTACCTGTCGGACTGTAGCGTGTGTGTGTGTGTACCTGTCGGACTGTAGCGTGTGTGTGTGTACCTGTCGGACTGTAGCGTGTGTGTGTGTACCTGTCGGACTGTAGCGTGTGTGTGTGTGTACCTGTCGGACTGTAGCGTGTGTGTGTGTGTACCTGTCGGACTGTAGCGTGTGTGTGTGTGTACCTGTCGGACTGTAGCGTGTGTGTGTGTGTACCTGTCGGACTGTAGTGTGTGTGTGTGTGTACCTGTCGGACTGTAGTGTGTGTGTGTGTACCTGTCGGACTGTAGTGTGTGTGTGTACCTGTCGGACTGTAGCGTGTGTGTGTGTGTACCTGTCGGACTGTAGCGTGTGTGTGTGTGTACCTGTCGGACTGTAGCGTGTGTGTGTGTGTACCTGTCGGACTGTAGCGTGTGTGTGTGTGTACCTGTCGGACTGTAGCGTGTGTGTGTGTGTACCTGTCGGACTGTAGCGTGTGTGTGTGTGTACCTGTCGGACTGTAGCGTGTGTGTGTGTGTACCTGTCGGACTGTAGCGTGTGTGTGTGTGTACCTGTCGGACTGTAGCGTGTGTGTGTGTGTACCTGTCGGACTGTAGCGTGTGTGTGTGTGTACCTGTCGGACTGTAGCGTGTGTGTGTGTGTACCTGTCGGACTGTAGCGTGTGTGTGTACCTGTCGGACTGTAGTGTGTGTGTGTGTGTGTGTACCTGTCGGACTGTAGTGTGTGTGTGTGTGTGTGTACCTGTCGGACTGTAGTGTGTGTGTGTGTGTGTACCTGTCGGACTGTAGTGTGTGTGTGTGTGTGTGTACCTGTCGGACTGTAGTGTGTGTGTGTGTGTGTGTACCTGTCGGACTGTAGTGTGTGTGTGTGTGTGTACCTGTCGGACTGTAGTGTGTGTGTGTGTGTGTACCTGTCGGACTGTAGTGTGTGTGTGTGTGTGTGTACCTGTCGGACTGTAGTGTGTGTGTGTGTGTGTGTACCTGTCGGACTGTAGTGTGTGTGTGTGTGTGTGTGTGTACCTGTCGGACTGTAGTGTGTGTGTGTGTGTGTGTGTACCTGTCGGACTGTAGTGTGTGTGTGTGTGTGTGTACCTGTCGGACTGTAGTGTGTGTGTGTGTGTGTGTACCTGTCGGACTGTAGTGTGTGTGTGTGTGTGTACCTGTCGGACTGTAGTGTGTGTGTGTGTGTGTACCTGTCGGACTGTAGTGTGTGTGTGTGTGTGTACCTGTCGGACTGTAGTGTGTGTGTGTGTGTGTGTACCTGTCGGACTGTAGTGTGTGTGTGTGTGTGTACCTGTCGGACTGTAGTGTGTGTGTGTGTGTGTACCTGTCGGACTGTAGTGTGTGTGTGTGTGTGTACCTGTCGGACTGTAGTGTGTGTGTGTGTGTGTACCTGTCGGACTGTAGTGTGTGTGTGTGTGTGTGTACCTGTCGGACTGTAGTGTGTGTGTGTGTGTGTGTACCTGTCGGACTGTAGTGTGTGTGTGTGTGTGTGTACCTGTCGGACTGTAGTGTGTGTGTGTGTGTGTGTACCTGTCGGACTGTAGTGTGTGTGTGTGTGTGTGTACCTGTCGGACTGTAGTGTGTGTGTGTGTGTGTGTACCTGTCGGACTGTAGTGTGTGTGTGTGTGTGTGTACCTGTCGGACTGTAGTGTGTGTGTGTGTGTGTACCTGTCGGACTGTAGTGTGTGTGTGTGTGTGTACCTGTCGGACTGTAGTGTGTGTGTGTGTGTGTACCTGTCGGACTGTAGTGTGTGTGTGTGTGTGTACCTGTCGGACTGTAGTGTGTGTGTGTGTGTGTACCTGTCGGACTGTAGTGTGTGTGTGTGTGTGTACCTGTCGGACTGTAGTGTGTGTGTGTGTGTGTACCTGTCGGACTGTAGTGTGTGTGTGTGTGTGTACCTGTCGGACTGTAGTGTGTGTGTGTGTGTGTACCTGTCGGACTGTAGTGTGTGTGTGTGTGTGTACCTGTCGGACTGTAGTGTGTGTGTGTGTGTGTACCTGTCGGACTGTAGTGTGTGTGTGTGTGTGTACCTGTCGGACTGTAGTGTGTGTGTGTGTGTGTACCTGTCGGACTGTAGTGTGTGTGTGTGTGTGTGTGTGTACCTGTCGGACTGTAGTGTGTGTGTGTGTGTGTGTGTGTGTACCTGTCGGACTGTAGTGTGTGTGTGTGTGTGTGTACCTGTCGGACTGTAGTGTGTGTGTGTGTGTGTACCTGTCGGACTGTAGTGTGTGTGTGTGTGTGTGTACCTGTCGGACTGTAGTGTGTGTGTGTGTGTGTGTACCTGTCGGACTGTAGTGTGTGTGTGTGTGTGTGTGTACCTGTCGGACTGTAGTGTGTGTGTGTGTGTGTGTGTACCTGTCGGACTGTAGTGTGTGTGTGTGTGTGTGTGTGTACCTGTCGGACTGTAGTGTGTGTGTGTGTGTGTACCTGTCGGACTGTAGTGTGTGTGTGTGTGTGTACCTGTCGGACTGTAGTGTGTGTGTGTGTGTATACCTGTCGGACTGTAGTGTGTGTGTGTGTGTGTGTGTACCTGTCGGACTGTAGTGTGTGTGTGTGTGTGTGTACCTGTCGGACTGTAGTGTGTGTGTGTACCTGTCGGACTGTAGTGTGTGTGTGTGTGTGTACCTGTCGGACTGTAGTGTGTGTGTGTGTGTGTACCTGTCGGACTGTAGTGTGTGTGTGTGTGTGTACCTGTCGGACTGTAGTGTGTGTGTGTGTGTGTACCTGTCGGACTGTAGTGTGTGTGTGTGTGTGTACCTGTCGGACTGTAGTGTGTGTGTGTGTGTGTACCTGTCGGACTGTAGTGTGTGTGTGTGTGTGTACCTGTCGGACTGTAGTGTGTGTGTGTGTGTGTACCTGTCGGACTGTAGTGTGTGTGTGTGTGTACCTGTCGGACTGTAGTGTGTGTGTGTGTGTGTGTACCTGTCGGACTGTAGTGTGTGTGTGTGTGTACCTGTCGGACTGTAGTGTGTGTGCGTGTGTGTACCTGTCGGACTGTAGTGTGTGTGTGTGTGTGTGTGTACCTGTCGGACTGTAGTGTGTGTGTGTGTGTGTGTGTACCTGTCGGACTGTAGTGTGTGTGTGTGTGTGTGTACCTGTCGGACTGTAGTGTGTGTGTGTGTGTGTGTGTACCTGTCGGACTGTAGTGTGTGTGTGTACCTGTCGGACTGTAGTGTGTGTGTGTGTGTGTACCTGTCGGACTGTAGTGTGTGTGTGTGTGTGTACCTGTCGGACTGTAGTGTGTGTGTGTGTGTGTACCTGTCGGACTGTAGTGTGTGTGTGTGTGTGTACCTGTCGGACTGTAGTGTGTGTGTGTGTGTGTACCTGTCGGACTGTAGTGTGTGTGTGTGTGTGTACCTGTCGGACTGTAGTGTGTGTGTGTGTGTGTACCTGTCGGACTGTAGTGTGTGTGTGTGTGTGTGTGTGTACCTGTCGGACTGTAGTGTGTGTGCGTACCTGTCGGACTGTAGTGTGTGTGCGTGTGTGTACCTGTCGGACTGTAGTGTGTGTGTGTGTGTGTGTGTACCTGTCGGACTGTAGTGTGTGTGTGTGTGTACCTGTCGGACTGTAGTGTGTGTGTGTGTGTGTACCTGTCGGACTGTAGTGTGTGTGTGTGTGTACCTGTCGGACTGTAGTGTGTGTGCGTACCTGTCGGACTGTAGTGTGTGTGCGTGTGTGTACCTGTCGGACTGTAGTGTGTGTGTGTGTGTGTGTACCTGTCGGACTGTAGTGTGTGTGTGTGTGTGTGTACCTGTCGGACTGTAGTGTGTGTGTGTGTGTGTGTGTACCTGTCGGACTGTAGTGTGTGTGCGTGTGTACCTGTCGGACTGTAGTGTGTGTGTGTGTGTGTACCTGTCGGACTGTAGTGTGTGTGTGTGTGTACCTGTCGGACTGTAGTGTGTGTGTGTGTGTACCTGTCGGACTGTAGTGTGTGTGCGTACCTGTCGGACTGTAGTGTGTGTGCGTGTGTGTACCTGTCGGACTGTAGTGTGTGTGTGTGTGTACCTGTCGGACTGTAGTGTGTGTGTGTGTGTGTACCTGTCGGACTGTAGTGTGTGTGTGTGTGTACCTGTCGGACTGTAGTGTGTGTGTGTGTGTACCTGTCGGACTGTAGTGTGTGTGTGTGTGTACCTGTCGGACTGTAGTGTGTGTGTGTGTGTACCTGTCGGACTGTAGTGTGTGTGTGTGTGTACCTGTCGGACTGTAGTGTGTGTGTGTACCTGTCGGACTGTAGTGTGTGTGTGTGTGTACCTGTCGGACTGTAGTGTGTGTGTGTGTGTGTGTACCTGTCGGACTGTAGTGTGTGTGTGTGTGTGTGTACCTGTCGGACTGTAGTGTGTGTGTGTGTACCTGTCGGACTGTAGTGTGTGTGTGTGTGTGTGTGTGTACCTGTCGGACTGTAGTGTGTGTGTGTGTACCTGTCGGACTGTAGTGTGTGTGTGTGTACCTGTCGGACTGTAGTGTGTGTGTGTGTGTGTGTACCTGTCGGACTGTAGTGTGTGTGTGTGTGTGTGTGTACCTGTCGGACTGTAGTGTGTGTGTGTGTGTGTGTACCTGTCGGACTGTAGTGTGTGTGTGTGTACCTGTCGGACTGTAGTGTGTGTGTGTGTGTGTGTGTGTGTACCTGTCGGACTGTAGTGTGTGTGTGTGTGTGTGTGTGTGTACCTGTCGGACTGTAGTGTGTGTGTGTGTGTGTGTACCTGTCGGACTGTAGTGTGTGTGTGTGTGTGTGTGTGTGTGTGTACCTGTCGGACTGTAGTGTGTGTGTGTGTACCTGTCGGACTGTAGTGTGTGTGTGTGTGTGTGTGTGTACCTGTCGGACTGTAGTGTGTGTGTGTGTGTGTGTGTGTACCTGTCGGACTGTAGTGTGTGTGTGTGTACCTGTCGGACTGTAGTGTGTGTGTGTGTGTACCTGTCGGACTGTAGTGTGTGTGTGTACCTGTCGGACTGTAGTGTGTGTGTGTACCTGTCGGACTGTAGTGTGTGTGTTTACCTGTCGGACTGTAGCGTGTGTGTGTGTGTACCTGTCGGACTGTAGCGTGTGTGTGTGTGTACCTGTCGGACTGTAGCGTGTGTGTGTGTGTGTGTACCTGTCGGACTGTAGCGTGTGTGTGTGTGTGTACCTGTCGGACTGTAGTGTGTGTACCTGTCGGACGGTGTGTCTGTAGTGTGTGTGTGTGTACCTGTCGGACTGTAGTGTGTGTGTGTGTGTGTGTGTGTGTGTGTGTGTGTGTGTCTGTACCTGTCGGACGGTGTGTCTGTAGTGTGTGTGTGTGTGTGTGTGTTTGTGTACATGTCAGACGGTGTGTCTGTAGTGTGTGTGTGTACATGTCAGACGGTGTGTCTGTAGTGTGTGTGTGTACTTGTCGGACTGTAGTGTGTGTGTGTGTGTACCTGTCGGACTGTAGTGTGTGTGTGTGTGTGTGTGTGTGTGTGTACCTGTCAGACTGTAGTGTGTGTGTGTGTGTGTGTGTGTGTGTGTGTGTGTGTGTGTGTACCTGTCGGACTGTAGTGTGTGTGTGTGTGTGTGTACCTGTCGGACTGTAGTGTGTGTGTGTGTGTGTGTGTGTGTGTGTGTGTGTGTGTACCTGTCAGACTGTAGTGTGTGTGTGTGTGTGTGTGTGTGTGTGTGTGTGTGTGTACCTGTCGGACTGTAGCGTGTGTGTGTGTGTGTACCTGTCGGACTGTAGTGTGTGTGTGTGTGTGTGTGTGTACCTGTCAGACTGTAGTGTGTGTGTGTGTGTGTGTGTGTGTGTACCTGTCGGACTGTAGCGTGTGTACCTGTCGGACTGTAGTGTGTGTGTGTGTGTGTGTGTGTACCTGTCGGACTGTAGCGTGTGTACCTGTCGGACTGTAGTGTGTGTGTGTGTGTACCTGTCGGACTGTAGTGTGTGTGTGTGTGTGTACCTGTCGGACTGTAGTGTGTGTGTGTGTGTGTACCTGTCGGACTGTAGTGTGTGTGTGTGTGTGTACCTGTCGGACTGTAGTGTGTGTGTGTCTGTGTACCTGTCGGACTGTAGTGTGTGTGTGTGTGTGTACCTGTCGGACTGTAGTGTGTGTGTGTACCTGTCGGACTGTAGCGTGTGTGTGTGTGTGTACCTGTCGGACTGTAGCGTGTGTGTGTGTGTACCTGTCGGACTGTAGCGTGTGTGTGTGTGTACCTGTCGGACTGTAGCGTGTGTGTGTGTGTACCTGTCGGACTGTAGCGTGTGTGTGTGTGTGTGTGTACCTGTCGGACTGTAGCGTGTGTGTGTGTGTGGACCTGTCGGACTGTAGTGTGTGTACCTGTCGGACGGTGTGTCTGTAGTGTGTGTGTGTGTACCTGTCGGACTGTAGTGTGTGTGTGTGTGTGTGTGTGTGTGTGTCTGTACCTGTCGGACGGTGTGTCTGTAGTGTGTGTGTGTGTGTGTGTTTGTGTACATGTCAGACGGTGTGTCTGTAGTGTGTGTGTGTACATGTCAGACGGTGTGTCTGTAGTGTGTGTGTGTACTTGTCGGACTGTAGTGTGTGTGTGTGTGTGTGTGTGTGTGTGTACCTGTCAGACTGTAGTGTGTGTGTGTGTGTGTGTGTGTGTGTGTGTGTGTGTGTGTGTGTGTGTACCTGTCGGACTGTAGTGTGTGTGTGTGTGTGTGTGTGTGTACCTGTCGGACTGTAGTGTGTGTGTGTGTGTGTGTGTGTACCTGTCAGACTGTAGTGTGTGTGTGTGTGTGTGTGTACCTGTCAGACTGTAGTGTGTGTGTGTGTGTGTGTGTGTGTGTGTGTGTGTGTGTGTACCTGTCAGACTGTAGTGTGTGTGTGTGTGTGTGTGTGTACCTGTCAGACTGTAGTGTGTGTGTGTGTGTGTGTGTGTGTGTGTGTGTACCTGTCGGACTGTAGTGTGTGTGTGTGTGTACCTGTCGGACTGTAGTGTGTGTGTGTGTGTGTGTGTGTGTGTACCTGTCGGACTGTAGCGTGTGTGTGTGTGTGTGTGTACCTGTCGGACTGTAGCGTGTGTACCTGTCGGACTGTAGTGTGTGTGTGTGTGTACCTGTCGGACTGTAGTGTGTGTGTGTGTGTGTACCTGTCGGACTGTAGTGTGTGTGTGTGTGTGTACCTGTCGGACTGTAGTGTGTGTGTGTGTGTGTACCTGTCGGACTGTAGTGTGTGTGTGTGTGTACCTGTCGGACTGTAGTGTGTGTGTGTGTGTACCTGTCGGACTGTAGCGTGTGTACCTGTCGGACTGTAGTGTGTGTGTGTGTGTACCTGTCGGACTGTAGTGTGTGTGTGTGTGTGTACCTGTCGGACTGTAGTGTGTGTGTGTGTGTGTACCTGTCGGACTGTAGCGTGTGTGTGTGTGTACCTGTCGGACTGTAGTGTGTGTGTGTGTGTACCTGTCGGACTGTAGCGTGTGTACCTGTCGGACTGTAGTGTGTGTGTGTACCTGTCGGACTGTAGTGTGTGTGTGTACCTGTCGGACTGTAGTGTGTGTGTGTGTGTGTGTACCTGTCGGACTGTAGTGTGTGTGTGTGTGTACCTGTCGGACTGTAGCGTGTGTACCTGTCGGACTGTAGTGTGTGTGTGTGTGTGTACCTGTCGGACTGTAGTGTGTGTGTGTACCTGTCGGACTGTAGTGTGTGTGTGTGTGTGTGTGTGTACCTGTCGGACTGTAGTGTGTGTGTGTGTGTGTACCTGTCGGACTGTAGTGTGTGTGTGTGTGTACCTGTCGGACTGTAGTGTGTGTGTGTGTGTGTACCTGTCGGACTGTAGTGTGTGTGTGTGTGTGTGTGTACCTGTCGGACTGTAGTGTGTGTGTGTGTACCTGTCGGACTGTAGTGTGTGTGTGTGTACCTGTCGGACTGTAGTGTGTGTGTGTGTACCTGTCGGACTGTAGTGTGTGTGTGTGTGTGTGTACCTGTCGGACTGTAGCGTGTGTGTGTGTGTGTACCTGTCGGACTGTAGTGTGTGTGTGTGTGTACCTGTCGGACTGTAGTGTGTGTGTGTACCTGTCGGACTGTAGTGTGTGTGTTTACCTGTCGGACTGTAGCGTGTGTGTGTGTGTGTACCTGTCGGACTGTAGCGTGTGTGTGTGTGTACCTGTCGGACTGTAGCGTGTGTGTGTGTGTACCTGTCGGACTGTAGCGTGTGTGTGTGTGTGTGTACCTGTCGGACTGTAGCGTGTGTGTGTGTGTGTACCTGTCGGACTGTAGTGTGTGTACCTGTCGGACGGTGTGTCTGTAGTGTGTGTGTGTGTACCTGTCGGACTGTAGTGTGTGTGTGTGTGTGTGTGTGTGTGTGTGTGTGTGTCTGTACCTGTCGGACGGTGTGTCTGTAGTGTGTGTGTGTGTGTGTGTTTGTGTACATGTCAGACGGTGTGTCTGTAGTGTGTGTGTGTACATGTCAGACGGTGTGTCTGTAGTGTGTGTGTGTACTTGTCGGACTGTAGTGTGTGTGTGTGTGTACCTGTCGGACTGTAGTGTGTGTGTGTGTGTGTGTGTGTGTGTGTGTACCTGTCAGACTGTAGTGTGTGTGTGTGTGTGTGTGTGTGTGTGTACCTGTCAGACTGTAGTGTGTGTGTGTGTGTGTGTGTGTGTGTGTGTGTGTGTGTGTGTACCTGTCGGACTGTAGTGTGTGTGTGTGTGTGTGTACCTGTCGGACTGTAGTGTGTGTGTGTGTGTACCTGTCGGACTGTAGTGTGTGTGTGTGTGTGTGTGTGTGTGTGTGTGTGTGTGTGTGTGTGTACCTGTCAGACTGTAGTGTGTGTGTGTGTGTGTGTGTGTGTGTGTGTGTGTGTGTGTGTACCTGTCGGACTGTAGCGTGTGTGTGTGTGTGTACCTGTCGGACTGTAGTGTGTGTGTGTGTGTGTGTGTGTACCTGTCAGACTGTAGTGTGTGTGTGTGTGTGTGTGTGTACCTGTCAGACTGTAGTGTGTGTGTGTGTGTGTGTGTGTGTGTGTGTACCTGTCGGACTGTAGTGTGTGTGTGTGTGTACCTGTCGGACTGTAGTGTGTGTGTGTGTGTGTGTGTGTACCTGTCGGACTGTAGCGTGTGTACCTGTCGGACTGTAGTGTGTGTGTGTGTGTGTGTGTGTGTACCTGTCGGACTGTAGCGTGTGTACCTGTCGGACTGTAGTGTGTGTGTGTGTGTACCTGTCGGACTGTAGTGTGTGTGTGTGTGTGTACCTGTCGGACTGTAGTGTGTGTGTGTGTGTACCTGTCGGACTGTAGTGTGTGTGTGTGTGTGTACCTGTCGGACTGTAGTGTGTGTGTGTGTGTACCTGTCGGACTGTAGTGTGTGTGTGTGTGTGTACCTGTCGGACTGTAGCGTGTGTACCTGTCGGACTGTAGTGTGTGTGTGTGTGTACCTGTCGGACTGTAGTGTGTGTGTGTGTGTACCTGTCGGACTGTAGTGTGTGTGTGTGTGTGTACCTGTCGGACTGTAGTGTGTGTGTGTGTGTACCTGTCGGACTGTAGTGTGTGTGTGTGTGTGTGTACCTGTCGGACTGTAGTGTGTGTGTGTGTGTGTGTACCTGTCGGACTGTAGCGTGTGTGTGTGTGTGTGTGTACCTGTCGGACTGTAGCGTGTGTGTGTGTGTGTACCTGTCGGACTGTAGCGTGTGTGTGTGTGTACCTGTCGGACTGTAGTGTGTGTGTGTGTGTACCTGTCGGACTGTAGCGTGTGTACCTGTCGGACTGTAGTGTGTGTGTGTGTGTGTACCTGTCGGACTGTAGTGTGTGTGTGTACCTGTCGGACTGTAGTGTGTGTGTGTGTGTGTGTACCTGTCGGACTGTAGTGTGTGTGTGTGTGTGTGTACCTGTCGGACTGTAGTGTGTGTGTGTGTGTGTACCTGTCGGACTGTAGTGTGTGTGTGTGTGTGTACCTGTCGGACTGTAGTGTGTGTGTGTGTGTGTGTACCTGTCGGACTGTAGTGTGTGTGTGTGTGTGTGTGTACCTGTCGGACTGTAGTGTGTGTGTGTACCTGTCGGACTGTAGTGTGTGTGTGTGTACCTGTCGGACTGTAGTGTGTGTGTGTGTACCTGTCGGACTGTAGTGTGTGTGTGTGTGTGTGTACCTGTCGGACTGTAGCGTGTGTGTGTGTGTGTACCTGTCGGACTGTAGTGTGTGTGTGTGTGTACCTGTCGGACTGTAGTGTGTGTGTGTACCTGTCGGACTGTAGTGTGTGTGTTTACCTGTCGGACTGTAGCGTGTGTGTGTGTGTGTGTGTACCTGTCGGACTGTAGCGTGTGTGTGTGTGTACCTGTCGGACTGTAGCGTGTGTGTGTGTGTGTGTACCTGTCGGACTGTAGCGTGTGTGTGTGTGTGTACCTGTCGGACTGTAGCGTGTGTGTGTGTGTGTACCTGTCGGACTGTAGTGTGTGTACCTGTCGGACGGTGTGTCTGTAGTGTGTGTGTGTGTACCTGTCGGACTGTAGTGTGTGTGTGTGTGTGTGTGTGTGTGTGTGTGTGTCTGTACCTGTCGGACGGTGTGTCTGTAGTGTGTGTGTGTGTGTGTGTGTGTGTACCTGTCAGACGGTGTGTCTGTAGTGTGTGTGTGTACTTGTCGGACTGTAGTGTGTGTGTGTGTGTACCTGTCGGACTGTAGTGTGTGTGTGTGTGTGTGTGTGTGTGTGTGTGTGTACCTGTCAGACTGTAGTGTGTGTGTGTGTGTGTGTGTGTGTGTGTGTGTGTGTGTGTGTGTGTGTGTGTACCTGTCGGACTGTAGTGTGTGTGTGTGTGTGTGTACCTGTCGGACTGTAGTGTGTGTGTGTGTGTGTGTACCTGTCGGACTGTAGTGTGTGTGTGTGTGTGTGTACCTGTCGGACTGTAGTGTGTGTGTGTGTGTGTGTACCTGTCGGACTGTAGTGTGTGTGTGTGTGTGTGTACCTGTCGGACTGTAGTGTGTGTGTGTGTGTGTGTACCTGTCGGACTGTAGTGTGTGTGTGTACCTGTCGGACTGTAGTGTGTGTGTGTACCTGTCGGACTGTAGTGTGTGTGTTTACCTGTCGGACTGTAGCGTGTGTGTGTGTGTGTACCTGTCGGACTGTAGCGTGTGTGTGTGTGTGTACCTGTCGGACTGTAGCGTGTGTGTGTGTGTGTACCTGTCGGACTGTAGCGTGTGTGTGTGTGTGTACCTGTCGGACTGTAGCGTGTGTGTGTGTGTGTACCTGTCGGACTGTAGCGTGTGTGTGTGTGTGTACCTGTCGGACTGTAGCGTGTGTGTGTGTGTGTACCTGTCGGACTGTAGCGTGTGTGTGTGTGTACCTGTCGGACTGTAGCGTGTGTGTGTGTGTGTGTACCTGTCGGACTGTAGCGTGTGTGTGTGTGTGTGTACCTGTCGGACTGTAGCGTGTGTGTGTGTGTGTACCTGTCGGACTGTAGCGTGTGTGTGTGTGTGTACCTGTCGGACTGTAGCGTGTGTACCTGTCGGACTGTAGTGTGTGTGTGTGTGTGTACCTGTCGGACTGTAGTGTGTGTGTGTGTGTGTACCCGTCAGACTGTAGTGTGTGTACCTGTCGGACTGTAGTGTGTGTGTGTACCTGTCGGACTGTAGTGTGTGTGTGTGTGTGTACCCGTCAGACTGTAGTGTGTGTACCTGTCGGACGGTGTGTCTGTAGTGTGTGTGTGTGTGTACCTGTTGGACTGTAGTGTCTGTGTGCGTGTACCTGTCAGACTGTAGTGTGTGTACCTGTCGGACGGTGTGTCTGTAGTGTGTGTGTGTGTACCTGTCGGACTGTAGTGTGTGTGTGTGTGTGTGTGTACATGTCAGACGGTGTATCTGTAGTGTCTGTGTGTACCTGTCGGACGGTGTGTCTGTAGAGTGTGTGTGTGTGTGTGTGTGTCAGACGGTGTGTCTGTAGTGTGTGTGTCTGTACCTGTCGGACGGTGTGTCTGTAGTGTGTGTGTTTACCTGTCGGACGGTGTGTCTGTAGTGTGTGTGTGTGTGTGTGTGTGTGTGTGACCTGTCGGATGGTGTGTGTGTGTGTGTGTACCTGTCGGACGGTGTGTCTGTAGTGTGTGTGTGTGTACTTGTCGGACGGTGTGTCTGTACCTGTCGGATGGTGTGTCTGTACCTGTCGGATGGTGTGTCTGTAGTGTGTGTGTACCTGTCGGACGGTGTGTCTGTAGTGTGTGTGTGTGTGTGTGTGTACCTGTCAGACGGTGTGTCTGTAGTGTGTGTGTACTTGTCGGACGGTGTGTCTGTAGTGTGTGTGTACTTGTCGGACGGTGTGTCTGTAGTGTGTGTGTACTTGTCGGACGGTGTGTCTGTAGTGTGTGTCTGTGTGTGTGTGTACATGTCAGACGGTGTATCTGTAGTGTCTGTGTGTACCTGTCGGACGGTGTGTCTGTAGTGTCTGTGTGTACTTGTCGGACGGTGTGTCTGTAGTGTGTGTTTGTGTACCTGTCGGATGGTGTGTGTGTACCTGTCAGACGGTGTGTCTGTAGTGTGTGTGTACTTGTCGGACGGTGTGTCTGTAGTGTGTGTGTGTACCTGTCGGACGGTGTGTCTGTAGTGTGTGTGTGTACCTGTCGGACGGTGTGTCTGTAGTGTGTGTGTGTACCTGTCGGACGGTGTGTCTGTAGTGTGTGTGTGTGTGTGTGTACATGTCAGACGGTGTGTCTGTAGTGTGTGTGTGTACCTGTCGGACGGTGTGTCTGTAGTGTGTGTGTGTGTGTGTGTACATGTCAGACGGTGTGTCTGTAGTGTGTGTGTGTACTTGTCGGACGGTGTGTCTGTAGTGTGTGTGTGTACTTGTCGGACGGTGTGTCTGTAGTGTGTGTGTCTGTACCTGTCGGACGGTGTGTCTGTAGTGTGTGTGTCTGTACCTGTCGGACGGTGTGTCTGTAGTGTGTGTGTTTACCTGTCGGACGGTGTGTCTGTAGTGTGTGTGTGTGTGTGTGTGTGTGTGTACCTGTCGGACGGTGTGTCTGTAGTGTGTGTGTGTGTGTACCTGTCGGACGGTGTGTCTGTAGTGTGTGTGTGTGTGTGTGTGTGTACCTGTCGGACGGTGTGTCTGTAGTGTGTGTGTGTGTGTGTGTGTACCTGTCGGACGGTGTGTCTGTAGTGTGTGTGTGTGTGTGTGTGTGTGTACCTGTCGGACGGTGTGTCTGTAATGTGTGCGCGTGGCTCCTCCGGGCAGCAGTCTGCAGCAGCGGAGCAGGTAGCGGTAAAGCTGCACGGGAGTCCGCACGAGCTCCGCACCCGGAAGTGGAGCCATTCTCCTCGGATCCCCGGAAGTCTGAACACGGGATCTAATGACCTTCAGTCTAACGCGGGTACAGACACACTCCAGCGCGGCTGTGCGATAGGAGAGAATGATTCCATGTCCTGTTTATATTCTGATGATATTCCCTTCTGATCAGTGCTGTTTAAGAGTAACCTAATCTGCTGGGGTCTACACGGCATTCGTGTGGCTGTGTAATCATTTCAAATTAAAAGTCTAATTTTCACTAAGTAGTTAAGTCATAAGAAAACAAACAACTACTTCCACTACTACTGTTACCTCTTCTTTTTTACTAATCCTACTAACACTGCTTCAACTATTACCAGACTCAGAAAAATAATGTTCTTCCTTCACTAAAACATGTATATAAGAAAAATCGGATAAAGATAATATACAGTATGTCATGAATTCAGCATCAGTGAATTAGATTGAATTAAATGGACCCTCCAGCAACCCCCTTTTTTTCTTTACGAAAAATTTTATTATTATTAAATTAAATTGTATTTATATATCGCTTTTAACATGGTCATTGTCTCAAAGCAGCTTCACAAAAATGAAAGAAACGCCCCACCGGAAAGAGACCCCGGGGAAGACCCAGGACACGCTGGAGGGATGTCTCTCGGCTGGCCTGGGAACGCCTTGGGATCCCCCCGGAAGAGCTGGAAGAAGTGGCCAGGGAGAGGGAAGTCTGGGCATCCCTGCTGAAGCTGCTGCCCCCGCGACCCGACCTCGGATAAGCGGAAGAAAATGGATGGATGGATGGATGGATGGATGGATGGATGGAAATTGCGTGTATGTCTGGGGAAAAATGTGTCTAGATAATAATGAGATGAATGAATGATGCATGAAATGTCTCTGATGAGCAACCCTAGGGTGACAGCGACAGTGGCAAGGAACAACTCCCTGAGATGGCAATAGGAAGAAACCTTAAGAGGAACCAGACTCAATCAGGGAACCCATCCTCATTTGGGTGATAACAGATAGAAATTAAATATTTTCTTTATTAAAAAATAATAGATTGAATATTTTTTTTAATTCACTCTTTATTTGATTGATTTTTGTTCATATATTATCCTATAGATGTTAAAGTGTAATTATTTTGTAAACTCTTCTTCTGCTGCTGCTGGATCACAACAACATGTCCTTAGCAATGGTTAGTAGTCTGTGCAGATGTTTCCGTGTCCTGGTCAATTTTCTGTATTAGTTGAAAAAAAAAACACTTTTTGGATGGTGGCAATAACTTTTGCTTGATCACACCACCCTGTGGTCTTGAACAACTTTAAATTGAGGATATGAAATGCATGTAATGATTAATAATTAAGTTTTTTAAATAATTAATAAATACAAATTAAAATATTTATATATTAAATTATTTAGAAGTTAATTGTTTATCAAATGTTTACAATTATTCAATCATTCATTAATAAAATATTTTTTAATACAAGGCAGCATTGTACTTTAGTGCTTTTATTTGTTGCTCTTTATAGAATCTCATTTGGTTTTCTCATAATTACGAACATTGAAGGGGTGATGATATTATTTTAGAAGAGGCAGGTTTGATAAACTTATGTCACAAAAGAGAATTTTATGTGCTATAAGAGTCCGACTGGACTTGTGGTTCATAAGTGTCCAGCTGGCAGAGTGAAGAATGCAGAGTTAATGTCATCAGTGAATGCTCACATTGTTCAGGAGAAGGAAAACCCCAAAGCATCAAAGCCGCTAGTCAGCATGGTGTTGACAGGAGGAATACGTGATAGAAGAAATCAACACACCTACATGAAAAGTTCTTGGCCTTTTATGAAATGTTACTGTAGGTCTTGAAACGTAACTGACTAAAAGATTGAACAATAATATTACATTTAATAGACCAAATAATCAGATGTAAATATTTAATAGATTCTTCTTCTTTTTATTATTATTAATAATAATAATAATAATTCTGGTTATTTTTCTATTATATTATTTAATTGCATGTAATCATCATGTGAACATTCAGCGAGTGGAGCCTTGAAAATTTATGGATAACTTGTCAACAACTTGCAGAAGAAAAGCATCTGTTTGTGGGAACTGCACTTGCACATTACAGGAACATGGCTGTGAGTTATTATCCCATCCTCCACACAGTCCTGACTTCGCACTACATGTTTGGGTCATTAAAAGAGATTCTGGAGGATCAGGATGACCCAAACATGTGGAGTAAGGTACTGTATAATAATAACACTACTAATAATAATAATGTGAGGTATTATATTGATAATAATAATAAAACATAATAATAATAATAACACATGCTTGGGTCATTAAAGGAGCTCCTTGGAGGGCAGCGTTTCAGACATACAAGCAGGCAGAGAAAACGTTCTACCTTGATGGTACCAAGCACTAGTGAAACACTGGGATAAGTTAATTAGTTTATCAGGTAAATATAGAGAAAAAAATAGAATTATTACTCTCATAGCTGTTTTCTGTTATTCTACTATTCTACTGTTATTCTACAGTTTTTATGTGAACGCCCCTTATATTATTATTATTATTATTATTATTATATACTGCTATTTTCTTTTATTTTGTTTTAATTAACATTAGGGTGGTATGTGTCATCATACGAGCCTGTGCCCTTGAACAAAGTTAGATGACGGAAGATATTAATAAATAATTGTAATAAATTTAGGCGGCACGGTGGTGTAGTGGTTAGCACTGTCGCCTTGCACCTCCAGGGTCTGGGTTCGATTCCCCGGCCAGGCTCGATTCCCGTCTCTGTGTGCATGGAGTTTGCATGTTCTCCCCGTGCTTGGTGGGTTTCCTCCGGGTACTCCGGTTTCCTCCCACAGTCCAAAGATATGCAGGTTAGGCTAATTGGCGTTCCTAAATTGCCCGTAGTGTGTGATTGGGTGTGTGAGTGTGTGTATGTGTGTGTGCCCTGCGATGGATTGGCACCCTGTCCAGGGTGTACCCCGCCTAGTGCCCGAAGTCTCCTGGGATAGGCTCCAGGTCCCCCGCGACCCTCAACACAGGATTAAGCGGTATAGAAAATGAATGAATGAATGAATAAATTTGTAACATCGGTACCACCACGATCCAGGGAGATAAGGTCTGGGTCACCGGATTACTGAGCCGCAACCTTGTCTCCCTCTAGGGTGTGTAAATAGGTATGTCTCCCCATCACAAATTGGTTACACCTGTGTCTTCCCTGTGTGTCTGTATAAAAGCCAGTCGAACTTGTAGTAGTAAGCTTGTCCGTTCACTGTTGTTCATAGGTTTTGTTTGTCTCACTTGAGCACTGTGTTTGCGTGTACCACTCTCCTCCCCAGAACTGAACTGAGCCCGTGAGATTGGGGTAAGCCTGAGCCACTAGCCTCCATCGTGTGACTGTTTGAACTATATGACAAGGAGGATTCGTCGGACAGAGTAAAGTCTGCTGGTTAAGTTTGCGTGCTGATACTTCCACGGCGCCGCGGAGCCAGACAGGAGAGTGGATTCTGAGTTTTGTGCAACTGATTTAACTTGACCGTTCGTTTGAGACAAGAGACTTTATTTTGAAACCAGCAGAAATAAACTGTCTGTGTATTGCCAACCTCACTCCTGCGTTTGTGTCCTTTGAACACACCCACAGTCATGACAGATGAACGTACCTTCATGGACGCAGCAGGAGTGCTGCTGACTGACGAGAACGCCCGCCTGTACAGTTACCTGCGCGAACAACAACGGGAGATTGGCAGCCTGGCCCGAGCGGTCCACAATCTCGTTTGTAGCGTAAGCCAATTGACAACGTCCAAGACGTTGCCCAACGGCTCATCTACGCCTGGCATTCCCGTGACTCCACGGCCCGCGCCGCCTGAGAGATACGGAGGTGAACCTGAAGGTTGTAGACGATTTTTACTCACTTGCAAACTTTATTTTGTTCCCGAACATGAGTGACACACAGAAAGTGAGTTTCGTCACACAACACCTCACTGGAAAAGCTTTGAACTGGGCGACGGCCATGTGGAGCACGGGGGCACCACTATCACTATCGATGTACTCCCGCTACATCGAGGCCCTTCGCGCCGTCTTTGACCACCCAGACCAAGGGAAGAGCAGAGAACAACAGCTGCTGCGGATCAGGCAAGGGAACTCACCAGTGTCAGAATATGCGGTGAACTTACAGGTACTGGCGGCCGAAAGCGAGTGGTGTGAGAAAAGCCTTCTGTCTCGTTTTCGAGATTGGCTTAACCCAGACATTCAATTAGAGTTGGCATGCTGAGACGCGGATTTCTCCTTGGAAGAATGCATCGCACTGACGATCAAATTAGATCAACACCTGCGCAACCAACATCTGCGCCCTACGCTTCGTACTGGAAAACGTCCGGAACCTCGCCGCAGGACCCGCCCACAGCAGCCACCCCCATTTGAGCGCAAAGGGACCTCCACCGAACCCATGGATATGGGCACCTCCCATCTCACTGACACCGAGCAGTCGAGAATAATGTCGACAGGACTATGTCTGTACTGTGGAGGAAAGCGACACAGAGTCAGCTCGTGCCCCTTGTTGAAAGTAACAAACCGCACACCCTTGCCCACACACTCCTCTTTCTGTTTACCCGCACTGTTGTCATATGAAAATAACACTCTGTCTGTCTCTCCCCTGATAGATTCCGGGTCGGCTGGCAACTTCGTGTCCACCGCTGTCCTTTCCGCGCTGCAAGCTCCCGTGTCGAAGCTTCCATGCCCGATATCAGCTAAAGCTCTGGATGGTCACGTCCTTAGTCAGTCGCCACTTAAAGGATTATCAGCGCCCCTCCGGTTAACTTTTCCCGGCCATTCCGAGGAAATAAAATTCTTTGTGCTTCCTCAGATGGACCATTCCGTCGTGTTGGGTCTGCCCTGGCTCAGCTTTCACAACCCTAATTTTAATTGGGTAAAAAGTAGCATCATATCATGGTCACCCCGATGCGCTAAATCGTGTAAACCCCTAACATTGGTGGTCCAAGCCACTACCATTGAGAGCCAGAGTGCCCAAGTATCCCTTGCCATTCCTCCAGAGTATGCGTGTTTTAAGGATGTGTTTAGCGTTAGGGATGCCGCGAGACTCCCTCCACTTCGCCCGTGGGACTGCGCGATTGAGCTCCTGCCGGGGAAGGCACCGTCTCATTCACGTATATCTATCCATTGTCCCTGGAGGAAACCAGGGTCATGGAGGAATATGTGGAGGAGGCTCTCAGTCAGGGGCTCATCAGCAGGTCCACATCTCCCGCTTCGGCAGGTTTCTTTTTTATAGAGAAAAAAGGCGGAGGCTTGAGACCCTGCATAGATTTTAGAGGGTTAAATGCAGTGACAATAAAATATAAGCACCCACTGACCCTGGTGCCAGCCGCTATCGACCAACTCCGAGGTGCCTCCATATTCATGAAACTCGATCTCCACAGCGCTTACAATCTCGTTCGTGTGCATAAGGGGGATGAGTGGAAGACAGCGTTTAGCACTTCATCGGGGCATTATCAATATAATGTCATGCCGTATGGACTGGCAAACGCTCCTGCGGTGTTCCAGGGGTTCATGAACAACGTGTTTCGGGATATGTTTAACCGTTGTGTCATAGTATATTTAGACGATATTCTCATATACTCAACATCATATTCTGCGCACGTCGGCCATGTAACCGCCGTCCTCCGTCGCCTGCGCACGCATGGGCTCTATGCAAAGGCGGAGAAATGCGAATTCCATAAACGGGAGGTGGCATTTCTCGGCTATCGTATAGGGCTACTGGGGGTCGAGATGGAGAAGTCCAAGGTGGAGGCGGTAACACAATGGCCGGAACCGAAGACAGTGAAGGCGCTACAAAGTCTTCTCGGGTTTGCCAACTTTTATAGGCGCTTTATTAGGAACGAAAAAGGATCGTTTTTCGAAGGGGTGTCGGTTCATTCCATTCGGCTCTCATGCGCAAGAATGCACATGCGCAAATCTACCCAAGCAGTATCCCGGTTCAAGAAATATGCCGATAGGCGACGGAAGGGTAGTCCTCCGCTCCAGGTAGGCAATCGAGTGTGGCTCTCGACACAGGACCTCAACCTCCACCTCCCCTGTCGCAAGTTATCACCAAAAATACATCGGTCCCTTTCCCATCACAGCACAAGTCAACCCAGTTTCATATCGCTTAAAATTGCCTGCACAAATGCGCATTCACCCTGTATTTCATGTCTCCCTTCTCAGGCCGGTGATCCGGGGACCCCTCAACGAGGGCACAGCAGAGCCCTCTCTCCCTGGTGCAGTGGAAATAGAGGGCACCCCGGCGTTTAGGGTAACTAAGCTGCTTGATTCACGGAGGAGAGGAGGGGCTCTCCAATATCTGGTCAAGTGGGAGGGTTACGGCCCGGAGGAGAGGAGTTGGGTCCCGGCCCGGGACATCTTATGTCCTGAACTAATCACCACTTTCCATCAAGAGAGGCCGGATCGCCCCGCTCCCCATCCTCCGGGGTGCCCTGCTCGACGGTCGGTACCACCTACCCCCGAGCCCCGACTCCCTCCAGTAAGACGTCGGGGACGCCCTCGCCTCTTTCGGGAGGCCGGTTCTGAAGGGGGGGGGGGGGGGTACTGTAACATTGGTACCACCACGATCCAGGGAGACACACCCAATTTTAAAATTTGAATTATTATTTCAAGTTATTTAACTAAATAATGAATGCCCTTATTAAGTGTATTAAACTGTTTAAAACATTATGTAACAAAATAGATGATAATAATAATAATAAAAATTATAATTAAACAGTTCAAAATGTCATCTTCTTATCTTGTAATTTTATGTGTAATTTTATGTAATTTTATGTTACTACAATGTGACATTTTAACTTTCTCTTTTTTTTTGTTTTTTGTTTATTTATTTTGAATGATTTTTTTATTGGTCAACAGAGCGATAGAGAGAGAGAGAGTGTGTGACCCCCTCTCTCTAGAGCGTGCATTTAAAGAGTGTGTGTGTGAAACAGACTTTGACATGACTTTGTATGGTTAAAGATGTATCGCTTTTTTCACTCAGGGTGTACTCACTTTTGTTGCCCACTATTTTGACAATAATGGCTGTATGTTGAGTTATTTTCAGAGGACAGTATATCTATACTATTATACAAGCTGGACATTGACTACTCTAAAATATATTCAAGTTTTATTTATATAGTATTGTCCTTTGAGAAGATATACTAAAATGTTCGCTGAAATAAGAGGGGTGTACTCACTTTTGTGAGTGTAGCATTTAGAATGGGAACCCATTCTAACAGCTTTCTTATACAGGAAAGTCTTGAGAACAGAGAATTTACACTTTACAAGTGATTTTTTGATTACATGACAAGCTACTTTTTTATTATTACTGTAGCGTTAAAGAGAATTTGTTGTGGTGAGGAAACAAACAGATGAAGATGACACTTGAGATCAAAATATGACTATGTGAAAATGAATTAGACATTTTAATTTCTTGAAGTTAAAATTTTCTAGCATTTACATCTACAGTAGATGTGTTAAACAAGTTGGAACACTGCACCTTTTCTTTGAACCCTGTATTTTTTGAAGCACTCAAAAATATCAGAACATGCACTTTACAGGTGTTTCCTGTTGCCCATATGTGTCTTATTAGATTGCTGAATCATTCTGAATTTATTTATGAATGCCTCATCTTGGTTTAAGCCCCAAAGATAAAAGAACTGTCTTTGGGTGAAAAGAGGAAAAAAAATTTTAACCCATTGCACAAACATTCATAAGAACAGTTTGGAATGTCCTGAAAACTGCTTACAACCAGATATGAAACTGGTTGGCCAAGGAAGACAACAGCACTTGATGACAGACCTGTTGTGAAAAATGTGAAGAAAAACACAAAACCAACAGTCAGTGACATCACCAGCAACGTCCATAGGGTAGACATGAGGTCGTCATAATCCAAGTCTATGGAGCCAGACTTTTAGAAGCCATATTTTAGAAGCCATAAATAAGGAATACAATTAATGACAAACTGTGCAGACAGAAATTGAGATCTCATAGTACAATATGAGATGTGATACTATAGCATGAGTCAACTTAAATTTTTTCCAGGGTGAGGCAAGGCTGTGTCTAGATGATTTTCCTGTTATTAAATACGTCTGTCTGGCTTTTTATGGTTCAATCAAAACTTGATTTGACAAACCTGTTTAAACATCAGCTAAGTTTATGGACTGTTTGTCTTCTTTCACTTTCCCTTCTCCTGTCTTTGCACCTGCAGCAATGACAGATGCGGAAGAATTACAAAATTATAATGAACTATCATTTTAAAAAAGCTTATTGAAATGATGCCACAGTTGTAATCAAATCAAAAAGCAGTCCAATTAAATATTTGTGTCACTATTTTTTTGCAATGCTGGATCTAATGCAAAATTTAATCAGAAATTCAATTCAATGCAAAAAAAATAATCTATATAATGTTGTCAACACATGCTTAAAGAAATGAGGCAATGTCAACATTCTTTGTGCATCACTGCATGACCTGAAAAATACATTCCTTTTGAACACCTGTGTATCTCAAAACAAATCTGTCATCTTTACGTATCTAACAGACTAAACAATGATAAATTGATAATGGTTTAACATGCTTTACATGTGTGTTCTGCTGATGTGTGTTTTGTACTGTATATTTCTCATTAGTGACACTACCTTTCATTCATTCATTCATTCTCTACACCGCTCAATCCTGTGCCCAGGGTCGCGGGGGACCTGGAGCCCATCCCAGGGGACCTCGGGCACTAGGCGGGGTACACCCTGGACAGGGTGCCAATCCATCGCAGGGCACACACACATACACACACCCAATCATACACTACGGGCAATTTAGGGACGCCAATTAGCCTAACCTGCATATCTTTGGACTGTGGGAGGAAACCGGAGTACCCGGAGGAAACCCACCAAGCACGGGGAGAACATGCAAACTCCATGCACACAGAGACTGGAATCGAGCCTGGCCGGGGAATCGAACCCAGACCCTGGAGGTGCAAGGCGACAGTGCTAACCACTACACCACCGCGCCGCAGTGACACTACCTGATTTCCAGAAAGAAAAACAGACCCTGTACTATAGGTACTTTCCTGTACAATTTGCATGCATCTTAATCCATTGCTATTACTTCTCTTGGATTTTGTGGGTTTACAAAGGACATGCAAATCAAACTTGACTTTTGATTGTTCAGAATAATAGAACACGGTTATGAGAGTAAAAAAAAAATCTAATTTCTTTCTTTTTTTTTTTTTTTTTACTTATTTTACAAGTTATTTGTCGATTTTCTTAAGGATCAGGTGTTCCACTTGCCAAATGTTCACATGAACAACTGCAGTGAGCTCCAACTCATCTCAACCAGGAACTTTAAAACATTTTCACCATTATTATTATTATTTTTTTTACTGTATGGCTGTGTCTGTACTTCATGTATTTTGTAAGTAGGTTTTACACCTGTATTCAAAATCTCAACACAAGTCCTCTTTTGACTTGACCGCCCCTTTTACAATGATGGAAAAATAACGTATGGGGAAGATAAAGGAAAAACTCATACTGTAATCAAGTGCATACCACATCATCTGTCAATTGTAGCTGAATAAGTGTTACGGCATGAGCATGAATGAGTGCGAGTGGACTCAGGTCAGTGGTGTTTAATGCTGATGTGACTGCTGATAGAAGTCCCAGGATGTATCCTAAAGTGTATAGAGCTCTACTTTCTGCTCAGATTGAATTGAATCCAGCAAAACCGATAGAACAGTGAATTATGGTTGTCAAGTTGTCGAGCACATCAGCCTCTGCTTCAAACTTGAAAAAAGCCATAGCCAACTACAGGGGACATGGGGATCAACTCTGGAATCCTTTTTAATTCTTGTGACAGCGTTGCAGGTTACACAACAATTGCTCAAAGTAGACTCAACTAAGTGAGGAGAAGAGAGGTCGATAATCTTAATTGAAAACCAGAAAAAGGGTACATCACTATTCCTGATAAATAACAGTTAAATCACTACTTCTAAAAAAAACAACAGTTAAATAAAATTTAAATAAACACAGCAGAATTGTTTAACTAAGCTTATAACAAAAAAGTAACACATTTACATTTGCTATTCCATTAACCCTTTAAAGACATGTAATACACAATGTCATACTACATTTTTGTGAAACACTTAAACAACAATCACAGTATAACATACTGTAAGTTACTCTTTCTCTTGTAATGAGCACTATAGTGAATAAATTAAATATCAAGTAACTCAATCAAGAAGGGCACTGGTGGCTCAGTTTTAGGGTACAACCTGGACAGGGTGCCAATCCATCGCAGGGCACACACACACACACATTCACACACCCACATACTATTGGCAATTTGGGAATGCCAATTAGCCTAATCTGAATGTCTTTGTACTGTGGGAGGAAACCAGAGTACCCAGGAGCCCCCCCCCCACCCCACCCAACAAGTTCTTAATGGATTCTTATCTCTCAAGTGTACTTCTTTTGTCATGTGTGAATGTTGAAACTTTTGTTACGTTTCATCATTTAAGAATCACTGTACAACCATACAAAATTACACATACCGAATATATATATCAATATACAGTGGTGTGAAAAACTATTTGCCCCCTTCCTGATTTCTTATCCTTTTGGATGTTTGTCACACTTAAATGTTTCTGCTCATCAAAAACCGTTAACTATTAGTCAAAGATAACATAATTGAACATAAAATGCAGTTTTTTAATTAAGGTTTACGTTATTAAGGGAGAAAAAAAACTCCAAATCTACATGGCCCTGTGTGAAAAAGTGATTGCCCCCCTTGTTAAAAAATAACTTAACTGTGGTTTATCACACCTGAGTTCAATTTCTGTAGTCACCCCCAGGCCTGATTACTGCCACACCTGTTTCAATCAAGACATCACTTAAATAGGAGCTACCTGACACAGAGAAGTAGACCAAAAGCACCTCAAAAGCTAGACATCATGTCAAGATCCAAAGAAATTCAGGAACAAATGAGAACAAAAGTAATTGAGATCTATCAGTCTGGTAAAGTTTATAAAGCCATTTCTAAAGCTTTGGGACTCCAGCGAACCACAGTGAGAGCCATTATCCACAAATGGAAAAAACATGGAACAGTGGTGAACCTTCCCAGTAGTGGCCGGCCGACCAAAATTACCCCAACAGCGCAGAGACAACTCATCCGAGAGGCCAGAAAAGACCCCAGGACAACATCTAAAGAACTGCAGGCCTCACTTGCCTCAATTAAGGTCAGTGTTCACGACTCCACCATAAGAAAGAGACTGGGCAAAAACGGCCTGCATGGCAGATTTCCAAGGCGCAAACCACTTTTAAGCAAAAAGAACATTAAGGCTCGTCTCAATTTTGCTAAAAAACATCTCAATGATTGCCAAGACTTTTGGGAAAATACCTTGTGGACCGACGAGACAAAAGTTTAACTTTTTGGAAGGTGCGTGTCTCGTTACATCTGGCGTAAAAGTAACACAGCATTTCAGAAAAAGAACATCATACCAACAGTAAAATATGGTGGTGGTAGTGTGATGGTCTGGGGTTGTTTTGCTGCTTCAGGACCTGGAAGGCTTGCTGTGATGGATGGAACCATGAATTCTACTGTCTACCAAAAAATCCTGAAGGAGAATGTCCGGCCATCTGTTCGTCAACTCAAGCTGAAGCGATCTTGGGTGCTGCAGCAGGACAATGACCCAAAACACACCAGCAAATCCACCTCTGAATGGCTGAAGAAACACAAAATGAAGACTTTGGAGTGGCCTAGTCAAAGTCCTGACCTGAATCCTATTGAGATGTTGTGGCATGACCTTAAAAAGGCGGTTCATGCTAGAAAACCCTCAAATAAAGCTGAATTACAACAATTCTGCAAAGATGAGTGGGCCAAAATTCCTCCAGAGCGCTGTAAAAGACTCGTTGCAAGTTATCGCAAACGCTTGATTGCAGTTATTGCTGCTAAGGGTGGCCCAACCAATTATTAGGTTTAGGGGGCAATTACTTTTTCACACAGGGCCATGTAGGTTTGGATTATTTTTCTCGCTAAATAATAAAACCCCTCATTTAAAAACTGCATTTTATGTTCAATTATGTTATCTTTGACTAATAGTTAACGGTTTTTGATGAACAGAAACATTTAAGTGTGACAAACATGCAAAAGAATAAGAAATCAGGAAGGGGGCAAATAGTTTTTCACACCACTGTATATATCAAGGGGCCAGTTTTTTAGACATCTTTTGTAAAACCTAGAGGTTTTAAAATGTCGCATATATATGATAAGAATCCACGAACAACTGCACAAAATGTCATCTCAACAAAATGTAATTAAACAAAAACATATATCACGGATAAAGTAACACATTCAAGACTAACGCGTCTTTATGTAAAACACGGGGATTTTAAATATGCCGTATGGCGTAGACTAAAGATCATTACCTCAAGTTTCCAAATGTGCAGAAAATATACAGAATTAAGTGATGACAACTCAATTGCTCAGGGTTAACACAATTACCAAATACATTGAGTAAAATATTATGCATTTTCAACTATTACTTACCTGTCGAAGAAAACGGAGAAGCACTTTTGAGAAGTTGATCATCGCGGGAGAGCGTCTCGGGTTACATTGCTGTAACCCTGTTTCCTGAAAGGCGGGAACGAGATGCTGCGTGCTGGAGCTTCTGCAGGAAAGGCTTGTCCTTGGGCTTGTGCCCTAGTACCCTCAGGATGTTCTTAGCTGCATTGTTGAAGCTTTCTGTCCTCCGCCTTTTACAGCTTCGGAGCAGGAGAAACTTCACTTACTGTCCAGTATGTGCTCTTCAGATTCACGTCCACCGCATCAGCTAGTGGCGTAAGTCAGAGCGCCACTATACTGGGTGAGAGATGCATATTGCCCTCTCCTATGAGGAGCGTGGGTTCACTTCGCCTCTGGGATGCTGCGTCCGAATGCCGCACTACCACGTGACCGGACGGCTGTTCAGACAAATTAATCTGAGGTTGTTGCCGGCTCACCTGTTTTTATAACCTCCACCTACATCTAATCAGATGACGTCACCTGGTAGAGGTTATATATAGCCAAAAACTTTGGCGTGTTTTCACAGCATGCTTAAACAACCGGCAACGCGACAAAATGGTTCCCATAGCGTTTTCACGCAGCATCGAGTGAAGCCTTGAAAGGGAACTTCTTTCTCGTGCATGTGCAGATTACCTGAAGTCAGCTTAAATTCTACTTGATTTTCTAAAGGCACATAAGTACTTTATTAATTCTTTTAGATTTGTCAAAGAATCATAAGTAACATTTACTTGACTGTTCAATGTTTAAGATTTGCAAGTCTAAATTAAGTAAATATATAGATTTTACTTAATACTCTAACAAAATTATTATTTGTAAAAAATACACTTTTTTTGTTTCATTTACATAGCCTTACAATCATTTTTACAGTGTGTTCTCATTTTCTTTTTCCTTTTGGAGAAGTTAATGGAAGTCATAATGTAGAGTTTGTCATCTTCTACCAAGTACAGTACACTGTTCCCAAAGCTTTATTTTCTTCTTCCTTCATTTGGTTCGGAAGTATGATTCCTTGACTTTGTTTGTGCACCAGTCACTTGCCTCCCACTTTGCCCTGACCTAACCCATGGCTTGAGTGCAAATCCGCCGGCTGTCAGAATCTATTCAAGTCCATTTATTATCATGGTCAGTTTCTTCTGGTCATTGTGGGATGTGAGGATGTCATCCACATAGCTATCCTCCTCAAGTACTCTGCATTTCTCTTTCAAATGCCAATCGTACTGTTTCACACATAGCTACTTGTTATGGCATACTCGCCTATTTCTGCTTCCTCAGTATCTCTCCAAAGGAACCTATGAAAATGCACTTCACGCTCTTCAAGCCAGACAGAGTTGTACATCTTCTTAATGTCTCCAAGGGCAGCAAATACTCGCTTTCTAAATTGAAGCAAGACAGCTCTGATCGGGTTGAGTACATCTGGTCCTTTTAGCAGGAGATGATTCATTCCATTGAATTTTTGGCTACTGGAGTGGTTGTTGATTGGGGGTTTGATGCCACTAAGTGGCTGACATACCAAACTGGTCCCTTCCACTTCTCAATAACTTCCTTGGTGAGTTTCATCGCTGCTCCTCTTTCGACCATATCATGGACCTGGGCTGCGTAAATACCTTGCCATTCTGGTACTCTGAGTTGTTTTTCTGCTTTTAGGAAAGCACTTTCCACCCCACTTACAGGTATGATGTATGGAAGGGTGGATGGGTCATGAATCCATGGATACTTTGTATCCCACTGTGGAGACTTGCTGTGGGAATGTTTTTCAACATAAGTGAGACCCTCTAGGGGTCCTGCATATTGTGCATATTGATGCAAACATAACAATTGTCATACCAAAGAATAAACTACCCGCCAATGTGGCTAGTGGGACTAAAGTTATTACCCCCCATAGCCGAATTTTACCCGCATTTGGCGGGTGGGCGGTGCCAATGTCAGCACCATCTTGTCTCCGTTTATGCTTCCTGAATCGCGACCGTACTACTTCCGGGTCCTAGAGCCGGTTCCGGAGCGAGTGCGCATGACAGCAACCAAACTAGCTTCGCGACCTCTGTTTTCTTCCGACAAAAAAAAAAAATCTAACGTTCTATCGAACACATTTTTTATTGATATCGATCACATGTCTATCGCGAAACATATCGTTATCGTTATATCGCCCAGGCCTAACCCTATACTGTCACATCATAGTTACATCATAGTCGATACTGTAAGGTGGCGATTCTCTGTTTCTCTATTTAACTTTACAATGGTACAGATTCTAATTCAAATTGTCACATACACAAATATATTTAATTACACAAGAATAGAATTTACAAAATGAAATTATAAAGTTGGAAGTATAAAAATATAAAAACATAAACACATAAAGCATAGAAGTGTTAAATTATGGTGTATGATAATGAAAGCAACTTTATGATTTGAATCATAGAGCATAAAATGATATGAGGTGTGTCTCAGCAGCAATGTGACTGTCCATGTCCTAAAGTGCACATTAGTCCTCATTTTATTGATTAATGGCCTGAATTTTACCACACACACACACACACACACACACAGTCTTTGACTGCAAAGTCTTTAAATCCAAGGATTAAAAAATGATCCTAATATTTACAATTCTTTTTTTTTGTTGTTGTTCAATTACCTTTAAGCCTGAGAAAATAGATGACTATAATTTCTTAACAGTTAACGCAGTTAACTATAATTTCTTAACAGTTAAAGTTGTCTATAATTCACTCTTTAAAGAGGCAACAAATTGTTTCACCGTCCAAATATTTCTAATATATATTATAATACTTTATTTTAATGCTAACTATCTTCTCATTCATACAGTGGTGTGAAAAACTATTTGCCCCCTTCCTGATTTCTTATTCTTTTGCATGTTTGTCACACTTAAATGTTTCTGCTCATCAAAAGCCGTTAACTATTAGTCAAAGATAACATAATTGAACACAAAATGCAGTTTTTAAATGAAGGTTTACGTTATTAAGGGAGAAAAAAAACTCAAAATCTACATGGCCCTGTGTGAAAAAGTGATTGCCCCCCTTGTTAAAAAATAACTTAACAGGTGATTATCAAACCTGAGTTCAATTTCTGTAGTCACCCCCAGGCCTGATTACTGCCACACCTGTTTCAATCAAGAAATCACTTAAATAGGAGCTACCTGACACAGAGAAGTAGACCAAAAGCACCTCAAAAGCTAGACATCATGCCAAGATCCAAAGAAATTCAGGAACAAATGAGAACAAAAGTAATTGAGATCTATCAGTCTGGTAAAGGTTATAAAGCCATTTCTAAAGCTTTGGGACTCCAGCGAACCACAGTGAGAGCCATTATCCACAAATGGCAAAAACATGGAACAGTGGTGAACCTTCCCAGGAGCGGCCGACCGACCAAAATTACCCCAAGAGTGCAGAGACAACTCATCCGAGAGGCCACAAAAGACCCCAGGACAACATCTAAAGAACTGCAGGCCTCACTTGCCTCAATTAAGGTGAGTGTTCACGACTCCACCATAAGAAAGAGACTGGGCAAAAACGGGCTGCATGGCAGATTTCCAAGGCGCAAACCACTTTTAAGCAGAAAGAACATTAAGGCTCGTCTCAATCTTGCTAAAATACATCTCAATGATTGCCAAGACCTTTGGGAAAATACCTTGTGGACCGACGAGACAAAAGTTGAACTTTTTGGAAGGTGCGTGTCCCGTTACATCTGGCGTAAAAGTAACACAGCATTTCAGAAAAAGAACATCATACCAACAGTAAAATATGGTGGTGGTAGTGTGATGGTCTGGGGTTGTTTTGCTGCTTCAGGACCTGGAAGGCTTGCTGTGATAGATGGAACCATGAATTCTACTGTCTACCAAAAAATCCTGAAGGAGAATGTCCGGCCATCTGTTCGTCAACTCAAGCTGAAGCGATCTTGGGTGCTGCAGCAGGACAATGACCCAAAACACACCAGCAAATCCACCTCTGAATGGCTGAAGAAAAACAAAATGGAGACTTTGGAGTGGCCTAGTCAAAGTCCTGACCTGAATCCTATTGAGATGTTGTGGCATGACCTTAAAAAGGCTAGAAAACCCTCAAATAAAGCTTAATTACAACAATTCTGCAAAGATGAGTGGGCCAAAATTCCTCCAGAGCGCTGTAAAAGACTCGTTGCAAGTTATCGCAAACGCTTGATTGCAGTTTTTGCTGTTAAGGGTGGCCCAACCAGTTATTAGGTTCAGGGGGCAATTACTTTTTCACACAGGGCCATGTAGCTTTGGATTTTTTTTCTCCCTAAATAATAAAACCCCTCATTTAAAAACTGCATTTTGTGTTTACTTGTGTTATCTTTGACTAATAGTTAAATGTGTTTGATGATCAGAAACATTTTGTGTGACAAACATGCAAAAGAATAAGAAATCAGGAGGGGGGCAAATAGTTTTTCACACCACTGTATACTGTATCTTACTAGTTTTTTTTATACTTGTTAGGTTGTGAATATTTAGTTTTCCTTTTATTTGCTGTTGTAGTTCAGCAGCAAAGAAAAAAAAACCTATTTCCTTATTCCGCCTATATTTTTTACCCCTGCTTTAATATTAGCTATAATTGCTTATTGTTAATGTTTTAAAGGTTAACATTAAACTTTGACTCTGTGATTACATGTTCATCAAGCTAACATAAAGTTAAACATTTATTCATGAACATGTTAATGGAAAGTGTAGACAGTATATACATACCCAGTCAGAGCTCTTATCAACCAACACAGAAATGTATTAATAACTTTTCCTCCTAAACACAATCAGATTTCACATGCCCAAGCTACATTAAAAGAAATGTTTTCCATGATGTGAATTTCCTGCTTCCACCTGATTATCTTGAAACGTTACAATTAATAGGGTCACAGAAATGTTTAATTAGTTCATGTACTGTATTAGCATTTCTGATCGAAGCAATTAAGGTTGTAAAATTCCTGTTTGAAGAATGCTGTACAATTAAGAACAGGCTGTATCAGTGGAAATTGACTGTATTTTTGTTTCATACATTTAATGCATGGTAATATAAATAAAAAAAAATTATGTTAAATCAGAAAACAAGTTTCTTTGAGATTTCTCTAGTACCTTTATTTTAAACAAATCTGTTAAAATACCAACCAGTAAAGAAAAGCATCATATTATTTCACATAACACTTTTTAGGCTGGGTATTCCATGCAAAAAAACTAAAAATAAAAATAAATGGTGTGTCAGTCAAAGTCCTCAGAAGAACTGTAGCTGGTTGTGCATTGCAGGATGCTTAGTAAAACTTACTATATGATAGTAAAACATACCGTATGAGACAAAGACGTTCAAATGAGAGCGTTTTTCATTATCATTAAGTAGACATAATAAAGAAGGTAAGAAATACGAAGTTCCAGTGAAACACTGATGATGTGCATTCTTCTGTCAGTTCTTAATACTTTTTAAAGAGCAAGAATCTTTTTACCACAGTATGGGAACCCCTCAGGGGAGAAAACATATATAATTGGCATTTTATACTAGATATTTCCTTGTTGTTGAACAATGAGGCTATTCATAAACTCCATCAACAGAGGCTGAAATGAGTCGAAATACCATCCGGTGATTTTTTCTTTCTTTTTTCATTTTTAGGGTTTGTGGAAAGGAGTGGGAAAGACGGGCTTGTAGATTAAAAATATCTCATTTGATTCCCGCAAACAGATGAAATGTGAGCTGTTTAATGTCATGAGAAACATTGGATCTCTTTCTCAGTTGCTCGATTTATGCCTGGTTTTGTGAAAGATTTATATCAATTACTGAATATAAAAAATGCTAAACTAAACAAATGTTTTTACTCAGTTCCTTACTGTTCCTAAAATAACATGAATTGCATATAAACGTCTGTGGATCTCAGCAGGAAACCAAGCAGTGATTTTTGATTGCCATCTGCCTTAACTCGAAGAAAGGAACATTAACTTTTTCCTTGAAGGAACACACACACACACACACACACACACACACACACACACACACACACACACACACACACACACACACACACACACACAAAAGCCTGTTCATTTATTTTTTGCTGTGCTGACACTATTGTATCAAAGTTACAGTTTTTGTACTCTATAATGTATTAATGTGGGTAAAATATGTGTAAGGTACATAATTGGACAACCTTTGAGTCTTAAGTTAGCTTTTTGAGTAATACTTTAACAGCACAATACAGCACGTGCATTTGTCAGATACATTATATAATACACACTATGGGAGGTGTAAAGGGTGTTACTCTTGTCAGAGAAAAGGATAAGATTTTTCTACAATAAACAGTGCTACCATTTTTAAGTGATACTGAATTAAAGTCTTCTGATTCATTTGATCTGCCAGTCTGTCCATTGATTTAATTATTTGTGTTGTTTATCTTGTGTAGTAATGGATTACTATCAACTGGACATGGCTGATTAGGATAACTGGACATGGCTGTTACACAACATTTAATGCAACTATAAACAGATAAACTATGTTATAATTGATTAATTAATTGAAATTGTAACATCTGGAAAATAATCCACTCTGTGCTTGGTATACACTATTCAAGATCATTACACTATTATTTTCCTAAAACTGCACAGTCACATGTATTTTTTTCCTTACTAAATACCATTATTTCTGTCTAAAACTATTTACTGACATCTACCAAAATGTTTCATGTACTGTAATGTAAGGCTAAACAGACCATGCATTTTCATGCATTTTGCTTGTAAATCTTGACAGTAGATTACACGGTTTAACAGTTAAATGCCATTTTTTACTAGATTGTTGCAATCTACTGATGATCCTACCAATATTCAAAATCCCAAATGTTGAAATTTCATTTTCAAATAAGCTGCAAAATCCCAAATGCTGCAATTTCCAAATAAGATGCTCATCCATGAATAATATGAGTGTAGATTTAGCTAGCATATATACTGATATTTACAGTATCTGCAGCAAACATGCCATGTGATTCAGCTTGTATAAACCTCCTATTCTTTTTTTAAAATCATTATTTATCATGTATAGAATGTTTTTATGTAGAAAACAGTGACTCACAAACAAACAAACAAATACACTAGCTGGGTGTTCACGAACTGTGTCACATATAACAATCAAGGCAGAAAGAAGAGAACCACAACCTTCTTACTTACTTTAACACAGGAGTTATTGTTTGTGTTATTAAGGCTTGTGAGGACATAACATTTTTGGCAGATATAACATAAGACAGAATTGCTTCATGGACTTTACACACCATTTACAAGACACTATAACAATAAATGGATAAATGGTACTTTTCTGCTTAAATTCCAAATAGTATTTTCTTGTATGTCTACTGTGTAAAAGTTGCACATGATTCTGACATTTATATCAGCCATATCATAAAAGCCAAGTTTATGCTCTATATAAATAAGTGAAAATATATTTGCTACTACGTTGGTAAGATTTGAAATTTACACAAATCTAAGAAGAGCCTTGAATCACTACAGGTTCTCAGAAATCTAAGAGAGTTTTAATTAACTGGTAAAACTGCTTACATATCGCAAAAGTGCAAATATATAGTGCAAATATATGAAATATGAATATCCAAATTATATATTGATTATTTAATCCATGATTTAACATGACTACAAGTAAGTCAGTGTATTTTTATATACAGTAAGTAAGACATTTCACTAATGAAGATTTATACCTTGGGAACTAGAACTGTGCTATTTATCCTGTTCAGTGTTTGCTAATCTTTTTGCTTTAATTAGTTAAATGTTACATATAGCAACATAAAGAACTAAATACATTTTACAACAGATTACATGAAGCACTTGTAATTCCTGTAATAGCTTCCACATTAATTGTAAATAATCCCTCATGGATTATAGAAAAATCACATATGAATTATCATGTGATATTTCACATTAAATTCATGTTAAATTTCTCACTGAAAGAATGATGGTAATTAACAGGATTTTCCCCTTCCTTTACCATTAAAATGCGGCAATAGTTCTGCATAGCTACCATCATACCTTTCTCATCACAGTTCGTTACTTTCCATTCACCTGCCAAAGAATGAAGAAGGCTGTAACCAAAACAAAAGATGAACATCAGACAAAAATGAACCCTAACAAGAAAAGGTGTTGATTACAATAACAAGGATGTTCATTCATGCTGTATTGAGTGAGTCGTGTTTCATTTTTCTGAGGCTTTATATAACTTTTGTCTGGAATGTGTATTGGATTTCTGTCTCAATCAGCTGTTTATAAACTGTAATAAAATTAATATAGCTTAAAGCTTTAGTAATTTTATTACAGCATGTAATAAATGCTGTAAATGTAATAAATGCATTACATATTTAGTAATACAGCATGTAGGTGGCATGTTGGCTTAGTGGTTAGCACTGTCATCTTGCACCTCTAGGTCCTTGGTTTGATTCCCGCGTCAGGTCTGTGTGCATCGAGTTTGCATATTATCCCTGTGATCTGTGGGTTTCCTCCAAGTTATCTGGCTTCCTGCCACAGTCCAAAGACATGCCGGTTAGGCTAATTGGTGTTTCCAAATTGTCTGTACGTGATTGTCTGAAGAAGGAAATTGTGACCCACTTCAGTATCCTTGACAAGAAAATTCCATGGACTGTATCTGGAAAGAAGAAGAAGAAGAAGAAGAAGAATATTCAATTATTGTCACATGTACTTTTTACAGCACAG
Organism: Channallabes apus; assembly: GCA_030522415.1. Classification (NCBI taxonomy): domain Eukaryota; kingdom Metazoa; phylum Chordata; class Actinopteri; order Siluriformes; family Clariidae; genus Channallabes; species Channallabes apus. Next base: position 26,836,416 of record CM060111.1, on the reverse strand, counting down.
CGAAATTTCTTCTTCGCATATCCCAATTAGGAAACTGGGGTCAGAGCGCAGGGTCAGCCAGCTTACAGCGCCCCTGGAGCAGATAGGGTTAAGGGCCTTGCTCAAGGGCTCAACAGTGGCAACTTGCCGATGCTGGGGTTCGAACCCCCGACCTTCCGATCAGTAACACAGAAACCCACAGCCTTAACCGATTGAGCCACCACTGCCCTAGTGAAAGGCCTGACAAGCTCACAAAGAGTCGGACTTGACTGAACGATTAAACAAACAATTGCAGCACAGTAGTTTAGTGGTTAGCACTGTGGCTAAACCTCAACCCTTAAACCTCTAGGGATGAGGGTTTGATTCCCGTCTTGGATCTCTTGGTGGGTTTCTTCCCACAGTTCCATGATATGCAAAGATGCAATGGACTGGCACCCTGTCCAGGATGTGCTTCAAGTCTTCTGGGATAGGTCCTCCCATGACCCTGAACAGGATAAACAGTCTCGAAAATACAGTAAATGAAGTTTAAAGTACTTTAAATCAAATGTATTAAAGTACTGTCGAAAGTATCTATGCAACCAGTTGGGCATCACCTATCTTTTTTTTTTTTTTTTTTGCTTTTTGATAGGACAGCGGCATAGTGGTTAGCATTGTGGCCTCACGTCTTCTGTGTGCAGTGTGCATGGGTTTCCCCCAGGTACACTGGTTTCCTAATAAAGTATTAAGACATGCAGTGAAAGACAATAAGATTAATTTGTTTTTCCAAATTGCCTGTAGTGTGCGTGTCTGTGTGTTCTTGTCCAGGGTGTACCTCACCTTGTGCCATGTATCACCTGAAATAGGCCTCTTGCAAACCAGTACAGGATAAATATAAACAGTGTATATTTTCATTTTCACTTTTCTCATAACACCTTATCAAGTAACTACAGAACTAGGTTTTACTGTCTTACAAGAAACAGTCACACGCCATAATAAAATTAGCACACAAGAAAAGAATAAACATTCTGACTCATGCGATCATGGGAAAATAATCAACAACAAGTGTGGTGTATAAATTGGCGTTACCGCTACCACCTCAAAGTTAATTATTTTCCAACAACTGCATATCCTGAATTGTTAATCCTCTTTTAACCAAAGACATTTGCCATTAAACTCATGCTTCCTTCTACTTCGTTTTTCTAAGATTTAATATTGGAGAATGTCCAGGAAACAATTTAGTTGTTGTTCTTAATTACATTATAGTAATAGAGGAACTTGCAGGAAGAATGTAGGTCAGCAATTCAACATTTATATAAGCCTGACAGTCTATTGTTTTTAATCTGATTACTAAAACTTCCTGCTTTGATGAATATCCTTGACTGTAAGTGTGAATGTGAGGACAGCAGTAAGAACCTGTCTTTGTTATTTACTGTAGACGTCTCAAACATTTCCTGCAAGAGCTTTTGAGATCTTAACAGATCTAATCCCAAACATCTCTCTTATACCATAAGCTGAAAAGGAAAGGGAATAAATAAAAAATGGACAATTCAAAGAGGAACAATTGCTCTGTCACATTTCAGTCTAATTATACTGGCTTTGAAGTGCCTTGAAGGTTACATATGGCTTGTTTATGTTCTTATATTGTAGAGTAAATTCTTTTATTAGTGCAGACGACAGATGGCAAATCAGTAAATCTGTGCTGACCTTCTCAGCCTGGTGCCATAATGACCCCATTCATTAATTAATTTTCCCCATAATCAAAACTTAATTCATGAATGAATACAACAAATAAACAAGGAACTGCTTTCTTTTATCAGTGCAGTTTTTCCTGTTTTGAATTAAACAGTTATACAACTGCACATATGTAAGTTATACAACCACAAGAGGAAGACAAATCTATAAATAGGATAAAGATGGATTTCCCGACAAGGAACAAAAAAGAAATCACCTTAGTGATGAAAGAGTACACGGTATATCTTGTAGATGATTTCCACGCAGCCCTACCCACGTGCTCTAGATACAGTGTGACCTGCCCCAAAACCTGAAGAGGCTGAAGCCTATAAAAAGAAAGAACGTCAAGGGTGGTAAATCAGGTGTGCACTTGAGACAACTTGAGGAGAACCTTCTGCATCTTAGATAAAAAGGTTAGAAGTTCTTTCTTTGTTATTGTTTAGTGTAATAACATTTTAAGCACTGAATTAAAATTAAAATTATAAGAATAAGCTACCATGATATACTGTACATAAAAGTAACAGTTTTTTTTCCTTAAACAGACTCATTTCGCATCACAGTGACAGTGTTCAGCACTTTCAAATAAAAGGAAAAATGGGAAAGATCTTTCACGATAGCACAAAGGAGACCCCAACGACCCAGACAAACAAGGTGAGTGAAGCCCAATAAGCTTTCATGCATATATTTCAGCCAGGAATGATGACATTTGTAGTTGTAGTAAAACAGTGGAATAACCGAATTAAAAACAAACAAACAAACAAAAAATAATAAAACAAACAAACAAACAAACAAAAAATAATAATAATAAGAAAAATAATTAATTATATATCAAATAAACAATAACTTTTGTTCATAGTTTTTTATGTTTGTATTATTATTATTATTATTTGTAGGAGCAGCATCTTTAAGTATTAGAGAGTATTTCTTTTCCTCTGCAGGTTAAAGAAAATAGAATCAGCCGATGTCCTATGTCGATACACATGAAAAACTTTGAAAATGGCTCGAGACACCAAGACACACTTTACCACAGAGCTGTCAAGGTGAGTACTGACATTAGCCTTTATATTTATTTTGCTCATAGTAGAAAAAAATCAAAACACCTTTCTTCTTTTCTTTATTTATATACTGTACACACACTACCAGTTAAATGTTTGGACACCCCTTATAATTCCATAGATTTTTATTTCTTTCTACACTGTAAAACGATACCGAAGGCATCTAAAATATGCAGTAATCACCTTTGAACAGTTGATATTGAGATGTATGTCTGCTACTTATGCTTTGTCAAACCTCAATAACAGCTCTAATCTGAGGTGCTGTTTGTTAATTGGTGATTTTTGAGGCTGGTGACTCTAAATAAACTTCTCCTCTGTAGCAGCGGTCAGTTTTGGTCTTGCTCATCTGGGAAGGTCTTCATGAGAAACAGTTTCATCATGGAGCTTGATGGGTTTTGCAAATGCACTTGACACATAACTGTTCGTGCAAGAACTGTTTCAGAACAGCTGAACTCCATGACCTCCTTAAAATAGGAACTGACTTTTTTTTTCTTTTTTTGTTACCTAATGCCATACAGTATGTATTGTTTCATAGTTAAAAAAAAACTCAGTATTGAAAATAAATAACGAAGGTATGTCCAAACTTTTGACTGGCTGGTTGGTACTATACATATACAATAATTCCAAATTCCTAATAAATACTCTCTCCCTTCTTCAGCATCAGCTCTGCAAACCAAAAGTGTGTGAGGGGTCCATAATGAACCCAAAGACGTTAACACGCTCTTCTCCTGTGTCCCCACCTTCCACCAACGAGCTCCTCACACAGGCTATTGACTTCATCAACCAGTACTACAAATCATTCAAAAAGTAATCAAACCTTACCATACTCCAGTATCATTGTTGCTAGTTGGAGGTTTAGTGGCTTAAGCTAAGCCTTGCTCTATTTGTTTCCTGCAGCTCTAAAATAGATGAGCACCTGGCCCGTGTTACAGAAGTGGCCAGCGAGATCGAAAACAGCGGAACGTATCAGCTCACCCTAGAGGAGCTCGCATTTGGAGCTAAGCAAGCTTGGAGGAACGCGCCTAGATGCATCGGCAGGATTCAATGGTCTAATTTACAGGTCAAATATTTTTATTCTTATTTAAATATTCCTCGATTGAATTTTGTGAATAAACTGTGAAGCACCTAATGCATAAATATAAACTTTAAAGGTAAAATGGGTATTTTTTTCTGTTCAGGTTTTTGATGCACGCAAATGCAGGACCGCAAAGGAAATGTTCAAGTACATGTGCTCTCACATTAAATTTGCCACAAATGGTGGCAATTTAAGGTACAGTTAATTTTGGATACATGTTATGTTTGATCAGGACTAACTAACAAGAATATAATACAATACTTATTATGCTTCTGTAGGAAAATATTCAGAGACAGGGTGGTGCGATGCACCCAGTATAAAGCAAAGTCACTGTATAATAACAACAACAACAACAATAGTAATAATAATAATGGTCAAAATTGGTATGTTTAGGTTAAACTTATTAAATAAATTAAGTATGAGCTTAATAAAATTTAGTGAAATTGAAATCATGTCAATTATACACAAGACCAGAACCATTTTTGAGTGCAGCAATAAATAAATAAAAATAAAAAGCCTAGACATATGAATGCAGACTTAGACATAAAACTACAACTTTAATTCTGATAAAATGCTCACGTCAGAGACTCCTTTCATGAATTCTCCCCGAAAAATGTCTTCTTACGAAAATGTAATTTATTTTGTAATTAGACAGACATAAATCTGCTATTTATATTTTTCTGTAATTTTATATTTCTATCATTTGGATATTTATAATTTTATATTACCTTTAACAGGTCAGCCATCACTGTGTTCCCTCCAAGAACTGATGGCCAGCACGATTTCCGGGTTTGGAACGGTCAGCTCGTTAAATACGCTGGCTATCAGATGCAGGATGGCCATATTATAGGGGACCCTGCTAATGTGGAGTTCACTGAGGTATATATTTATTTTTTAAATATAGAATATTTTATTTCTTTGAGCCATAAACTTTAGTTTATAATACGTAATGCACCTACAGTATGCACCATGTTTCATTTTGGTTTATAAAGTATCTGACCTCTGCTTTCTAACAGATTTGTGTCCAACTTGGATGGACCCCAAAGTACGGATCCTTTGATGTGCTGCCACTGATCTTGCAGGCCAATGGGGAAGATCCTGAACTATTTGAAATTCCCCCAGAATTAATACTGGAGGTTGAAATGGAGCACCCACAGTAAGTCATGTGTACACTATATATTTGGTAAAGAATATGTGTTAATGTAATAGGTTAGAATAACCTGACAGTAGTTTATACTCTGATTTTATACCCATGCATTTAAACTCCTGGTGTAAGAGCCATATCGTACTTGTTGTGAATTTGTTGTTGTGTTTATTTTATTTTATTTTACTTGTTGTTATTTTATTTATTCTACCTTGTTCTATTCATTAGTAAAGCATTAAACATTAAGTTTGTTACATAAGCCATAAGCTTTAAATTTCTCAGTTATGCATCCATTTTGACAATCGTAAGTTGGTCTGTGATGTCATTCCACTATTACATGCATTTGTATGACTGTTGTATGATAGAGAGTTCAGTTTAGATGCGGAAGGCTACGGAAACACAAGCTTTTGACCGTAAGCACGTGAGCTCCCGTAAGCTAAGTATGTAAGATACAACAACTAGGTTGTTGTAACCGTAAGCTCCCGTAAGTAGAGATATACAACAAGAGTGTTGTTACAGTATATACATAAGCTAAGACTGTAATTTATAAGATACAGCAAATGGGTTGTTGTAAAAGTCAGAGATTTGCAAGATGCAGCAACTGGTGTCTGTAATCACAGTGGATTTACTCAAGACGACTGTATGAAGTGTTGATTCTTTGATGCTGACAAAATAAACTACAAGAGACAAATAGAATGGACTTCTGTTGTGTGAGTGAAACTTTAAACCAGAGCTACGCGTCAAAACTGGTGAAATAATATGACCGCATCTACACCTGGGTTATTCAACAGGTATAAGTGGTTCAAAGATCTGAACCTCCGATGGTATGCACTGCCTGCAGTCGCAAACATGTTGCTGGAGATTGGTGGACTTGAATTTACAGCATGCCCGTTCAATGGCTGGTACATGGGCACTGAGATTGGAGCGAGGGACTTCTGTGATCCTCAGCGCTACAACATTCTTGAGGTAAACCTAGTTCCATCAGTATGGGATGGTTCAGAAGTTGAGCTTTGGACACTAAATTTTTCATATCCTTACCTTCTCCAGAAAGTTGGACGCTGTATGGGATTGGATACACACAAGCTGTCATCGCTGTGGAAGGATGAAGCTCTGGTTGCTGTCAATGTCGCAGTGATACACAGTTTTCAGGTAAAAAAGTAATTATATGCTGTTTTTAAAGCGCAGAAGAATAATCTATACTATGTGAAGGTCTTATGTGAGTATCTCCTTGTTTTGTGCTGCAGAAAAATAAAGTGACCATCACAGACCACCACTCTGCCACAGAGTCCTTCATGAAGCACATGGAGACTGAATTGAGCCTACGTGGTGGCTGTCCTGCCGACTGGGTTTGGCTGGTACCTCCCATGTCTGGCTCTCTGACCCCCGTGTTCCACCAGGAGATGATCAGCTACATCCTGTCCCCCTTCTTTTACTACCAGGTAGGTACTTACTCTACACCCCACAGCAGAATAGTAAATAGTAACAAGTATAAAGGCACAATATTCAGATTTGGTGATTTAGTTGTGTTAACATTTACTTAGGAAAGGTTCTTCATATTTAGACTCAAGTAACACATTTGCTCAAGTAAGTTTTGGGGGCTCTTAATTCCGATCGATTTTGTTTAGGTCACATCTCTGACGTTGCCAGATAAATTTTTTTAATATGATGTCATGCAAGAATAATTGCTTAGTTTTAAGGGGAAAATCCTGTATAAGAGACTTTTGTTTTAGGCAACCTCCACATTGAATACACACGTCCTGAGCAATAGGATAGAACTTCAGACTGTAGTTTTATGTGTGTGTGTGTGTGTTAACTTGTTAATATTGCTGTTTTTTAAAGCCTGATCCCTGGGTAACATATGTCTGGAAAGATGAGACAAAAGGACTAAAGAAACGGAAACGAATCGCCTTTAAAGCACTTACAAAGTAAGATTTCTTTTTAATTATTAATTTCAAACCTCATTGGGCATATACGTTTAAAACTTAGTTCAAATACAATAATAATCATGTATTTTAATTCTAATTTTGTTTTTTTAGGGCAGTGGTCTTTTCTCAAATACTTATGCAGTCTGCTTTAAAAAAGAGAGTGTCTTGCACAATCCTCTATGCTACTGAAACTGGAAAATCACAGACCTTTGCTAAAAAACTGAAGTCGATGCTCAGCTGTGCTTTCAATCCCAGGGTAAGAAAACTCATCCTACATATCATTCATTCATTCATTCATTTTCTATACCGCTTAATCCTGTGTTCAGGGTCGCGGGGGACCTGGAGCCTATCCCAGGAGACTTCGGGCACTAGGCGGGGTACACCCTGGACAGGGTGCCAATCCATCGCAGGGCACACACACATACACACACTCACACACCCATTCACACACTATGGGCAATTTGGGAACGCCAGTTAGCCTGCATATCTTTGGACTGTGGGAGGAAACCGGAGTACCCGGAGGAAACCCACCAAGCACGGGGAGAACATGCAAACTCCATGCACACAGAGACGGGAATCGAACCTGGCCGGGGAATCGAACCCAGACCCTGGAGGTGCAAGGCGACAGTGCTAACCACTACACCACCGTGCCGCCCCCTACATATCATTCTATATCATATTTTTATGCTCTGGAGCTGATTTATTTATAACATTTTTAATCTGTGAGATAATCACTCAACTAATTTAATTTTTTTAACTTGTATAGCTACTTTGCATGGAGGACTACAAATTTCAGGATCTTAAGAATGAGCGTTTTATGATCATCGTCACCAGCACGTTTGGCAATGGAGGTCCTCCAGGAAATGGAGAGGTATGTGCAAAGATACTAACATTTAAAACAGATTAACTGATCACAACATGGCAGTTACTTTATTACAAGTAGTGTATAGCAGTGTATAGAGTTTAGTTAGTGTATTAGTTGATTCAGATGATTAGGTTAATAGCTTGTTTAGAGAACCTTTTCATGATATGCTAATTTTTTGAGATAGGGATTTTGGGTTTTCATGAGCTGTATGCCACAATCATCAATATTAAAACAATAAAAGGCTTGAACTACTTCAGTTGTGTGTAATGAATCTAAAATATATGAAAGTCTAATGTTTATCAGTACATTACAGAAAATAATGAACTTTATCACAATATGCAATTTTTTTGAGAAGGACCTGTACTCTAATGCAACAAAATAGATAACTAAAATGGATGAATCAATCTTTTCTCAGATTTTCAAGAAGCAACTCATGAACTTGAATAAGCTACAAAACAACATGAGGTTAGTCCTACGTATATCTGGTTAAACAAAAGATAAAATTCACACAATTAAAGCTCTTAGCTTTGAATAATTTATTTTCTTCAATCACACAGGTATTGTGTTTTTGGCCTTGGCTCTCGGATGTACCCACAGTTTTGTGCTTTTGCCCATGCTGTGGATAATAAGCTTGAAGAATTGGGAGCCAAATGTGTGACCTCCATAGGAGAGGGAGACGAGCTTAATGGGCAGGAAGAGGCTTTTTCAGCCTGGGCCTGCAATGTGTTTAAGGTTGGTGTGATACCGGCTAACTTTAATGGCAACTAAGCATAAAAATAAAAATGGATTTTTCTGAAAATTGCATTCTATCCTATAGGTTGCATGTGAGGAATTTGGTGTTAAGGGTCAACTGTCAGGGTCTCAGCAACTAACAGAGACCTGGGATCCTCTGAAACACAGAGTACAACTTGACAGCAGCAGTCTAGACTACATCTCGGGTACCATGTCTAACACAATTCTTTTAAAAGAACACAGCTATTGGATACACATATTATTATGGATTTCATTATGGTGCTGAACAGCCAATGTATTTTGTCCTTACAGCTCTGTCAGGACTCCACTCTAAAACTGTGTTTCCCATGAAGATGAAGAAGAGGAAGAATCTCCAGAGTGCTGAGTCAAGGTCTGCTTGTCATCAACATACAGTACTATACTCTATTTTCTAGGTTTGTTTTAGAACAGCAAAGGCCCATTTTTAAATAGCTGGTTTCACGATTTCTTCTTGATTTTTTTTTTCAGCCGCACTACTATCCTAGTGGAGCTGGAAGTGGATGGTGGTAAAGAAGTCTTAAATTACACTGCAGGTGACCATGTGGGCGTTTTCCCAGGGAACTCACAAGAGCTGGTGATGGGCATTCTGAAGCACCTTCCCAATGCTCCTCCACCCAATCAGAGTGTCCAGCTTGAATACCTACCTGAATCTGGCCCTGGTAAAAGCTCTACGAAATTATCAAATAATACTTCTATCAAATATTCTAATGGATAAATATCTGTGCTAGTTTGATTGAAATAATAAGCAGTCAGAGTGCCTAAAATGACAAATTAGTTGAGAAGCCAGTGCTCTACAGAATCATATGGAAGTCAATAGGGATGGGAATCAATTTGACTATCTTTAAACGACGACTCAAGACGCATCTGTTTCTCCAGTACTTGGACTAACCCCCCCCCCCCCCAAAAAAAAAATTCCTCTTCCCAGTTGTGTTGGACTAATTGCACTTAGTTATTAACCTAGTTAACTCAGTGTAAGTATGTATCCAGTGATGTAAACTTTAAAGCACTTTATGTAAGTCGCTCTGGATAAGAGCGTCTGCCAAATGTCTAAATGTAAATGAAACATCATGAACTGTCTGATATGATATTATTGTGATACTGTACTTAGGTGCTTAATCAATTTGTATTGCAATTCTACAATATAAGTATCAAAATTCAGTATTAATTCTTATTTCTATATAGTTTATAGGATGCCCCCTGTAGGATTATAGGGAAACAGAAACATTTTACTTCCTCAAATATATTTAAAAATAAACATGTAAAAAAGATTTCAAATACTGTTTTCAAATACTTTTTTTCAATTTGGTTTCTTGTAGGGGGTGAAAAATGGCAGACAGATTCTCGCATCCCAGCCTGCTCTCTTACCCAGGCTCTTACATTCCTCCTGGATATCACCACATCACCTTCTCAAAGTTTCCTACGCAAACTTTCACAACTGACAAACAACAAAGACGACCGACAGCGCCTCCTAGAACTCGCATCGGTAAGCTAAGACTCGATGAATACCTTCTTTATGTTAGAGCGTAACTTTTTCAAATGTGTATTACTTAGGAAACTCATTTTACAAACCTTTTTCTTTTTTTCTTCTTTTTTTTGTTGTTGTTGCAGGACTCCAAGTGTTATACAGAATGGAAATCATTCCACAAACCCAACTTCCTAGACATTCTAGAGGAGTTTCCTTCACTGGAGCTCTCTGCAGCCTTCCTACTTAGTCAGCTACCTCTGCTGAAACCCCGTCTCTACTCTGTCAGCTCCTCACCTGATCTCCACCCTCATGAGCTTCATCTCACTGTGTCTGTGGTCAACTATCGTACCAAAGGTAAAAAAAAATAATCGATCTAACAAACATGAGAAATGTATGCCGTGGAAAAAGAGAGTATTTAATATTGTTTTTATTTCTCATCAGATGGAAAGGGTCCGCTACATTATGGTGTCTGTAGCACATGGCTCAACACTCTCAAAGGAGGAGAGACAGTTCCCTGCTTCATCCATAAGTATGTAACCAAATGCTTTTTGCAATTATACACCACATATAACTTACCCTAGAATGTTAAACTGAGTACAGAATGAAACAGATTTCCAAACAGTTTCCCATGAAAGAATCTTGGGTATTTGATGTTGAATAGTAGAGTACATACTGTAGGCAATAGGAAGGTAATGATTGCGGCAAGTTTATCAGTAGTGTATAATGTACAGTAAAGTATAGACAATTGACATGTACTGTAACAAGCTCTTTCTCCCAAATTCCTAAATATGGCATGAAAGTCACTTATAATATCATGATTGTTATGATTTCAGATCCGGTGGCTTCCACCTTCCACCTGATCCCACCACTCCGACTATCCTTATTGGAGCTGGAAGTGGCATCGCTCCTTTCCGCAGCTTCTGGCAGCAACACTTCCATGACATGAAAAAGACAGGTACTCCCAGATCCACAGAGTGTGCATGCAATCAACAATATAAAATATAACAAATCAAACCAGTTTCAGTGAATAAGGTCAATGTTAATCTGTTATCACAGGTTTGCAAAAGAGTCCTATGATGCTGGTGTTTGGATGTCGTGGTGCGAACACGGATCATCTATATAAAGAGGAGACATTTGAAATGAAAGAAAATGGCACTCTGAAGAGCATCACTCCAGCATACTCTCGCCAGCCTGGTCTCCCCAAGGTACTGTATGTCATTAACTGTTCAAGGGTTGCAACTAGTGTAAATGCAATACCTACAGTAATCCACAATGCTGACACCTTTACTTGAGGTTGTTGTAATGTGTAAAGACAGCTGGACATATTTGCTACAATAGGTGCTACAATCGTTTCTCTTTTTTTCTGCCTAGGTGTATGTTCAAGATGTTCTAAAGAAGCAGCTTAGTGAAGATGTTTGGGATGCCTTGAACCAGAAATCTGGACATGTTTATGTATGTGGGAGTATGAACATGGCCCGGGATGTCGCACATGCTATACAGGAGATCCTGGTTAGCCATCTGGGTGTAACACTTACCCAGGCTGGAGAATATTTGGACCAACTCAAGGTGACCTCTCATTATTTCATTATTCCATAATTTCCTTAACAGACTGAGCTTGCGCCAAAGTAGGTTTGTGTGCATGTGAACATAATCACAATGTTTCTATTTTAGGCGGAAAAGAGGTACCATGAGGACATCTTTGGAGCCTAGTTCTGGAGCACACAGAACACAAGAAGATCTGTGATAAAAATTAGGAAATAAGTTCAGGTCTGTTAATATGAGTTGGTTCAGCATCGGAGATCCAAAAGTCAGTAGTTGAGATCCAACAAGCATTAATACATACAGTATTGTACTATGACAGGATGTAACATTTGGTCTCAGGCATCATATCCATTATTTTTGGAATGTTCAGTATAATAATCTGTTCATTATCTTAATAATTTAATTAACAATATGTCTATCATTTATTTGAGTTTGTTGTATCTTTTCTATGATAATAAGACCTAAAGTAGAATCTTAAGCATTGATTGGTGTTGCTCAACTCATTTCTCTATATATACATTTTGTAAATGTGTTTTTTTTAATTGAAATGTCTATTATTTTTTATTTTCAACTGATTGCACAGCTAATGTGTAAAAATGAAACTGTACAATAAAATTCATTTATGTGAAGTTTATGCACTCTATAAGCCTTGTTTTTTAAAAGTTGGATATGAAGTGATTTGCAGTATCTGTAAACTATTCACACAAGCATTTACAAAAGTGTATGAAAATTAAGATAAGCATATTCAGTGTTTGCTCCTGAGATGGTACTGACTGAAAGGCTACAATTTTTATTTCAATCACATCAACCAATTTAAGGCAAATTTTGCAAAACCTCATTCACTTAATGATAATTAAGTTAATATAATTAATAAATAAGTAATCAATCCAGCAATCCAAGAAAATTCAATTATGACAAACATAACAGCATCATATAAAAGGAGAGAATGTTAGTGTGTTAGATAGATAGATAGATAGATGGATGGATGGATGGATGGATGGATGGATATATAGATACATAGATACAGTGGTGTGAAAAACTATTTGCCCCCCTCCTGATTTCTTATTCTTTTGCATGTTTATCACACAAAATGTTTCTGATCATCAAACACATTTAACTATTAGTCAAAGATAACGCAAGTAAATACAAAATGCAGTTTTTAAATGAGGGGTTGTATTATTTAGGGAGAAAAAAAATCCAAACCTACATGGCCCTGTGTGAAAAAGTAATTGCCCCCTGAACCTAATAACTGGTTGGGCCACCCTTAGCAGCAATAACTGCAATCAAGCGTTTGCGATAACTTGCAACGAGTCTTTTACAGCGCTCTGGGGGAATTTTGGCCCACTCTTCTTTGCAGAATTGTTGTAATTCAGCTTTATTTGAGGGTTTTCTAGCATGAACCGCCTTTTTAAGGTCATGCCACAACATCTCAATAGGATTCAGGTCAGGACTTTGACTAGGCCACTCCAAAGTCTTCATTTTGTTTTTCTTCAGCCATTCAGAGGTGGATTTGCTGGTGTGTTTTGGGTCATTGTCCTGCTGCAGCACCCAAGATCGCTTCAGCTTGAGTTGACGAACAGATAGCCGGACATTCTCCTTCAGGATTTTTTGGTAGACAGTAGAATTCATGGTTCCATCTATCACAGCAAGCCTTCCAGGTCCTGAAGCAGCAAAACAACCCCAGACCATCACACTACCACCACCATATTTTACTGTTGGTATGATGTTCTTTTTCTGAAATGCTGTGTTAATTTTACGCCAGATGTAACGGGACACGCACCTTCCAAAAAGTTCAACTTTTGTCTCGTCGGTCCACAAGGTATTTTCCCAAAAGTCTTGGCAATCATTGAGATGTTTTTTAGCAAAATTGAGACGAGCCTTAATGTTCTTTTTGCTTAAAAGTGGTTTGCGCCTTGGAAATCTGCCATGCAGGCCATTTTTGCCCAGTCTCTTTCTTATGGTGGAGTCGTGAACACTGACCTTAATTGAGGCAAGTGAGGCCTGCAGTTCTTTAGATGTTGTCCTGGGGTCTTTTGTGGCCTCTTGGATGAGTCGTCTCTGCGCTCTTGGGGTAATTTTGGTCGGCCGGCCACTCCTGGGAAGGTTCACCACTGTTCCATGTTTTTGCCATTTGTGGATAATGGCTCTCACTGTGGTTCGCTGGAGTCCCAAAGCTTTAGAAATGGCTTTATAACCTTTACCAGACTGATAGATCTCAATTACTTTTGTTCTCATTTGTTCCTGAATTTCTTTGGATCTTGGCATGATGTCTAGCTTTTGAGGTGCTTTTGGTCTACTTCTCTATGTCAGGTAGCTCCTATTTAAGTGATTTCTTGATTGAAACAGGTGTGGCAGTAACCAGGCCTGGGGGTGACTACAGAAATTGAACTCAGGTGTGATAAACCACAGTTAAGTTATTTTTTAACAAGGGGGGCAATCACTTTTTCACACAGGGCCATGTAGATTTTGAGTTTTTTTTCTCCCTTAATAATGTAAACCTTCATTTAAAAACTGCATTTTGTGTTCAATTATGTTATCTTTGACTAATAGTTAACGGTTTTTGATGAGCAGAAACATTTAAGTGTGACAAACATGCAAAAGAATAAGAAATCAGGAAGGGGGCAAATAGTTTTTCACACCACTGTATATAGAACTTTATTATCCTTGCATAGTACAGGTACTCAGAAAAGTTTAGCATCTACCCGAAGTGATAGTATGCTATACACTTATAGAGCTATAGTGCTTAATTAGAAATATTTATAGGAGAGTTATGAAATGTATTGCAGGTAATAAGGTGTAAATGGTTTAAGTGGTTAATTGAAAGAGTCCAATTTGTTCAGAATTGGGTAGCCAAATATAATTTGCTAAATACATTATTTATTTTAATTACATGCACCAATTTAATGTTTTTAATATTTTAGCACAAAAATCTGATATTTGATAATAATATGAATAATAAGTAAGTAATCAATCCAGCAATCACGTCTATTTTAAAATAACAGTGTTCTATACAATTTGCACATTCTGCAAATAGTATTTGATAATTGAGATAATTTATTAATGATAATTTGATAACTCAATTGTTTCCATTGAGTCTGGGTCCTAACAAGATTTCTTCCTATGCTCATCTCAGGGAGTTTTTCCTTGCCACCTTCACCTATGACTTACTCATCAGGGGCAAACTGATAATTATAGTTCATAAATAATTCCTCATATTTACACACATACATATACAGTATACAGTACACATGAGGTGGTATCAAAAAGTTTTAAGATTGTGTGTGTGTGTTTGTCTAAATCAGCTTTATCATATTAATGTGTTTAGATATATTAGTACACAGTTTAGCAAAGAGTAACTTTTAAAAGCATTTTTTAATTTTTAAACTATCTTACAGAAATTCTTAGTTGTTTGGTCTACAGGTAAATTTCCAGAAAGATTCATAACTGAAAACATAGTACATGTAAATTTCCTGCCCTGTAAAATTGTTCTGTATCTGCTTGAAACAGGCTTTCAGGCGTTTCACCGATATAACACCGTTACTGTTTGTCCTTAATGATATTCCGTATTGCGGAAGTAGTGTGGCATGCAGCTCGTGTGTGCGTTAGCTTTTTTTTTTTTTTTTACTAACCGTATTTGAACAAAGACCGCCTCTTCTTTTGTGATTGGCTGCTTGCTCATAGAGCTAGACTAATACCACTGAAACTCGTCTGAGAATCAATTGTTAACCAATCACGACTCAGAACGTCGGACAGTACCCGCCAATCACTGCGCATTGGGCGGGAATTTCTGAATGCGTGTGGGAAATATTAACCCCTGTTCGGGCACGGTTTTCCTCTGACCCCTGGTAGATTATTTTAGGTTTTTGTAAATATTGTTCCTCAAGTGCACGATGGCTGGAAGCCGACTTGAGAAGGTCGGAACTGTTTTCACTCGGTGCGTATCTGGGTCAAAAAACATTTTATTTTTTTTTAATCGATCTTCTAGGTTATTTGCCTAATTTTTGGCTTGTTGAGTTTAAAATAGAGTAAAATGAACTGAAAGTGTAGCTCTTGTGTTATATTAAAATGCTTAAAATTCACAGGGCTTCATAGAGTTTATAAATAAGCGTTAAAAACATAATTAAACCATTGAATTATAAGAGGTGGACCCACTTTCACGCGCGGCAGGACGGTGCGATATACGAGTTACGGTTTTTCGGTATCACGGTATCAGAATAAAATCATTACATTGGAGTCATTATATATATATATATATATATATATATATATATATATATATATATAAAATGACTCTCTCTCTCTCTCTCTCTCTATATATATATATATATATATATATATATATATATAATGACTCTCTCTCTCTCTCTATATATATATATATATATATATAATGACTCCAATGTAATATATATATATATATATATATATATATATATATATAGGTCGTATATTATAGGTCGTAGGTCTCGTCGCATGGATGCCCCGTGTGTCTCTTTAGGATGCGTCTGGTGTCTGGGGATGATTCTATCTACTTAGAAGATGGTTCTGGCCTCGACTGGTGTTGTCAGCTGTTTCTCTGAGGACTTGACAATTCGATAGTTCAGGACTGGAACTTTCTACAAGTCTATCTGAGTCTCCAATAACTACTGGACTCCATTTTACATCAACTATTATAACATCAATTAACATCAACTATTATAGCTGAACTTAACACTTAACACTGTATAAATGCAGATCATTTCCTGCTATCTGTTTCACCCAGATGAGGATGGGTTCCCTGTTGAGTCTGGTTCCTCTCAAGGTTTCTTCCTATTACCATCTCAGGGAGTTTTTCCTTGCCACTATCGCCCTCGGGCTTGCTCACCAGGGACTATCTGAACATTTTGATTCATACACATTCACATTCCACACAAACTTAAATAGTTCTTTTGATTGTGTAAAGCTGTTTTGAGACAATGTCAATTGTTAAAAGCGCTATACAAATAAAACTGAATTGAATTGAATTGAATATTATGAACCTCTATAATCCAGCTGGGGACCGGTCAATATTCCTATTGGCAATTTGGGAACGCTGATTACCCTAATCAAATTAAAATTTTATTTGTCACATTCACAGTCATACACAGTACGATATGCAGTGAAATGATTATACGACCGCCAGTGACCTTAAAAAATAAAAGCTTATAGATAAGAAATAAATATGAATAAAAAGTATTACAATAGAAAATAAATTTAAACTAGGATTAAAAAATATATATTCCGTACAAATAAGGGCATTACACAATATAGCAAAATGTAGAAAAAAGAAATAGAAATTTAGTGAAAAATATAGAATTTTGGTGTAAATAAAGAAGGAAAAAAAAGTAAAAATGACTGGGCGTGTGCAAATATGCAAAAACATTGTGTAATGGTCCAGAAATGAAAATGTAAATATGTAAAGTGTAAGTGTGCATGAATGTGACCGTAAGTGTCCATGAATGTCCTGTGCCAATATGGATGTTTAAAATCTGCATGTCTTTAGACTGTGGGACGAAACTGGAGTACCCTGAGGAAACCCACCAACCACATGCAAACTCCATGCACACAGACCCTAAGGTGGGAATCAAACCCAGACCTTAGTGGTGCAAGGCAACAGTGCTTAACCACTTACACCACTGTACTGTAATGGGCTTGATGCACCCATTGCTCTGGAATAGGCTTTGTGGACCACATGACATTTTTTTCATTGCTCCAAAGTCTGATCTTTATGCTTTCTTGAAAACGGAAGCCATTTTTGTCATTAATTGAATTATAATCGAAAATAAATGTCGAAAAAATATTTAATTTAATTACATCAGAGTATCATCCCCACAGTGCACTGTGGTGGACATAAAATCGATTTATAGCGATTCCTTTCATCAACAGGGACTGGGGAAACCAGTCAGTCAGAGATAATGGCAGTGGTGCCAAATACAAGGCATATAAAACCTGTTCCAGTCTGAGTGACTTAAGATGAAGATTGAAACAGAATAACACCAAAGGTGCATGGGGTTCAAAACCCAGAATCAGAAAGTGTGTTCTCTAATCCCAGAACTTAATTCACTTCGTGAAAACTGTAGTCAAATGAATCCATTTTAAATCCATATCGTAAAACTATAAACTTTCAAGGAGAATTTATATCTATAAAATAGTAAAGGTTATCTCCACTCTTAACATATTCTTTTTTTTTTGGCTCTACTCAAGGGTTCGAGATCTTATGCGTGCCGGAGTCATCAAAGAGTCTAAGAAACCTGTTTGGTTTGACGTCTATGCTGCCTTTCCTCCGAAGAGAGAACCTGTGTATGTGAAACCGCTGAGACGTGTGCGACAGAAAACTGAAGAGAATGTGCCTGAAATCTTTTACAAGGAGGATCACATACGAGTGTAATGTCCTAAAGTTTTTCCTGCTTGTCTTCTGTGCATTGATTAATTATAAAATTATAATAATTAAAACAAATAAGTAAGATATGATATGACCTCTTTCTAGGAAATTCTATGATTTGTATGGAAATGGACCTAAAGCATTTGATCTCACAAGGAGCAACTTTGTATCGCCTTGCCAAAGGTATAGTGATTTTTTTAATTCATTAATTAATTAGTTTAGTATTGGCCTTCACATTAAAATGTAATTTGTCATGTAGACACCATACACAGGATGATAAGTGTTATGCAACTGAAAGAGAAACATTACAGAATAGAAATGAAAGATTTCACTAAATCTAAATGTAGATAAAAATTTAAATGATTTAATTTGAGCAATACAATTAAACTAAAGATCGAATTTCAAGTGGAAAAAAATTTAATAAAATGACAATAAAAAAATAAAGTTTTGGGATAGAATATGCTAATTTAAAAACGTTACAAATGAAATAAAATAAATATACATGTTACAAATATATGACTTACACAGAATGTGCAGTTGTAAACTGAAGTATATAAAAATGTAGAAAGGTAAAGATATGGTATGTGTGTGTGTGAGAGAGAGAGAGAGCGAGAGAGATACAGAAGCTGTATTATTAAAATATGAAGTATGATGATGTGTGTGTCAGCAGCAGTCTTTTTGGTCATGGTCTAGAGTGCAATTATTAGTGCCTTATTTTATGTGTAAATTTGCAATGTGGCAATTAATTTGCTCCATCATGACCCTGATGTGTAAGCAGGAATGTATGGTGTGAAGGAATCCAAAGCATATTTGATCAGCTTCTATATGAAAATAAGCTGGAATTTTCTTTTTTACCATAAAAAATTTATTTTGCATGGGCAGAATGGCTTTATTTGAAATCAAATCCATTAAGCAGTAAAATTAATTGCATGCAATATCAATTTCTAGTTTGGAATTCAGAGCAAACGGTCATTATGCCTTTTCAGCAGCAGATGGCGCCTGTAAGACGCTTCAGAGCTGTCAGTTTAGAAGAGTTGTTTTAATATGAACTTCCTTTTAAAAAGCATAACAGTACTCTTGATTAGATAATCTGCCTGCTCTGTATCTTCTGAAAGCCCCTCTTTCTAATCAATATAAATAGGGAAAAAAAATAAATATAAATAATTATGTTTCTCCAAATTAATCTGAACCCAGGAATTACAATGCAGTATGTGAGGGATAAACAAAGGCAACAAAGTTTAAAGTATGAAGGAAAGCGATTTTCCAATTCACAAAGTCAAAAGTATGCAGTGATAGATTTCTGCTTTCAATAACTCACTACAGTTATTTTATACAAAGGAGCAGATCTTTGCATTTCCTAGATAAAGATGATAAACAGGATATCTAATGTTTGGCAGGGTCCATTTGGATATCGGTTTTACATGATGTGCTGTTTTATTTTTTCTTTGTGTGTGTTTGCTCAGGTTTGTGGAGAAGTACAGTGAGTTAGAGAGCAGGGGAGATGTCGAGCCAGAAATGCTGCTCGAGCAAACGGCAAAGGTTCTCCTTGCCGATGGGCTTGTGCTCAGGAAGCGAGGTGGAGGACCTGCTGTGAGTCGCTGTGAATAAATAAGAATTACATATGGAGCCAGATTTGTGTCAAAAAAAGTTTGAACAAAAATAAATACATTTAAAAGTGAATAAAATAATTGTAAATCAAAAAGATTTCCTGAAATGCAAAAAAAAAAAAACATACTTTTTACTGATCATTTGGCTCGTTGCTTTTGGGCGCACATTACAATGATGCGTCCTTGTTACTCAGCTGCTTTTCAGAGGGCGTTACAGTGATGCGTCAAAAATGCGTAAAATCTTTTTGACACATTTTATTATACACTGCTATTAGTTGTGCAGTGCAGAATCTTTTCCAAAGTTAGTATGAAGTAAAAAAAAAAAAAAAAAAACTTCATGTCTTGATAGTGTAGAAAAATAATCAATAATATTAGTATTATGAAGCTGAGACACTCCTGACACCCCAAAGTTTATTATTTTCTTAAAACCATATAATAGATTTAAATTAAATTTAGCATTGTGGAACATGTACAAACCTAGATAGTTCTTGTTCTCACTTAGATTATAACAGCTATAAACAGTAAACCTAAAAACCTACAAAATGGGGACACGAGGAGACAGATTGTGACACACAATAAAAGGAGATAGGAAGAGATGGAAAGATAAGAGATGTGGAGAGAGAATGATATGAAGATGGGATATGATGGATATAGATGGAGATGTCATTGTTTCTGACCAATCAGAATGGAGAAATCTACGAGCACTGTATCCTAGAAATATATAGTAAATTAAGTTTGCCAAATTTATCATATTATATTTGCACTTTTGTGCAATATAACATTGACTATTAAATGTTATAAAGCATGCCTATCATTTATGCGCTCCCGAAAGACTTTAAAACTTCGGGCATAATCCCAAAATACCCTCAGGAAAATAGTTCTCACAGCTGGTCATTGCGTCTTAGTTGTTTTTATTTATAATTTAACCATTATTAGATTACATATTGAGTCCTTTTTTTCAGGAGAAAATGCAAAGATGCATTCTAAATGTACAAATGTAGATGATGCCACTCATGTGCCATTTAACTACAGTGGTCTCTAAACTATGTAGAGATGACAAAAAAAAAATTTAAAATCAAGACTCATTTTGTCTTTTGATCACCAGGTGGCAGCAGAGACACGCAGTCCTGTCCTGGCCATGAAGTTAACCGACATGCTGGCTGAACAACAAAAAGACAAAGTTAATCACACACACACAGGAGCAAACACCACCTGCTCAAGCTGACTCTTCAAACATCTTATAGCGTCAAAAAAAAAAACTCTGTTCATCTGTCCTGTACGAATATACATGTATTTATGTAATTAACATTAAATGCAACTTGAGAAGCACCAATTCATTCAAAGTTTGATGACAACGTTACTTTTCCTTCATTAATTTTAGTCTTAACAGCTGAAAGTGAGTAATGGAAGTTATCTTTTCAGATTAACAAACATTCTGTTTTCCATCACAGATGGAATTTGTACTATGTGGCCAAATGTATGTTTTAACACCTGGCCATCATACCCGTGATGTGTGCAAAGTTTGAAGCACACAATCATACTGTATAGAATGTCTCTGGAGCTTTAGGATTTCCCTTCATCTGAACTAAAAGGCCCAAATCTTATCCTGCATGACGATGCCCATGTGCAAAGGTACAAAGTGAGCTCTCTGAAGACAGGTTGGAATTTCCTGCCTGAAACCCCACAACACATTTGGGATGAATTATAAAAACAGGTTTCATAAAACCAAGTTTTTTTTTTTTTTTTTTTTTAAACAAGCACATGCGTGTGCTGTGTCTAGGTGTCAATATAGTGTATGATGTATTGTTAATGAATAATAAAATGTTTCAACATTGAAATTAATGTCGTAATACTACATAAAAGTAATTTTAAACTTATTTTAATTGAACATATTATTGACTGTGGTAAATTTGCTTCATCTAGAGGCATAAATGAGCCTAAATAATTTACTGCTATGTAATTCAATGATGATCAATATTATTCAATACACATGGCTGATTGGTATATACTGATCAACAATAATTGCGTTTGCATTATGCTGCAAATGCCACTGATGGTTCAAAATTTTTTCCAAGTTAATAATACAACCAGGTATACCAGGACTTGTTAATGATTATTAAAACTAGGAAATACATTCACTATGTATACAGTATGCAAAAGACTGTTAATACATTGACAAGACAGGGCTGGTGATATACCCTGAAACAGGTGTGTTAAACTGGATCCAGAAAGTGTTGTTGTGAGTGTAGGCTTTGGAATGAAAGCCTGCATCAATACTAGCCATGCTGTTGTCCCACCTCCAACACACCTGATTCAGTTAATCAACAAATTAACATTGCTTCCCATGTTGAATTGTGTTGGTTAGAATAGACGAAGCACAATCCTGTGCAGGTTAGAGGTTATGTTTAACCAGAACTTTGATTCTGTGTCCTGGAATAGCAACCTAGAAGCTGTACATTACTCTTAAACAAGGAACAAGAAGGTCAGTCCAAATGATAAAGTTTCTTATCTTGGTCCAACAACTTGGTGTCATTCACCCAACACCGTTTCTCAACTTGTAACCTTTTTAGCGATTAGAGCTAAATTAGCTTAAATCTGACTACACACGCCAGTCTTTGCTCCCCACATACATCAGTAAGTCATGGTCACCCATGACACTGTCAACAGTCCACTGGTTTTCCAAAATAATCGTTAGTTGCAACCCTAGTCCTGCCCTTACAGACCAGGGGCCTCATGTACAAAGACTTGCGTTGAATTCATACTAAAACATTGTGTACGGACAAAGCTGTAAATGTGCGTACGCACTAAAAAAAATCTGATGTATGAAACACTGTGTACGCGGAATCCCACGCAGATTCTCTTTGTACATCCGAATTAACGTGAAATTGAGCGCACGTGCACGAGCGCAAAACCCCTCCCTGCCTCCTCCCCCGTATAAATATGGTAATAACTCCACTTTTGCAAAACCAAACAAAAAAGTAATGGCAAAAGCAAGTAAGAAGAGAAACTTCACAGAATGTGAATTGGAGGTGCTCCTATCGGAGGTAGACCGGAGAAAAACTGTGTTATTTGCAAGTTTGTCCTCCGGAATTAATAACAAAATAAAAAAAAAAACTTAGCTGGAATAATATCTTTAAATACATCACTCACCAAGAAGCCACCCATGGCGCACCCTGCCACCTTGGAGCCTCATCCCAACCATGCTGTTTGTGAGGATGAATGAATCATGGGTTGACCCAGGCAACTTGCCACATTATTTGTTAGGCTCATTTGAGCAGGGCCGGTTCTAGACCTGGCCATATGGAGGGGCAGTGAAAAATTTGAAGGGCCATCCTGGTCTAGCATTGTTTTTTCCCCAGATCATGCGACGGGGCGGGCGCGCAGTCAGATCATGCAACGGGGCGGGGGGTGTGCACGCGGTCAGATCATGCAACGGGGGGTGCACGCAGTCAGATCAAGCAACCTGTTTGAGCATCACATATTATTTGCACATTTATTGAATGGAAATGTTTCCGATTCACGTATGCAAATTCGTCTTCAGATGACGCCTTTATAGCAATGTGCGTGCAGTCGATGGCTCCGATTACATTAGGAAAACCGGCGATCGCTGCAAATTGCACATGTTTGGCTGGTCAACTGCATGGTATGGAAACCTTATACAACTGCTAGACATGCGGGTGATCCCGTCCCATACAGCTGGCATTGCATGGCTCAAAGACGACTGGCTTAACCCCGAGCGGTCTGCCAGTTCCCTTTGGAAAGAACCAGTTGCCAGGAAACCAAGCGTTGTCAGCACCTGTAAGGGAACGGGTAATGCGTGGCTCCTCGCTGTCTCTCTTTCCAAATTTGGACCCAACTCAGCACAGAGCTCCAAGAGGATAGCTCTTGGAAATCTGGAACAGCTAATAAGCCAGTCATCATCATGGGCCAGAAAATCACTGTGATCCCTAAAAATGTGTTCCCTTTGGATTCGGCCATTGACAATGTCCTCTAATAAGGCCAACACTGCCATTCCATAGACTAAGGGTTGTATACATTTGCAAATGCTTTTATATGTTCTAAATCAAATAATTGGTAGAAAAATATTGTCAGTTAACCCATTTTATCAATTATAAATGAATAGCAATGTTTTTCACATGTGTTGGTGCAATACTTTGTAGTGTGCAATTTAACATAATTGCCTCTAGGAGTCGACCAATGGAAATAAAACAAACACACACAAGAAATACACGTACGCCACAAGTTGGCGTGGAAGAACGCATATTCTCATGTTAATTTCACTGTTAGTAAATCCGACCGTGAGCGTGAAAACTGGCGTAAGCAAAGTTTTTGTGCGTACGCAGCGTTGATACATGAGGCCCCAGGAACATACTACTGCAGTTTTGGAGTTGACATCCCAATCTGGCCCTTGTCAATTTTTTTTTCTCTGCACACCAATCGCAGGATAAAAGGTTGGCTAGAACGACTGTGTCAGAGAACGACAAAACTGCAGCCCTTGTCGGACGGTTCTGTTTTCAAGGCTCACTAATACATGTGGGGAGTGAAAGCTGGCCCATGTAGTCCGATACAATAGAAGACCTATTGTTGCTCAAATTGCTGGAAAAGGTAATGCTGGTTTAGATAGAAAGGAGTCAGAAGAGTAAATAACTGCATTACTGTTTTGGTGGCAGAAGGGGGACCTACTCAATATTACATCAGTGGTCAGAATGTTATGGCTGAGCAGTGTATAGTCCTTTATGGATGAAAAGTCAAACAGAAATAAAGCTCAAGTTTGTTTCCTGTTGGTACAGATTCACAATTTTTGTTCTTACTAATTTCCTTCTTTCATCTCTTGGTTCTTGGGTTAAAAAGCAACATAGCCTAGCTGGCACTGTGATACATGGATTTCTATATAGTATATATATATAATAATGTATATATATGCTATATACAGTGGTGTGAAAAACTATTTGCCCCCCTCCTGATTTCTTATTCTTTTGCATGTTTGTCACACTTAAATGTTTCTGCTCATCAAAAACCGTTAATTATTAGTCAAAGATAACATAATTGAACACAAAATGCAGTTTTTAAATGAAGGTTTACGTTATTAAGGGAGAAGAAAAACTCCAAATCTACATGGCCCTGTGTGAAAAAGTGATTGCCCCCCTTGTTAAAAAATATCTTAACTGTGGTTTATCACACCTGAGTTCAATTTCTGTAGTCACCCCCAGGCCTGATTACTGCCACACCTGTTTCAATCAAGAAATCACTTAAATAGGAGCTACCTGACACAGAGAAGTAGACCAAAAGCACCTCAAAACCTAGACATCATGCCAAGATCCAAAGAAATTCAGGAACACATGAGAACAAAAGTAATTGAGATCTATCAGTCTGGTAAAGGTTATAAAGCCATTTCTAAAGCTTTGGGACTCCAGCGAACCGCAGTGAGAGCCATTATCCACAAATGGCAAAAACATGGAACAGTGGTGAACCTTCCCAGGAGTGGCCGGCCGACCAAAATTACCCCAAGAGCGCAGAGACAACTCATCCGAGAGGCCACAAAAGACCCCAGGACAACATCTAAAGAACTGCAGGCCTCACTTGCCTCAATTAAGGTCAGTGTTCACGACTCCACCATAAGAAAGAGACTGGGCAAAAACGGCCTGCATGGCAGATTTCCAAGGCGCAAACCACTTTTAAGCAAAAAGGACATTAAGGCTCGTCTCAATTTTGCTAAAAAAACATCTCAATGATTGCCAAGACTTTTGGGAAAATACCTTGTGGACCGACGAGACAAAAGTTGAACTTTTTGGAAGGTGCGTGTCCCGTTACATCTGGTGTAAAAGTAACACAGCATTTCAGAAAAAGAACATCATACCAACAGTAAAATATGGTGGTGGTAGTGTGATGGTCTGGGGTTGTTTTGCTGCTTCAGGACCTGGAAGGCTTGCTGTGATAGATGGAACTATGAATTCTACTGTCTACCAAAAAATCCTGAAGGAGAATGTCTGGCCATCTGTTCGTCAACTCAAGCTGAAGCGATCTTGGGTGCTGCAGCAGGTCAATGACCCAAAACACACCAGCAAATCCACCTCTGAATGGCTGAAGAAAAACAAAATGAAGACTTTGGAGTG
The DNA here is from genome assembly GCA_030522415.1 of Channallabes apus. Taxonomy (NCBI): domain Eukaryota; kingdom Metazoa; phylum Chordata; class Actinopteri; order Siluriformes; family Clariidae; genus Channallabes; species Channallabes apus. Next base: position 26,810,765 of record CM060111.1, on the reverse strand, counting down.
GCCTAGTCAAAGTCCTGACCTCTATCCTATTGAGATGTTGTGGCATGACCTTAAAAAGGCGGTTCATGCTAGAAAATCCTCAAATAAAGCTGAATTACAACAATTCTGCAAAGATGAGTGGGCCAAAATTCCTCCAGAGCGCTGTAAAAGACTCGTTGCAAGTTATCGCAAACGCTTGATTGCAGTTATTGCTGCTAAGGGTGGCCCAACCAGTTATTAGGTTCAGGGGGCAATTACTTTTTCACACAGGGCCATGTAGGTTTGGATTTTTTTTCTCCCTAAATAATAAAACCCCTCATTTAAAAACTGCATTTTGTGTTTACTTGTGTCATCTTTGACTAATAGTTAAATGTGTTTGATGATCAGAAACATTTTGTGTGACAAACATGCAAAAGAATAAGAAATCAGGAGGGGGGCAAATAGTTTTTCACACCACTGTATTTGGCGGTATGTGGCTTAGTTTTTATTGCCTTGCACCTACAGGTCCCGGATTCGATTCCCTTGTTGGGTCTGTGAGCATGATGTGTGATGGGTTTCCACCAGGTACTCTGGTTTCCTCCCACAGTCCAAAAACATGCAAATTAGGCTAACTGGCATTTCCAAATTGCCTGTAGTTTGTGAAGGACTGTGTGAATGTTAACCGTTGCTCCTACCACGGTCGTAAAAATGGGAATAAATACAATGGTCACCATTTGCCTTCATGGTCCCTAGGTGGACTACAGAGGTTCCTAAAAGAATGAATGATGAATATACAGTTTCAAGACCTAGGTTTTTTACCTTATTGCAGTAATTTCAGCAATTTCCTTAGTTGTTTTCTTTGCTTGATGCAGGCCAATAATTTGATCCTTTTAGACCCAAGCAACATGTTTTCCATGGCAACTTTTTATGTATGTTTCCATACATTTTCCATTATAGTTGTTTTAAAAATGAAAAGCTTTATTATTTAAAAGTTTTTAAGTATTTACTTATTTAAATCCAAATGGTGGCTTTCTGGCCTAGCAGTGTGCAAGTTACCCAAATTATCATTTGCTTGAAATCCTCTAAGTTATGTCGTGGGACCTCCGTGGGTTTAACTTTTTTTTTTAACACAGTCCACAGGTACTACATCGGATTGAGATTTGGGGAATTTTGAGACCAAGCGAACACTTTGAACTCTGTCATCTACCTAAGTTTATTTTGAAAAATTATTTAGGAACATAGGAAAATGGAATCCATTTTTATGGCCTAGGACTCGCTTCCAGTACACATTAGTGTACTCTATGTTGAGATCTGGATACCCACGCATATGAACACACATCAAACCCAGCTGTTCTGGGATGACACTGATCTAATATTTTACCATCATATATTGGCATGTCAAAGTGGCTCTGCCCAATTTTCTAGCTTCCAACACACAACCTAATAGACCGTATAGCACTTGACAAGTCCCAATGTATTGACATAATCAACATTATTCACTTCACCTTCCAGAGAAACTGTAATTTGTACTGAGGGCTAGAGAGGTTTGGACCGTCTTCCCAGCCTGTGACCACTGCAAGCTGCACCAAAATGGAACTTGGATTAAAAAAATGAATGAATATTACAGATGTCGTCATTAAAAACGCACGTTTCGAGAAAAGGGATCCAGTGACTTGCCGCGGCTTTGCACGGCTGCGTGCGGGAAGCTGTGAACATGCCCATCATTACCTGTAGGGGGCAGTCGTGTTTCAGTCTGAAGTATTGTGTGTCTACTGAAGCTTAAAATGTGTCCAAATTAAACCGCGCATGCGTGTTTGGAGACGCTGTGCCCGCGCTGTGGATCAGTCGGTTGTGGATCATCACGGAGGTACTACACGGCGTGGCTGGAGCTGGAGTTTGTCGTGTTCGAGGTAAGTTTACCTTTTTGTGATTTGGATGTGATTCTCGCTTTCATGACTCCCAATTAATGTTCATCTTAATCTCAGGATGTACAATTAGCAATATTTCAGTTTTTAATAGTGTGGATATTCACAAAACACCGTTTTCGTGTAAAAACCTGAACCTACGGAGCCCCCCAGGGGTCCTGTGGTAAATAAATAAATAAATAAAATAATAACGAACCGAGCGCGCGGATTAATAAACCGAGATGTGTGTTTCTTACCCCCACCCCTCGTCAAAACGGCGTGTTCAGAGAAAGGCTCGCCAGTGAGATGCCATTTCTGAACAAACTGAGTCGTGTGTGTTAAAGCATTAAATGGTACTAAGAGCACTAGCAATAAACGTTTTTTTCTGAATCCGAATTTTATTAATAAGTTACAAGTTAAATTTCAACTGTAAAGAACCTGTACATATGTTCATACAGTATTGACAGCAGCTCTAATTTGTCTAAATCGCATTGCAGACAAGAAAAAGAAGTAGAGTCATCCTGTGACCTTGCATGCTTAATCTTTCCACACATGTGTGTGTGTGTGTTTACCGTATAAACTTTTTTTCTATGTACAGGTACAATCAGTAAAATGTAACCAGAAAACAGCATATAACCTTAAACTTACATTGATTAGCAATATGAACAACACACCTATGAGGCTGGACAATGGAATAAACTGTGTGGGTGCCAATAATATTAAATATTTATCTGTTAATTCTTTGACAATACTGCTGCTTTTTGTTGGAAACTGGCAGACATGAAAAATAGTTTAAATAAATATAAAGGGGACGATGGGCTAAAGCCCCCCTAAAAATGGCCTAGCGATACCCGTGTATATATAATGAAAATATTATGTGTAAAGAAAATATAATTTATATATTCGTGTTTAATTACAAAAAAATAACATTTTAATGGTTAGTGATTGCTGCAGACATTCACATAATTTTTTGGGGAAGAGCTTGGCTTGTACAGGCTACTATACGCTCATCAGCAGTCGGCGCCCCGCTGTAACCAGCAGATCAAAGGAGCAGTTATCGGCTGACACATAGCCATCTGAGTTTGGAGACCCAATATATATAAATATATATATATATTTATTTATTCTATGTTTTGCTGGAGAAATACATTTTAGGCAAAGACTCTCGGTCTTGTTAAATAGTTTTAAACCCTTCAATTGTGCCAATTCCCCCATCCGAAACCGGTTTGATAACTTCTCACCTATCAAAGGTGAGAAGAGGGACTGAGCTGTAACTGAGCGCGCTTTCACGTTGTATATACTGTAAAGACACACACACACACACACACACACACACACACATATACAGGCACATGCAGAGGGGGGAGGGCGGCGGGTGCTTGAGCACCCGCCCCTTTCCTCCAGGATGCCTCAAGTGCCCTTTTTTCTGTGTATGTGCGTATGGAGCCCTGTCTTTGCCCCTCAACAATAAAATGTAACTATTAATCTCAATTTTGCTAAATAAAAGGATCTGGCTTGCATCAGTCACATGCCTGCCATTAACCAATGCTCGCCCTTGAGGGCAGAGTGCGCTCGTTACGAGCCGGGTACAAGCACGCAAAGTGCACGCGCATTTTCTGCAGGCTGGGCGGTGCGGAGCTGGAGGAGAAGCAGGCAAATTAACTGGAAGTTGCATACTGTAGCAAAACAGTAAATAGGGTGTACAGCGCACACTATAGTCTATAACAACAAATGAATTGAAATAAATGAGCGTGCTGTTTGTGCAACAGCGCGACAAACATTACCTGTCCTTTTATGAACTGCACAAGTAGTGGTGGTCATTAACTGCTATCTAACTGGTTAAGGGGGTTACAGGGGGGTCTGTAGCTCTGTCCACCGTTTTAGGGAACATGTTTAGTTTTAAAGTAAGTTACAGTTTTATTTCACTAAAAGCCATCTAATATGGATATCCACATAATTATGGATTATTATATTTATGATATAAAAAAAAACTGTTTTTAAAGAAAATATATTAAGTAACAGATAATATTAGGTTTATATTTCAAATTAGATAAAATGCTGATTTTACAGCAGTAAAATTATTGTATCTCTACAGTTTAATCATTTAATAAGCACTGCATGTGCATGTTTGTGTGTTTTATGTGTATAGATTCTTAAAAATTATTACTAATAATATAAAAATCAACAGCAACATTGTACGCCATCAGGTAAAACATAGGCTACGTTTGCTTTGCATTGTCCCGACCTGATGACAGTCATACAGTATGATGCAATTCCATATTAGATTCGTTATGAATGTGAGTTGTTGTTATTAGTGCAGCTTTTGACACTATTGATCATGCTATTCTTCTTCACAGATTAGAAAATGTAGTAGGAATTAAGGGTACAGCCCTCTCCTGGCTCAGATCCTATTTGACCGATCGTTATCAGTATGTAGACTTAAATGGTGATTATTCTGCATGTTCTCTAGTGGAGTTTGGCGTTCCGCAGGGTTCAGTTTTAGGCCCACTGCTTTTTTCCCTTTACATGCTTCCTCTGGTCAACATAATCCGTAAGCATGGTATTAGTTTTCATTGTTATGCTGACGACACACAGCTATACGTCTCAACAAAACCTGATGAGAAAAACCATCTTACTAAAGTTGAGCAATGTGTGCAGGACATAAGAAATTGGATGCTAATTAACTTCCTTCTGCTTAATCCGGATAAGACAGAAGTTCTAGTCATAGGACCGCATACAGCTAGAAGTAAAATCTTAGATCACACCGTAACTTTAGATGGCCTTTCTGTTCCGTCAAGTGCAACAGTAAAAGACCTCGGCGTGATTATAGATTCCAGCCTTTCATTTGAAGCTCATGTAGAAAGTATCACCAGGATAGCATTCTTTCACTTCAGAAATATCGCCAAAATAAGAAATATATTGTCGCTAAACGATGCAGAAAAACTAGTTCATGCTTTTATCACTTCTAGGTTGGACTATTGTAATGCCTTACTGTCTATTTGTTCAGTTAGGTGCATAAACAAGCTTCAGCTAGTCCAGAATGCAGCAGCGAGAGTCCTCACTAGAACCAGAAGATATGAGCACATCACCCCTATCCTATCTTCACTGCATTGGCTCCCTGTGAAATTTCGCATTGATTTTAAAATACTACTCTTGACATATAAGGCATTAGATGGTCTCGCCCCGCAGTATCTGAGCGAACTGCTAGTGTCTTACGATCCGCCACGCCTACTTCGGTCAAAGCAGGCTGCTTATCAGTACCGCGTATTATGAAAACTACAGCTGGGGGCAGAGCTTTTTCTTACAAAGCCCCAAAATTATGGAATAGTCTTCCAAATAGTGTTCGGGACTCAGACACAGTCTCAGTGTTTAAGTCTAGGCTCAAAACCTATTTATTTAGCCAAGCATTTTTATAAATAGATTTGCCATAAGGTAAAGGAGCAGATCTGGGGGACTCATGGACGTAGAGTATTATGGTGAACTGGTATGTTTAGATGCTGTCTTCCTCAGTCTCATTTGATCACTCAGGTTTGTTGACGGTGAGGTGATTGTTTGCTTTACATCTCAGGGAGCCCTCATGTTTGTGTTTCCTTCTGGCTCTCCCTTTTAGTTATGCTGTCATAGTTAGTCCTGCCGGAGTCCCTGCTTGCACTCTACAGTAAATATACATTCACATTAGACATTGTGACTGTGACCATACCTAATTGCAATCTCTCCTCCTCTTCTTTTCCTCCCCCTCTTTCTCTTTCCTCTCTCCCCCTGTCTCCCCCTTTCACTCTTTCTCTCTCTCTCTCTGTCGAGCTACACATGTGGTTCCTGAGCTGCCAGTGATCCAGACTCCCTCTGCCCTCCGGACCTGTCTGATCCATGCTGGTGCCCGGTTTCTGTTTGGAGGTCTCATCGCATGGATGCCCCGTGTGTCTCTTTAGGATGCGCCTGGTGTCTGGGGATGATTCTATCTACTTAGAAGATGGTTCTGGCCTCGACTGGTGTTGTCAGCTGTTTCTCTGAGGACTTGACAATTCGATAGTTCAGGACTGGAACTTTCTACAAGTCTATCTGAGTCTCGAATAACTACTGGACTCCATTTTACATCAACTATTATAACATCAATTAACATCAACTATTATAGCTGAACCTAACACTGTATAAATGCAGATCATTTCCTGCTATCTGTTTCACCCAGATGAGGATGGGTTCCCTGTCGAGTCTGGTTCCTCTCAAGGTTTCTTCCTATTACCATCTCAGGGAGTTTTTCCTTGCCACTGTCGCCCTCTGGCTTGCTCGCCAGGGAATATCTGAACATTTTATTCATACACATTCACATTCCATACAAATTTAAATAATTCTTTTGATTGTGTAAAGCTGTTTTGAGACAATGTCAATTGTTAAAAGCGCTATACAAATAAAACTGAATTGAATTGAATTGAATTATTCAGCATGTTCTATCTTTTTTAACTTTGAGCACCCGCCCCTTTAAACGTCTCTGCACGGCCCTGCACACACACACACACACACACACACACACACATATATATATATATATATATATATATATATATATATTGTTCATTCATGTCTTCTGATGATGGCGACACATCGTTAACACTATCAGAATGCCTACTATCTGGAAATTAAATTAATTTCAAGACCATTTAAACCGAGGCATTGTCATGTCTTTCATTGTTTTGTAATGAATCTTTTTTCAAAAGAAAACTGAAAAGACAAAATAACCAGAGCTGCGCCGTCTTTGCGAGAACGGGCAGGTTTCTGGAAACTAAAACAAAAAACTAAAGATGCTCTCGGGACTTAGGAAGAGAGTAGAGTTTGTGCTTTGTGCACTTTAACCCGAGAGTACTGATTCGTGTTGCTCTCCCTCACTTTCTCTCCGGTGTCTTAGACAGACAGAGGCTTGGGCTTTGCTTGTGTCTTCTCCAGCGCGCTTTGTCTTTGGCACGGACACCTTTTACTGGTGCGACCAAATGATCACACGGAGTGTCGCGGTATCCCGGCCCGTTCTGAACAGCTTATGCGCGACTCCGCCCCTCGCGCGACCCGCACACAAATACTTTAACAACATACACTTATCATGAATTGCATTTTATATGAATGTTACATATGAGACAAACACATACTTATATAATATATGCACATACAAACACATACACATTGTTAATTCATGTCTTCTGATGATGTTGACTCATTTTTACATTTTAAATAAGACATGTTGGCATATATTAATTTCAAGACCATTTAAACCGCGGCATGGCCATGTCTTTCATTATTTTGTACCTGTTAAGACATTACAAAAACTATATAAGAAACTTTTAAAGCACGAATTTGGGCATCTCATTTCATCATTATGAAAATAACATGAAGCACATATACACACGTTCATTATGAAATATCTGTTGTAAAACAAAATAAAATTCATGTTTGCTACAGCATTGGAAACAATATTGTTTTAGGTTAACGGTTAACCTTATACACAATTCATTTGTACTTGGTCCGGCTCTTAGATAAAGTCCTTCCATGTGCCATCTGGCGGATATTCAGTGAAGCACAACACATTTATTTTAAATTCCTGAATGTTGCCTCTGGCAAGTCGCGGCACGCCGCGCGCTAAATTGCGGCCTCTCGCGGGAAAACACGCGCAGTCTTAAAGGCGACATCTGTAACTGGTTTCTTAGAACACATTGTCCTTATATTTGTATTCTTATATAGTAGTTTGTATTTTCTCCTCTCTATGTGTAATTTCAGGAAAATATTTAATAAAAAAGTTGGATTGTTAAATGATGGCCTTGGTATGAGTAAAGAAGATTTTGCTTACTATCATTAGTGTGATCAAAGAAGACCAGAATATGGATAAGAGGCATTTGGGAGTGGTTTCACATTTCACAGTTCATCCACCACATTGGTCGTAAATGAATGAACAAAACATTTATTTGTACTTTTGAAAGTAGTATTATTTAGTTTATTATTGTTGTTCTTTCAGTGTTATGTATGAGCGTTTTCAAATCAAAACATTGCCACACCTCTGAGACACAGCATTAGGCCATTATGTCTTGGAACACAAATCTTTCCATTAATCACATGGATGGGGATTCGGCTAATGATATCCCACAAGCAATTGTACATAGTAATTAATCCTGTGAGACTTCGTCATGAATAAGTAGCTTGTTTCACTAATGAACACTGTTGCTAATAATGCCTTTGAGATTTGTAACTGTTTGTGTCTGAGATGGAACCAATTTCAAACAAAACATAAAAATATGTTTCGTCATTAAAAAAAATATAGCAAGCTTGTATTTTAAAAAATAAATTATTTAACAGATTTATGATGCAGGACTTGGAAAAAGAAATTAAATGTTAAGTAACTGTATGTTCCTGGGAGGATAAATAAGATATTTATAAAAGGATCAAAAGCAACATGAATTTTATTGTGTTTGATGTTTGTGTAAAACACACCTACAGTATTACATACTCATTGTTATCTGAATCAAAGCCTAATCATGCACTTGATTAAGCTTTGTTTCAGATAGCAATGAGTATGTTTTATATGTATACTGTGTACTGAATATTATTATATATATATATATATATATATATATATATATATATATATATATATATAGTTTTTTTTTTTTTTTAATAATGTCAGAAGTTGATTAGAACAACTAAATGAAAAATTAAATTACTCAGTATCACAAAAAGAAACAAAAACACCCCTAGGGCTAGTGGGATTGAGGGAAAAGTGGACACATAATTAAGTCCATACAGCACCATGGGAGCTGTGACTAAAGACCCACATACTGTAGCCAAGGCCTAATTGAATTCTTTAATGATTAGTAATGCCAAGGAATGTTAAGGCTAAAATTAAAAGCAAAATTTAGAATAAACTCCTTATAAAAATTTGATCCCTTAAATGTCTTGAGCATATAGAAAAAAGACAAGAGACAAAATAATAAAAGTGCTTTCAAAGGGGACAATAGTCAAGATTCAAGAATTTTATTGGCATACTGTATACAGTAAGAGTAACACATAAAATGTACAGTGGTTAATGGTGTATGATATGGCATAACCTTAAGAAATAATTGCTACACATCAGTAGTGGTTTAAAACATGATACAGTGGCTTTCAAAAGTACAGTATTTGGCCCCCTTGAACGTTTCCTCATTTTGTCACATTACAGCCACAAACATGAATCAATTTTATTGGAATTCCACGTGAAAGACCAACACAAAGTGGTGTACACGTGAGAAGTGGAACGAAAATCGTACATGATTCCAAACATTTTTTACAAATAAATAATTGAAAAGTGGGGTGTGCGTAATTATTCAGCCCCCTGAGTCAATACTTTGTAGAACCACCTTTTGCTGCAATTAATTCAATTCAATTCAATTTTATTTATATAGCGCTTTTAACAATGGTCATTGTCTCAAAGCAGCTTCACAAAAATTTAAGAAATTTAACACAAAAATAATAATAATAATAATAATAATAATAATAATAATAATAATAGAAAAGAAAATAATTGGAAGTGTGGATGTGTGAGAAAAATGTGCAGATAATAATAATGAGACGAATTAATGAAATTTCTCTGATGAGCAAGCCAAGGGTGACGGCGACGGTGGCAAGGAAAAACTCCCTGAGATGGCATTAGGAAGAAACCTTGAGAGGAACCAGACTCAACAGGGAACCCATCCTCATTTGGGCGATAACAGATAGAAATGATATAACATCTTGTGTGTTGTGCAGGTGAAGATTCAATATGACAGAAATTATTTAAATTGACATGAAGACCAGTTCAGCATAGGGACGAGTCAGTAGGTGCAGAGGGCAGATGAGGTCTGGATCACTGGAAGCACAGGAGCAGCATGTGTAGCTCCAACCATCATAAAGCTGAATCCAGCTGGAGCTGGTCCTTCTCTGGATGCCTCAGGAACCTCGCAGGGTCGGCCTTTGTCTACTGAAGCTGGCAAAATCTCCCGATGCCTCGGGATGGGTAGAGAAATACAGAACAGATGGGGAGAATTAGCGTAGTTGCCATTCGGTATAGGTGTACTGGAGTATGAGATTATGGGATGAGTTATGTGTATGCCAGATTAAAAAGATGCGTCTACTTTTGAACTGAGAAACCGTGTCTGCTCCCCGAACACTGTCTGGAAGGCTATTCCAAAGCGTTGGAGCTAAATATGAAAATGCCCTACCCCCTTTTGTAGATTTTGAAATTCTGGGAACTACCAGAAGTCCGGAGCTTTGTGATCTTAAGACGCGTGGTGGATTGTAGCGCATCAGAAGACTGGTTAGGTATGTGGGAGCTAAACCATTTAAGGCCTTGTATGTAAGTAATACTATTTTGTAATTTATTCTAAACTGAACAGGTAGCCAGTGCAGGGATGATAATATTGGGGTTATATGATCATATTTTCTGGATCTAGTGAGAACCCTGGCAGCTGCATTTTGGATTAACTGAAGCTTGTTTATTGAGGATGCAGGACAACCACCTACAGTAGTAATGCATTACACTAGTCCAGTCTGGAGGTCATGAATGCATGAACTAGCTTTTCTGCATCAGATACGGATAAGATGTTCCTAAGTTTAGCAATATTTCGAAGATGGAAAAAGGCTGTTTTTGTGATATTTGAAATGTGATTTTCAAAAGACAAGTTACTGTCTAATATTACGCCCAGGTCTTTTACTGCTGAGCTGGTAGTAACAGTACATCCTTCTAAGCGCAGGCTGAATTGTGAAAGCTGTTGTGTGCTGGTTTTTGGGCCAATAAGTAATATCTCTGTCTTACAGTATCTGAATTTAATAAAAGAAAGTTATTGGTCATCCAATCTTTTATGTCCTGGATAATCTAGACAACTTAGGTATTTCGTCTGGTTTAGTTGAGATATATAATTGGGTATCATCAGCATAACAATGGAAACTAATCCCATGTCTTCTAATGATGTTACCCAAGGGAAGCATGTATATTGAGAACAACAGAGGTCCTAAAACTGACCCTTGTGGGACCCCATATTTCACTGGCATTACACCAGACGGTTCTCCATTTAGATCTACAAAATGGTAGCAATCAGACAGGTAAGATCTAAACCATTTTAATGCCTGTCCCTGAATACCTATATAATTTTGTAAGCGATCTATGAGAATATTATGATCTATAGTGTCGAATGCAGCACTAAGATCGAGCAGGACTAGCAATGAGATGCAGCCTTGGTCTGAAGCTAAAAACAAGTCGTTTGTAATCTTAACTAGTGCAGTTTCTGTGCTATGATGGGGCCTGAAACCTGACTGAAATTACAGCTGCCAGTCTTTTAGGGTATGTCTCTACCAGCTTTGCACATCTAGAGCTCCAGCTCAGTCAGGTTAGATGGACAGCGTTTGTGAACAGCAGTTTTCAGATCTTGCCCCAGATTCTCGATTGGATTTAGATCTGGACTTTGACTGGGCCATTCTAACACATGGATATGTTTTGTTTTAAACCATTCCATTGTTGCCCTGGCTTTATGTTTAGGGTCGTTGTCCTGCTGGAAGGTGACCCTCCGCTCCAGTCTCAAGTCTTTTGCAGACTCCATGAGGTTTTCTTCCAAGATTGCCCTGTATTTGGCTCCATCCATCTTCCCATCAACTCTGACCAGCTTCCCTGTCCCTGCTGAAGAGAAGCACCCCCAGAGCATGATGCTGCCACCACCATATTTGACAATGGGGATGGTGTGTTCAGAGTGATGTGCAGTGTTAGTTTTCCGCCACATGTTTTGCATTTTGGCCAAAAAGTTCCATTTTGGTCTCATCTGACCAGAGCACCTTCTTCCACATGTTTGCTGTGTCCCCCACATGGCTTGTGGCAAACTGCAAACGGGACTTCTTATGGTTTTCTGTTAACAATGGCTTTCTTCTTGCCACTCTTCCATAAAGGCCAACTTTGTGCAGTGCACGACTAATAGTTATCCTATGGACAGATTCCCCCACCTGAGCTGTAGATCTCTGCAGCTCGTCCAGAGTCACCATGGGCCTCTTGGTTGCATTTCTGATCAGCGCTCTCCTTGTTCGGCCTGTGAATTTAGGTGGACGGCCTTGTCTTAGTAGGTTTACAGTTGTGCCATACTCCTTCCTTTTCTGAATGATCGCTTGAACAGTGCTCCGTGGGATGTTCAAGGCTTTGGAAATATTTTTGTAGCCTAAGCCTGCTTTAAATTTCTCAATAACTTTATCCCTGACCTGTCTGGTGTGTTCTTTGGACTTCATGGTGTCCAATATTTGGACTCCCAATATTCTCTTAGACAACATCTGAGGCCATCACAGAGCAGCTGTATTTGTACTGACATTAGATTACACATAGGTGCACTCTATTTAGTCATTAGCACTCATCAGGCTATGTCTATGGGCAACTGACTACACTCAGACCAAAGGGGGATGAATAATTACGCACACACTTTTCAGTAATTTATTTGTAAAAAAATGTTTGGAATCATGTATGATTTTCGTTCCACTTCTCACGTGTACACCACTTTGTATTGGTCTTTCACGTGGAATTCCAATAAGATTCATGTTTGTGGCTGTAATGTGACAAAACGTGGAAAAGTTCAAGGGGGCCGAATACTTTTGCAAGCCACTGTATTTACAAGACGTAGTTATTGTGTATAACATACAGTAAGGCACTGTTGTAAGCACTTGAATATGAGGTTGGCTCACAGCGACCAAACCGTGTTATGAGGCCTGTACACTTGTGTGTATGGGGGCTCTTATCCCAGTTCCAGTAATTTAAAATCTCCTTAGTTTGTTTGCTTTGCTTTATGTCACAAAATGGTATCTTTTCTGATGACAGACCCAATCCTTAGCATGGAGGAAACCCGTTTTTGCAGATTTCTGCAGAGATTTTCTGCCATTCTTTCATCTTTCAGCTTTTTGTTTAAAATATTTCAAATCTGTACTAAGTCAGGGGACATGTCAAAATGACTCAGCCATGTCAAAATGTTACTTTTTCTTCTTTCGAAACTATTGCATGATTTTATACTGAAATCTTTCTCTTCTGTCAATTTTCTGGAGACTAGCAGTCGTCTTGTCAGCCAGTATTTTGGTATATGTATAGGCATTCATGGTGCCATCTATAAACATATCCTCTAAAACACTTTTTGTAGCCCCATATCTTTAAACGCCCATCTCTGTGTTTCAATGTCAGGACTAGTTGTTCACTGTGTTAGTCCTGGTCAGCTTCATGCCAATCATGCTGGACCCCACTTTAGCCATATAAATTAACTTTTGTTTAATATGACCAAACAGTGTGCTCCTAATAGTTATCAGGCATTGTTTCATGTTCTTGACAAGTTTAATCTTGCAATGTTTTTGAAAAAGATCAAGAAAGGGATTTTCATTTTGGATGCCATCTATAGATTTTTTGCAATGCTCTTTGCAATGTCTGGGCATTATGGAGACTTAAATTTTATGGATGGTTGAAATTGAATCACTTGCTTGTCTGATTTTCAGATCTAGATTGTACAAGTGTGGCTTGGATTAGTGATTCTATGGTTTGTTTAGTACCTCTTCATTACTGCTGCATGTGTGATTTGACAGATTTTTAGTTGACTACTGATCTTTTAGCTTTTTTTTTTATCTTTGTGAAGTCGCTCAGATTTTTTTTTTATTTCAAGAAAGGAAAATAATTACCATACCGTAAACAAAAACACTCAAAGCATGGACAAGATTAGTATCAGTTAATTGCTTTGCATAAATTTTAATGTAATCTCTTGAGCTAAAAACAAACAAATTCTTAAAATTTATATAAACATGAAAGCATTATCGAACGTGATGTGAAACTGACAAATTTTTGACAGAGTGTAGGTTTTCTATAAACATGACTCTATAATTCTTGAATAAACATGAAGTGTAGATTTGAAAATAATGTTCGGGATAAATTATTTAAGATAAATAGTGCCGTGTCTAAACCAGTCCTCTGTGGTCCTATATTAAAACAAGCATTGTTAGTAAATTGCAACATAAAACATTTGCAATGTGATTACAATAAAATAAATAAAAATCATGAAATTATTTGATCAGCAATTATTGTTGTCTTTCGGTCCTTTCCGCTCTCTTTCTTCTCCTTTCCTCTTTGTAGTTTTCATCACGGTTGTGGCATTTTTGGCTTGTTCGCTCAGAATTGGTCTTAATTTACTAATTTTATAAGTAAAATTTTAGTCAGTATAAACATATGTAGTTGGCGAATGTTGTTAGTTCATCAGTATGGTTTGGAAATAATTATGCCTATTTCCATTTGGTAAGATTGACCTTTGCATGGACTTACTGCATTATTGTTTACAGTACATCTTACAAGATGGCTAATCTATGTATTACTGACAAATTAAATGACTCGGACTATGTGAAATATGAGTAGCATGTACGGTACCTTTACAGAACTGCCTGCAAAAAATCTCACAATCAAATAATGAACAGCTGTACTTCAAACAATCTAAAGTTGGAAATAATGTTCTGTATTAATACTGATCTTCATAATATAATAGGAAGTTAGTAAGATGATTTAAAGATTTTGATGGTTTGGATGTAGGTCTTCTTATGATCACACAATAAATATAAGCTCTTCTTCTGTTTCATTTATATATATTTAAAAAAATGTTTATAAGGTTCTCACAATAGTTCCAGGAAACATGGACTGAAAGAACAAGATTAAACTATATGTATTTATCCTGAAAAAAAGCATGTACAATAATATTAATAATCATAAAATTTGTTCAATAAAGAGATGTGTATCCCCAATGTAACCAAAAGACCTATTTGGAAAAAGAATAAAACAAATATTTAAAAGGTTAAGAAATTGTGTTTAACCTTGTCATTTAACAGGCAAATTATTTGGTTTTACTATGTTATTGTGTTGTGGCTCATTTCTTTACTAAACTGTATTTTTTTATTTTTTTTGTTCATTATGAAAATGAAACTGACAGAATAACAGAAGCAGGTATTATACATCTCTATTAGACTATTTCAGAACTTTTTAGAGTTAAAAATTTTGCTAATCTTAATTCATAGGAAAAAGCCTATTAAAAGAAGAATGTGCATATGCTTTTGAGTTTTCTATTAGATATGAGAATGCTTTCTTCGTATTAGGGTAAATATTGTTTGTCGAATTTCCTTTGTTTTCAACCCGTAAATTAGAGGGTTAATAATTGGTGGAAAAATTATAACTGAAACACCGAAAGCCCTTCTTAAATGTGGAGATACTGATTCTAACCTGTGAGAAACCAGTAGTAATAATGTGTTGACCAAAAAACTCAGATAAACTACTAAATGCGTCCCACAAGTTTGCATTGCCTTACTTATAGATTTAGTTTGTTTTGTAGAAAGACAGGTCAATAAGATTTTGATATATGTTGTTAACATTATCAGTATGGAAGAGCCTTGTACAAGTGCTATAGTAAACAAGCCATAATAGTTAATGGCTCTAGTATCCTCACAGATTAACTTCATTAAAGAGAGATTATTGCAGTACGTATCCACTATGTTTGTCCTGCAAATTGTTTTGCTTAATGTGAGTGCAAATACAGACCCAATCAAAGTGAAATTTATAAACCAGACCATACAAATAAATTTGACCAAGGTGCCACGTGTCATGAGATTGTGGTATCTCAAAGGCTTGCAAATGGCAATGTATCTATCATAAGCCATGGCATTGAGAATTAGAACTGACCCACATAAATAAAGGTGAATTATAATACCTTGGAACGCACAGGCAAGGTAGGATATTTCTCTCATCTGAGACAATATATTACAAACCATTTGAGGATAAAAAGCTGTAGCTCCCATAATGTCGCATATAAACAAATTAAACAGCAGTATATACATAGGTTTATGCAGGTCCTTTTTTACAACAATAGTCACAATTATTATGGATTGAAAGGCCAAGATTAAACAGTAGGTTATGATGCCAAAAATTAATATAGAAATAGCGCTGGATGGTGGTATGTCCAATGATTCCATGGTCAGCATCGTCATAAAACCTGATATATTTGAATCATTAAAAGTCATGTCAAGCATTATGGTAACTTCACAACTTGGGGGGGGGGAACAGTTAAGTTAAACAGTTAAATTTACATTTTGTTATACAACAAACAACTAATCCTAACACTGCCTTTTTATTTTTTCCTTTTTTAATACATAGGACTAATCAATAAGACTAAGTATGTTGACAACTATTTTGATGAAAGTGCCCGAACATCATAAAACCCATAAACTGAAAAAATCTGAGGTGAGGGTGTCCATTTTCACCTTTCATTTATCTACCTAGAGACCTAAAATATTTAAATATCTGCACAGGTCAGATGTTTTTCAAATCCCACTTGTTGATGCTAGGTTACATGGGACTGTGGGTTTTGTAAGTTGTAAGTTTGGAGCGTTGCAGCTAAAGTGAACTATGTTTTTTTTTTAATGAGGATAATACGCACGAATGTATATGGAGTGCTTTTGGAGTCATGGAATAAAAATGTTTCATGTCTTTTACATGCATGTCTGTTACTGTTTTGTAGGAAGCGAAAAAAGAAATACAAATCTATTAATAATAAATGTTGCCAACTTTGATGATGTGGGGCAATTTGGTAGATTGTTGATTTTTTTTATTTTTAAAAATTGTTAAATTTTTTTATAAATATTCCACATAATGGTCTGGCAAAGTACTGTTGGCCTTGTACTGTGGCCTTTCTGTTTGTGGCAGCACAACCCCCACTCCGACCTCTGAGTCGACCTTTGCTGCAAATGGTATGGACAAGTCAGGGTGTTTAAAGTGGCACATATACTGGGATCCTTTCTTAAAGAGTTCAACTGGTTATAAGTTATATCTTAAAAAGCAACCCTTCGGAAATAAAACAGTGTAAAAGGATCGGTGACAGGAGCAGTTTGATGTGGCAGATTTTTGTCTAAGGGTTTGGAGAGTCAATATATGCACTGATTAATCTGCTCAATATTAAATTCAATTCAAATTTATTTGTTTAACAATTGACTTTGTCTCTAAACAACTTTACAAAATCTTTACAAAAATCAATCAAAAGAATTATTTAAGTTTGTATGGAATGTGTATGAATCAAAATGGTCAGATACTCCCTGGTGAGCAAGCCACGGGCGACAGTGGCAAGGAAAAACTCCCTGAGATGGTAATAGGAAGAAACCTTGAGAGGAACCAGACTCAACAGGGAACCCATCCTCATCTGAGTGAAACAGATAGCAGTAAATTATCTGCATTTATACAGTGTGTTAGGTGGCAGGCAGTTCAGCTATAATAGTGGATGTTAATTGATGTTAAAATGGAGTCCAGGTAGTTATTGGAGACTCTGATAGACTTGTAGAAAGTTTCAGTCCTGAACTATCGAATTGTCAAGTCCTCAGAGAAACAGTTGCTAACACCAGTCGAGGCTAGAACCGTCTTCTAAGTAGAGAGAATCATCCCCAGACACCAGACGCATCCCAAAGAGACACATGGGGCATCCATGCGACAAGACCTCCAACCAGAAGCGGGGCACCAGGATGGATCAGACAGGTCCGGAGGGCAGAAGGAGTCTGGATCACTGGCAGCTCAGGGATGACATGTGTAGCTCAACAGAGAGAGAGAGAGAGAGCGAGAGAGAAAGAGTGAAAGGGGGAGACAGGGGGAGAGAGGAAAGAGAAAGAGGGGGAGAAAGAGATGAATAGGAGAGATGGCAGTTAGGTATGGTCACAGTCACATAATGTATAATGTGAATGTATATTTACTGTAGAGTGCAAGCAGGGACTGTGGCAGGACTGACTATGACAGCACAACTAAATGGGAGAGCCAGAAGAAAACACAAACATGAGGGCTCCCTGTTACCTCACCGTCAACAAACCTGAGTGATCAAATGAGAGTGAGGAAGACAGCATTTAAACATACCAGTTCACCGTAATACTCTAGGTCCATGAGTCCCCCAGATCTGCTCCTTCACCTAAGGCAAATCTATTTATAAAAATGCTTGGCTAAATAAATAGGTTTTTAGCCTAGACTTAAACACTGAGACTGTGTCTGAGTCCCAAACACTATTTGGAAGACTATTCCATAATTTTGGGGCTTTGTAAGAAAAGCTCTGCCCCCAGCTGTAGTTTTCATAATATGCGGTACTGACAAGCAGCCTGCGTCCTTTGATCGAAGTAGGCGTGGCGGATCGTAAGACACTAGCAGTTCGCTCAGATACTGCGGCGCGAGACCATTTAATGCTTTACATGTCAAGAGTAGTATTTTAAAATCAATGCGAAATTTCACAGGGAGCCAATGCAGTGAAGATAGGATAGGGGTGATGTGCTCATATCTTCTGGTTCTAGTGAGGACTCTCGCTGCTGCATTCTGGACTAGCTGAATCTTGTTTATGCACCTAACTGAACAACCAGACAGTACAGTAAGGCATTACAATAGTCCAACCTAGAAGTGATAAAAGCATGAACTAGTTTTTCTGCATCGTTTAGCTCCAATATATTTCTTATCTTGGCAATATTTCTGAGGTGGAAGAATGCTATCCTGATGATATTATCTACATGAGCTTCAAATGAAAGACTGGAATCTATAATCACGCCGAGGTCTTTTACTGTTGCACTTCATGGAACAGAAAGGCCATCTAAAGTTATGGTGTGATCTAAGATTTTACTCCTAGCTGTATGCGGTCCTATGACTAGAACTTAATAAACAGAAGGAAGTTAATTAGCATCCAATTTCTTATGTCCTGCACACATTGCTCAACTTTAGTTAGCTGGTTTTTCTCATCAGGTTTTGCTGAGACATATAACTGTGTGTCGTCAGCATAACAATGAAAACTAATACCATGCTTACGGATTATTTTTCCCAGAGGAAGCATGTAAAGGGAAAAAAGCAGTGGGCCTAAAACTGAACCCTGCGGAACGCCAAACTCCACTAGAGAACATGCAGAATAATCACCATTTACTGTAAGTCTACATACTGATAACGATCGGTCAAATGGGATCTGAGCCAGGAGAGGGCTGTACCCTTAATTCCTACTACATTTTCTAATCTGTGAAGAAGAACAGCATGATCAATGGTGTCAAAAGATGCAATGAGGTCGAGTAATACAAGCATAGTTACACAACCCTGATCAGAGGCCAATAGGAGGTCATTTACTACTTTAACGAGTGCTGTTTCTGTGCTGTGATGAGGCCTAAATCCTGACTGATACAGTTCATGTATGCCATTTCTATGTAGATATGAGCATAGCTGCTCCGCTATTATCTTTTCCAGAATCTTAGAGATAAAGTGGAGGTTCGATATTGGCCTGTAATTGGACAGCTGACAGGGGTCAAGGTCAGGTTTCTTAATTATTGGTTTGATAACTGCTAATTTAAAAGATTTTGGAACATAACCAATGCTGAGTGAGGAATTACTGTAATTATTCTCAACAGCGGTTCTGTTATCACTGGTACTATCTGTTTAAGAAAATGTGTCGGTATAGGATGTAATATGCAGGTTGATGAATTTGCAGAAGAGATGAGTGAAATTAGTTCATTCTCTTCAAGGGGAGTAAAGTATTCTAGGTTCCGATCTGACATGGCTAGGTTAACATCTGTATCAATTACATTGTTCGTGTCATGCACACTCAATCTATGACCGGCACTAGGACCCGGAAGTAGAGCGGCCGTGAATCAGGAAGTATAAAAGGAGTAAATAAACCATAGCAGAACGATCAGTCATTGAGTTCAGCCCATGTCGGTTCATGTTGCGATCAACCAAACCGTGAGTACTCAGCAACTTTGGGTTATTGCTTTCTGCTATTGTGTGTGCATTTACAGGACGCTGGTTAAATTTGTCCTTATACTAAATCCCGGGGAAATCCTACCTACTCGCTTCTCTCCCCGTTTGGGTTAACCATCCACGCTACATTGGGCTAACCGCTAAAGCTACGTCTTCTGGTCCGTCAGGTTAGTACATCTGTGACAGAATGACTGAGCCTTCCGCGGTGAACCCAGCAGATAATGCGCGTCTCTGCGGCGTTGTGGATCAGCATGCCGTGCTAATCAATCAGCTAACGGGGGAGCTCGCTTCTCTGCGCCGCGAGGTCGCCGAGCTCCGGGGGGAGAATGCGGATCTACGCGCGACTGTTGATGGCGCGGCCGCTCGGTCGCACGCCACGGAGGCCGCGGCGCCGCCTCATCCCCCCTCCCCCCCCTTCTGATGTTTTTCTTTCTCTACCAGAGAAATGGAATGGCACTGTTACGTGCATAGGTGTAGTGCACGTATATGTGTGTGTATAGTGCACCTACAGATGTCGCCATTAAAAACGCGCGTTTCGAGAAAAGGGATCCCGTGACTTGCCGCGGCTTTGCGCGGCTGTGTGCGGCAAGCTGTGAACATGCCCTTCATTACCTGTAGGGGGCAGTCGTGTTTCAGTCTGAAGTATTGTGTGTCTACTGAAGCCGAAAATGTGTGCAAATTAAACTGCGCATGCGTGTTTGGAGACGCTGTGCCCGCGCTGTGTATCAGTCGGTTGTGGATCATCACGGAGGTTACAACACGGCGTGGCTGCAGCTGGAGTTTGTCGTGTTCGAGGTAAGTTTAGCTTTCTTTTTTGCATGTGATTCTCGCTTTCATGACTCCCAATTAATGTTCATCTTAATCTCAGGACGTACAATTAGCAATTTCAGTTTTTAATAGTGTGGAGATTCACAAAACACCGTTTTCGTGTAAAAACCTGAACCTACGGAGCCCCCCAGGGGTCCTGTGGTAAATAAATAAATAAATAAAATAATAACGAACCGAGCGCGCGGATTAATACACCGAGATGTGTGTTTCTTACCCCCACCCCGAGTGAAAACGGCGTGTTCAGACAAAGGCTCGCCAGTTAGATGCCATTTCTGAACAAACTGAGTCGTGTGTGTTAAAGCATTAAATGGTAAAAGAGCACTAGCAATAAACGTTTTTTTTTTCTGAAGCCGAACTTTATTAATGAGTTACGAGTAAAGAACCTGTACATATGTTCATACAGTATTGACAGCAGCTCTAATTTACTGCGGTAAAGCCAGCCGCGGTTCAGAAAAACACGGTCAAGCCAGCCGCGATTGATTTTAGTGCGCACGCATATTACAGTGATTACGGTAGTTTCATGAACAACACAGAGAGAACGCGTTTTCAGAGCGCTTTTCTTGAAAAGCCCAGCGTGATTGTGATGTGATATAAAAAGATGTCATGTTTCGAAACTGGTGTTTTGCATTTTTTGTTTTCCTTATTGTGTATAGGTGCGATGTCTAATGTTTTCTGTATATTTCTTCTTATACAGTCATTGTAAATGTAGTTGTGTTTACAGATAAATTATATGCAAATTGAAGACAAAATAAATGATATACTCATTTTTAATCCCTCAGTTGTTTATTCATTTGACCAATGCTCTATAATTTCTGTTATTTTTGAGTGCATTCATTAGGTGTAATGTCTGCAATGAAAGTAAATAGCAAAATAAGTTTACAATAGGTTTAAAAGTCACTAATCAATAATTATCATAAAGGTGATATCCGCGATGCTGTGAATGCCCGGACCGCTGCTTATAATGCCGCACTCATTAGCGGCGATATGAGCGCATACAAAGCGGCTTCTTATAGCGTCAGGCGAGCGGTGAGGGAAGCTAAGGGGCGGTTCCGACAGCGAACTGAATCACACTTCCATCAGGGTGACACACGCCGCATGTGGCACGGATTACGCACAATCACGGACTACAAGGTTGCCAAAGACACCACGACGATCGTCGCCGACTCTGCATTCGCCAACGAGCTGAACGCATTCTTCGCCCGGTTCGAGGTTAGCCAGGCGGCTAATGCTAGCAGCCTGCTGACTGAGAGTGATGACGTCATCAGCGAGGATTGCGTCATCAGCATCGCAGAGCACGACGTTCGCACGGCGCTGAGGAGGGTGAACACCAGGAAAGCGGCGGGTCCAGATGGCATCTCTGGGCGCCTGCTGCGCTGCTGCGCTGACCAGCTGTCAGGTGTGTTCACCTGTATCTTTAATGAGTCCCTGGCGAAGTCTGTGGTCCCGGCGTGTTTCAAGAGATCCACCATTGTCCCCGTGCCCAAGACCAACAAACCCTCATGCCTGAATGACTACCGGCCTGTTGCACTGACATCGATGGTCATGAAGGTATTTGAGGGTCTGCTAAAAAACATCATCTCCTCCTCCATCCCCAGCTCCATAGATCCACTTCAGTTCGCCTACCGCCCCAACAGATCCACAGAGGATGCCATCTCCCATGTTCTGCACACCACTCTCAGCCACGTGGACAAGATGCAAGGTAACTATGTGAGATTGCTTTTTATAGATTACAGCTCTGCTTTCAACACAATAGTGCCTAACAGACTGTTCACAAAGCTGAGAGATCTAGGACTTAACAAACGCTTGTGTGCCTGGGTGTTGGACTTCCTCTCGGACAGATCTCAAGCGGTGAGAGTGGGCAAGTGCTTCTCCAGCAGCATCACCATCAACACAGGTGCTCCACAGGGATGTGTTCTCTCTCCACTGCTATACTCTCTCTACACTTCAGACTGTGTGGCCATGTTCGACTCCAACACCATCGTTAAGTTTGCTGACGATACGGTGGTGCTGGGCTTCATCTCCAACAACGATGAGTCGGCCTACATAGATGAAGTGGAGAACCTGGCACTATGGTGTGAAGAAAACTGCCTCCGACTGAACGTCAGTAAGACGAAGGAGCTGGTGGTGGACTTCAGAAGGGGACAACTGGACCACAAACCCCTCATCATCAATGGAGCTCCAGTGGAGAGAGTGAGCAGCTTCAAGTACTTGGGCGTCCACATCTCCGAGGATCTGACTTGGACTGAGCATATCTGTGCTCAGACGAAAAGGGCAAAGCAGCGTCTGTACCACCTGAGGCAGTTGAGGAAGTTTGGGGTTTCCCCTGCTGTCCTTAAGGCTTTCTACTCGGGTGCTGTTGAGAGCATCCTAACACAGAACATTTCATCCTGGTTTGGGAATAGCTGTGTACAGGACAGGAAAGCCCTCCAGAGAGTGATCCGGGCAGCTGAACGCTGCTGCAGGTTAACTCTCCCCTCCATGCAGGACATCTACACCAGGAGATGTAAAACCAGGGCAGCTCGTATCATTAAGGACTTGTCGCACCCCAATAACGGACTGTTCAAACTTCTGCATTCAGGCAGAAGGTTCCGGGTCATTATGGCCAAAACGGAGAGACTCAGGAGGAGTTTTTATCCACAGGCGATTAGACTCCTCAACCATGATGGGCCACTCTCCCATTCATAAGACTGGTAACAGTTCACCCACACACTGCTGTGCTGACATTCCACACTGCACTTTAGTCTGGACTGTAAGCATCACCTGCACTAACATCTTTATCCTGCTCAGATACACATTTTATTATTATGTTTACATTTGCACCCTTTTTTTTAAATTTCTATTTCTATTTATAGATTATTTCTTTTGTTTCTTGTTATTTGCACAAAGTAGGAGCGGTTCAGGATACATTTCACTGCGTGTTGTACTTGTATAACTATGCATGTGACAAATAAAGAATCTTGAAATCTTGAAATCTTGAAATATCAAGAATAATGACATTACACTAAAGAGGCCTATACAGACGTCATTTCTAATAAGTAAAAAAAAAATAACGGCCAATTATCATAGGAGGCGTCCCATACTATATACACACCTCATATGAAATTATTTTACTGCAGCATTTTTGAGATATGGGGCATTATTACACTTTAAAGGGGTATACAGTCCCCATTTCTAATAAGTAGGAAAAAAACAATGATAAGTTCTTATTCAGGACGTCCCATACTATATACACACCACATAAACTATTTTACTGCAGCATTTTTGAGATATTGGACATTATTACACTTTAAAGGGGTATAAAGACCCCATTTCTAATAAGTAGAAAAAAACAACCACCAGTTCTTATTCAGGACGTCCCATACTATATACACACCGAATATGAAACAATTTTACTGCAGCATTTTTTAGATATGGGGCATATTACACTTTAAAGGGGTATAAAGTCCCCATTTCTAATAAGTAGAAAAAAACAACCAGAAGTTCTTATTCAGGACGTCCCATACTATATACACACCACATATGAAACAATTTTACTGCTGCATTTTTTAAATATTGGACATTACATGATAAAGGGGTATAAAGACCCCATTTCTAATAGGTAGAAAAAAACAACCACCAGTTCTTATTCAGGACGTCCCATACTATATACACACCAAATATGAAACAATTTTACTGCAGCATTTTTGAGATATGGGGCATTATTACACTTTAAATGGGTATAAAGTCCCCATTTCTAATAAGTAGAAAAAAACAATGATCAGTTATTAATCAGGACGCCCCATACTATGTACACACCAAATATGAAAAAATTTTACTGCAGCATTTTCATCCTCATTATAGAAAACATTCAGAATAACTGCTACTTTTGCACAGTAAAACAAAATAAAAATCAATTCTGGTATTTAGAAAGACTAAATACATTATTTTGTCTGTTTTCTACGAATTCTGCTGTAACTTATCTACATAAAACAATTATTTGAATGGTGAATATTTAAGAAAAATATTGTAACAGACAACCGTCAAAGTCACCAATAAATAACACGGATATTAAAGCAGAAATGCAAATAAATAAGCAAGTAAAAATTGACGAGTATGTTGTATTATCTCTCAGTCCTGGGCGTCTAAATGAAAAGCGCTCTGAAAGCGCGTTGTCTCTGTGTCGTTCCTGAACCTACCGTAATCACTGTAATATGTGCGCACACTAAAATCAATCGCGGCTGGCTTGACCGTGTTTTTCTGAACCGCGGCTGGCTTTACCGCAGTTCTAATTTGTCTAAATCGCATTGCAGACAATAAAAATAAGTCGAGTCATCCTGTGACCCTGCATGCTTAATCTTTCCACACATGATTCTTGCTTCTCACTTTTTCCTTAATCCCTCGCTGATCTATCTTGTATTTTCCTAACGGTGTCAGAAACTTTGTGTTAGTAGCACTGCTTGACATGCTTGATGCCTTCCTCTTTTGTAATTTGCTTTGGATAAAGGCAAACTTACAAAAGATGAAGAAATGCCTAAATGTAGTTGTACGAATAAAAGATTATGTAATGATACAATGTAAATATTTTCACAGAAACAAAGCGTAAAGATGAGACGTGAATCTGAAGAGGATCTCTTTGATGATTGCCTGGTAAAGCATTGTTTTCTTATTAATTATACAATTTATTAATACCTTGAATATAGTGTTTGTTGTATTGGACAGAAGCATATAAATGCAAATGAATATATAAATCTGAGAAATTATTGAACGAATTTTCATGTTTGGACTAACCCTTTAAATACAAACTCAGCATTCATCATAGGATTTCCTGACACTGTAAAGGTGCAGAGTAATCTATGGAGTGTAGCCAGCCATCTCATGCCATGTTTTACAATGTTTTAGTGATGCAAGATTATTGCTAAAGCAATTTAACCCAAGTTTAACAATCTGAAGTATATGAAGTGATGGTCATTTTTTATTATCAATTATTTTTATTATTTTTTTTCCTCTGTGAAATGAAGTCAGCACAGGTTGAAGCAATTCAGATTTTTTTTTTGTTTCTCAAAATAAATTATTTATTTTCTTGTACATTTTATGCAGGGGGACAGACGAAGTGATGCCAGTATGCACCTTCTTAAAATCCTTGTCGTCTGTGCTGTTGAAGGGGAAGAACCGGTTGGTGTATCCATAATCCTTGAAGGAGAGGAAATTTTGCAAGAATGTGGCAATAGCTCCGAGCACTGCGCTACACATTTGAGCTATTTTCAGAAAGTTCTTCTAGAACTTGATGGGATTAAGCTATCACCAAAAGTGCAAGCTTTAAAGATGAAGTTATCTTAAAACATTTGATTTGGCTTGACTACAAGTCTTTACATGTTGTGTTTACATGTTCAGCTTAATGTTTTAATGCGTTATGGTTTCAATGGCATACTTTTAAGTGCACTAGTCCAGAGTGCTGATTTGAATATTGCAACTTCACTGCTTCCGAGGGCTATTACGTTTTAACGTTTATTCTACAGTTTGTTTAATGTATTTTCTGCTGTATTTTATTTCTAAATGAATGCTGTATTTTATTTATTTATTATTTTACACAATTTTGTTTAAAACAAGTATTTCAGGCCCTGGTGCCGTGCAGTTTTTTTCTATGGATGCAAAATTTAGCTGAATGCACTTTTATTAAAAAGACAACTTGGATCTAGACTGTGAATGTCACAAATATTTGGTAATGTTGGTGAATAAACTGTTTAATTATATTTTAGTTGTGTGATTTATGAAAGATATAGATGAAATAATTACTTAAGTTTCTTTCCAAATCATAAATTAGCAATGTTTACATTATTATAGGGAGTAATATAAATTGATAAAACCAAGTTAAGGGAAAATCTCACAAAACAAAATGATAGTAATTTCATAAAATTAAGGTTCCTGCTGATACAATAATGAATTAACTTTACTTGATTATTTTAAATAAATCTAATTTGTGCATTAAATATAATTATGTAACTTTTACTTGATTTCTTTTATTGTTAATTTAATTAAGTAAATTTTACCTGACAATTACGGGTGAGTTCAAATTCAAATTCAAATCAAATTTTATTGGTCACATACACAATCATACACAGTATAATATGCAGTGAAATGCTTTATACGACCGCCAGTGACCTTAAAAAAAGAAAATAAAAGCTTGTACGTAAAATAAATAATCAATAAAAAGGAAATACTAAAGAAATAAATTTAACTAGTAAAATTAACTGTGCATAAGGGCATAATAAAATATTGCAAAAATATAGGATTAAAGTGACAGTGGTTGTGCAAGTATGCATGGAGGTGACATGTGCAATTGTCCAGATGTATGAGTATTTAGTGCAAGTGTGTATGAATGTGTCCATGATTGTCCAGTCGGTGTTGTGAGCTTAAAAGATGTTATTAGTCCTGTGTTTGTGGTGTGATTGTGTGATTGAGAGACCTTATCGCCTGCGGGAAGAAGCTCCTCCTCAGTCTCTCTGTGTTGGCCTTTAGGGAGCGGAATCTCTTCCCAGACCGCAACAAAGAGAACAGTCCATTACTGGGGTGACTGAGGTCCTTCATGATCTTCCTGGCCTTAGTCCAGCACCGCTTGCTGTAGATGGAGTGTAGGTCAGGGAGCTCAGTGCGGATGATGCGCTCGGCTGATCGCACCACCCTCTGTAGAGCTCGTCTGTCCTGCATGGTGCTGTTCCCGAACCAGGTCGTGATGTTTCCCGTCAGGATGCTCTCTATGGTGCAGGAGTAGAAGTTCCTGAGCACCTTGGAGGGCAGTCTAAAGTCTCTCAAGCGTCTGAGGTGGTAGAGATGCTGCCGGGCTTTTTTCACCACGGTGCTGATGTGACAGGACCATGATAGGTCCTGCGTGATGTGAACACCGAGGTATCTGAAGCTGTCCACTCTCTCCACTGGGCTCCTGTTGATGACGGGGGTCTGGTAGTTCCTCTCCTGCTTTGTGCTAAAGTCCACTATCAGCTCCTTTGTCTTACTGACGTTCAGGAGGAGATTGTTCCTCTGGCACCAGTTCTCCAGATTTCCAATCTCCTCTAGGTAGTCCGACTCATCATTGTTGGTGATCAGTCCGACCACGACGGTGTCGTCAGCAAACTTGATGATGGAGGTGGAGTTGGTAGTAGCAACGCAGTCGTGGGTGTACAAAGAGTACAGCAGGGGGCTCAGAACACAACCCTGGGGGGCTCCAGTGCTGAGAGTGAGTGTGGCTGAGACATGTCCGCCCATCCTTACTGCCTGTGGTCTGCCAGTCAGAAAATTGGAGATCCACTGACATATAGATGAGCTCAGTCCCAGGTGCTCCAGCTTGGTGGTGAGTGTGGAGGGAATTATTGTGTTAAAAGCAGAGCTGTAGTCGATGAAGAGCATTTTAACATAATTCCCTTTCCTAGTGTCCAGGTGAGTGAGTGATGTGTGGAGGAGATGAGAGATTGCATCGTCTGTGGAGCGGTTCTGACGGTATGCAAACTGTAGTGGGTCCAGTGTGTCGGGTAGTGAAGAAATGATGAAGTCTCTGATAAGGCGTTCAAAGCACTTCATCACTACTGAGGTGAGAGCTACAGGGCGATAGTCATTGAGGGAAGCAGGATGTGGTTTCTTTGGAACAGGAACAATAATGGACTCTTTGAAGCATGTGGGGATCACCGACTGAGATAAAGAGATGTTGAATATCTCAGTGAACACAGGTGCTAGCTGGTCTGCGCAGGCTCTGAGAATACGACCTGAGATGCCGTCTGGTCCTGCTGCTTTCCTGGTGTTCACTCTCTTGAAGGCTCTCCTCACGTCGTGCTCGGAGATGATGAGCGCGTTCCCGGTGCTGGCTGTGTCTTCCTGTCTGCAGCCGTTAGCGCCACTAGCATTAGCGCCGTTAGCATTAGCGCCGTTAGCATTAGCATTGCTAGCGTCTTTAGCTGCAGCCTCGAAGCGAGCATAAAATGTGTTGAGCTCGTCTGCCAGAGTCGCGTCCGCGTTCGTCATACCGGATGCTGGTGCTTTATAATCCGTTATTGTTCTTAGTCCCTGCCACAGGCTCCTAGAGTCACTCTGTTGAAGCTGTGACTCTAGTTTTCTCCCGTAGCGCTGCTTCGCCTCTTTCACCGCCTTCCGGACGTTATATGACGCAGCCTTGTACGGTTCCATGTCCCCCGACGCAAGTCCCGTGTTGTAGGCAGCTGTGCGAGATCTCAGAGCGTCGCGGATGGTTTTCCCCACCCACGGCTTCTGGTTGGGAAACGTTCTGATAGTCTTTTTCTCTACCGTATCGTCTGCCAGCTTTTCAATAAATCCCACAACCGCTTCCGTAAACACGCTGACGTCATCATCGGAGCTGTTTCTAAACATGTCCCAGTCTGCGTCATCGAGTGCGTCCTGTAACGCGGCCACCGATTGGTCCGTCCAGCGCGCGACCTCCCTCAGGACCGGAACTTCCTGTTTCAGCCTTTGTTTATATTTTGGCATGAGGAAAATGGCGGCGTGGTCGGATTTACCAAACGCTGGATGAGATTGTGCCTTGTAACCGTCTTTGACCGTGGTATAACAATGGTCCAGTGTCCTTTCGCCCCTGGTGGGGCAGGTGATGTGCTGATAAAAGTTCAGCGCTGCGCGTTTGAGGTTGGCACTATTAAAATCCCCCGCCACAATGAGCGCAGCGTCCCGGTGTTGTGTCTGGTGCTGTGTGAGCGCCTCATGCAGCTCGCATAAGGCAGTGTCAGTGTCTGCTTGTGGAGGTATGTAAACGGCACTGATTATGACCGATGTGAACTCCCGTGGAAGATAAAATGGACGACACATGATGGACAGTAGTTCCAGGTTTGGTGTGCAGGAGCGTGTAAGAGGAACAACGCTCGCGCTGTTGCACCAGCTGTTGTTCACCATTAAGCACACGCCGCCTCCCCTTGACTTCCCCGAGTCCCGCGTCCTGTCCATGCGGTGAACCGAGAAGAACTCGGCCGGCTGTATGCCGTGGTCTGGCACCGCTGGGTTCAGCCATGTCTCGGTGAAGCAGAGGAGATTGCAGTCCCGAATGTCTCTCTGGAACTTTATCCTGGCCCTGAGGTCATCGAGCTTGTTCTCCAGTGACTGGACGTTGGCGAGCAGGATACTAGGCAGAGGTGTGCGGTGTGCACGGGCTCTGAGCCGGTTCCTCACACCAGCTCGTCTCCCTCGGGTTCGTCGCTTCGCATCGCGTCCATTGTTCTCCCTCAGGATCTCACTCGGCCAGCTCGGATCCGGAGTTAAAAACGTCGAATTGTGAGTACATTGTATACCAATAGAAACAAGAGTGTCTCTATCATACCTAATGTACTCAATGGTGGTGATTTTGCCGATTTTAAAACACTGAAAACTAGCTTAAAGAACAAAAACAAACAAAAGGTGGTCGGAGCAGTCGTGACGGCAGCCGACCTCACCGGCGCCATCTTGGTTGATCAGAGTTTTACTTAGGCTGAATCACAATTCTATTTTCTTCCCCTTGTCCCTTGAAACGTAGTGGAAAGGGGAAGGGTATAAATATTTCCCCTAAGAAATGGGACAGCACTGTTATACGTCATCATACGTTGTCGCTGGTTCCTAATGTTACGTCAGAGGACATGCGCCGATGTTTATCACACATTCCAATAAGAGAGATTACTCACTCCCAAAGGTTTTTTGCGCCGTATTTCGATTTTTAAAAAAAGTTGCTCATTTTCACCACGAACACGGATGCGTCTTCGGGTGTCCTCAGCCGTCCATATACAGAATATAAATTACAAAACTGTGGTCACGTTGCAATAAGTAAGAATAGTGTAAGCACCGTTCATTTACATGTACACACATGGCCGCAAGCAAAACAAACAATGCGTTATCAAATGCTCGGCAAACTGCCGTGCTACTGAACTTTCATATTTGTTTGTAGCATGCAGTAAAGTGTATGTGACATAAAAATATATATTTGTAATATTGTGCAATATGTGCTATCCGCTAGCAAACTTTAGCAATTTTTTTTGCAAACGTTTCTTTACAGAACATCACCATAAACACAAACACAAGACTAAAGGTAATATACATATAATGAAAACTTGTCATAAAAAATCTTTATTAATGGCAAAAATTACAACATTTATGGGTCTGCTTGCTCGAGTGAGCAGCCATGTTGAAAACTTCGCTTAGCCCTTCGTTTGAAGTGAGGTCCTGAAAAATCTTCGTTTGGAGGGCTATCTGGCCCTTCCCCCTCCCCCTACACCTCCAACCAAAAGAGAAATGAGACACCACTACCCCTGCACGTGAACGCGCCAAATGGAAGGGTAGGGGGAAGGGTTGGGATTCAGCCTTAATATTGGAGCAATAAAATTTACTTAAAATCTTTGTGTCCAAATTGTTATGAGGATTTTATCAAGTAAATCTTACAAGTTCTTTTTTTCAGTGCATGGGTGAACACGATGTTTTAAGAATTTAATTTTATATATATATTTATTTATTGTGTGTGTGTGTGAGACCGGTGCAACTCAAACGTCCTATTCCATTGTCACTCATACTGCCGTAGTTTTTAGAGCCCTAAAAAAGCATTCGCTAGTAAGTAAGTAAATAAAAGACAAATGAATAAATAGTTTGAAATTATATATATACAGGGGCGTAGATTTTGGGTGGACGGAGGGGATGTGTCCCCACCAATATCCTCCGACCGTTGAAATGTCCCCACCAATAATTTAATCCACTTTTTTTTTTAATCGTTCTGTCAACATTAACCTAGACACGCAGAAAGGGATAAATCACGTTCTCTCCTTGAGTCCTCCCGCCCCCAAAACAAATATGAACATTTTGATTGGCTGTGCCTTTCCCTGCCATCATGTGATAGACTATGGCTGCGTTCAGACACAAGCAGCGCCAAATGTAGTGGACTCACATTCATTACAGCAGGCCAGGATATAGTCTGTGAATACGGACTTAAAACTAACAGCAGATTAAACAGCTAAATGTAAAAGTATAAATATGATCCCTGTCAGTCTCCTAATCTAGTGACTGTTTGTCAGAAATCAGTATTGTGAAAGAAATTGATAAGCTAATATACTAATATTGCCATATGGCTAGAATTTTGTTGACACCAATAGAAAATCCTCTTCAGAAAAATAGTTTTTAAAATGCATTAACTTACTTGGCGAACATTAATGATTTGATTCGAGGTTTGCACACTAAGATTCAGAAAAAGTGAAATAAAATGATTGCTGTTTAAATGCCATGTGTTTATCCTGTTTTGTCAGGTAACAGAACCTAAACACCTGTGCTGTATATCAGACAGCGATGGAGAGAGTGTAGATTACACACAGGTGCTCTCTATTTAGTCATCAGCACTCATCAGGCAATGTCTATGGGCAACTGACTACACTCAGACCCAAGGGGGCTGAATAATTACACACACCCCACTTTTCAGTTATTTATTTGTAAAAAAAAAAATGTTTTAAATCATGTATGATTTTCGTTCCACTTCTCGCGTGTACACTACTTTGTATTGGTCTTTCACGTGGAATTCCAATAAAATTGATTCATGTTTGTGGCTGTAATGTGACAAAATGTGGAAAAGTTCACGGGGGGGGGGGCGAATACTTTTGCAAGCCACTGTAGTTGTCCTGAGATTTAACATTGTTACCAATAATAGGCTGAGGCATTCTCTGTCCATGCTCATAAGGAATCCCTCAATGTTTTTCAATTAGGGGACAGAAGCAGATCAGCCATGTTGTAGTTCAGGTGAAGAGGCGAGGTCACAGGAGGTCAATCTGAATGTTGATTATATATATAACATATAATATGTGTGCGTGTATTATACATGTTGATTACTAATATTTAGCATTATGAGGAGTGATAGGCTGAGGATGTAAGTGATTCATTAGTGTTTTTGGCAAAAGTTTTGAACTGACATTTCACTTTTTTGTCACGCTATTTCATCAGGTGGCAATGCTGTCCGGTCCTAGTGCAGTCAGAGGGGAAGAGTTAGGGTCAAAGCCATTGTTCACCCCCCAAAAAACTTTACTCACTATTTACTCCTTAAGTGGTTCCAAACTTTAATGATTTTCTTTATTTTGTTGAATACAAAATAAGATATTGGGGAAAAAAGCTGACAACATTGACTTCCGTAGCAGGAAAAACAAATACTATGTAAATCAATGATTACAGGTTTTCAGCATTCTACAAAATATCATCTTTAGTGTTTATCAGAAGAAAAAAAGAACAGCCTGGACAATATTGATGTCAAACAAATATGCCAGCAGTTTATTTCTGTTAACGAGAGGCGAAGGCATGTTTTTGTCTCCTTCATATAGGAGCAATAGGCATTGAGCTGTTGTGTGGTACTGTACCTACAGTAGTAGTTCATGTTTAGATGTAATCTACTTTTATATATATATACTGTATACAGATGATTGAGATGTTTCATTTGCACTAGGGCTCAATAAAGTATAGTTTTTATTTTATTAAAGACTATCTTTTTGTCAGTTATGAAACATTCCTTTAACTTTACACTATTCCTTAATTTAACTTAATGAATTGCATTTCGAGTGGATTAATATCAATCGAAGCATTGCTAGTATTAATGTAAAGTGATTTCGCACCATATTAAGAAAAACATGTATTCAGTGGACATAGTTGGGGTGGGAGGTTGGTGGGTGGAAAAGGGGATTGGGGGATGGGGTATTAGTTGGAGTCATAGGTAGCAAACCTACGCCCTTGTGTGTGTGTGTGTGTATATATATATATATATATATATATATATATATATATATATATATATATATATATATATATATATGGAAATATAATTAATATTTTATTTTCGTGTTTAATTACAAAAAAAAAAAATGTAATGGTCAGTGATTGTGTTGTAGTGACAGTGAGTGTTGCAGACATTTACACTATTAAGTTCTCCTTCAACGTGTCATAGCCGATAACTGCCCCTTTGATCTGCTGGGTACGGCAGGGCGTCAACTGCTGATCAGTGTGTGTAAAGTACGCTACTTTACACTGATCAGCCGTCGACGCCCCGCCATACCCAGCACATCAAAGGGGCACACTCATAAACTCTCCGTGTGCACACACATAAACTCTCCGTACACACACACACACACACACACACGATTTATAGATAAAATGCAGACATAAAAACGCCCCCCCCCCCAGGAAAACAACAAACACAAATATATAGACTACAGTACTCGCTCCGTGCGCGCTCCGATGTGAGCCGATTTATTCAAGTCATAATTAGAGAATAGAGAGATTAATAACAGAGGAAGACCAAAGAGGAGATTTATGGATGCAGTGAGAGAGGACATGAAGTTAGTTGTTGTGAGAGAAGAGGATGCAGAGGATAGGGTTAGATGGAGGCAGATGATTCGCTGTGGTGACCCCTGAAAGGGAACAGCCGAAAGACAAAGAAGAAGAAGAAGAGATTAATAACAGATAAAGCATAATAAGCTGTCTATACAGTCAATAAAAATAAAAGTATCAAATCCAACTATTAAAGTCTGATTTTATTGCTATCATTAACCATTTATGTTATATATTTATTTATTTTATATTATTTTACATTATGTTTTATATATTATAAACTATTATATATATAATTATATATTATATACTATTATTTTAATCTTAAATAAAGTTGGCCTAATACAATATTGTTTCCAATGCTGAAGCAAACATGATTTTGTTTTAGTTTATTCGCTGAATACAACGCGACCCACATCACCTCTTGGTGAAGACCCACAGAAACCGTTACTATAATCCCCCTTCTCACCTACTGTATCCTTGGTGTGAAGTTATCAAACCGGTTTCGCTGATGGGGTAATTCTGCTTCAAGTACTTTCCGATGCTGTTGCGAGGAAATTCCACCCCACAGCCCACAACAACAAGCAAATAAGAGACATAATTAATGAACTTCTTAGAAAGAAAAGATTGAGTTTTCCTCTTTTCTAAAAAAAAAAAAAAAAAAATTAATGAATACTCTTACTTTTGTAAAGATTTTGAGTGACCATTTGCCATATACAGTACTGCCTGCTTTATTATAAATTTAATAAAACTTTATTGCAACTAAATTGTGTGTGTGCCTTATTGAATATTTAATAATGCTTCCGGAACATTGTTGTCCATACGTTTTACAGTATGTACAGTATATTGAAAACAGTGAAGCATAAAACACAAACCGAAAGGACAAATTAAGGAATGTACGAAACATTAACACCTTTACCGTGTTCAAATAAATACTGTAGAGTTACTGCATTATGTTTCAAGACATCCTTAATTAAAAAAAAAATTCCCTAATTATGTCCACAAATACTTTGACAACATAAACTTATCAACTTATCCACATAAACTTATCCACACAAACTCTCCATGCACACACACACAATCTCTAAAAAATGTATATTAATAAC
The DNA here is from genome assembly GCA_030522415.1 of Channallabes apus. Lineage (NCBI taxonomy): Eukaryota > Metazoa > Chordata > Actinopteri > Siluriformes > Clariidae > Channallabes > Channallabes apus. The sequence continues at coordinate 26,775,894 of CM060111.1, read as the reverse complement.
ATACATATACAAATAAACAAAAATATAAACGTCTATATTGAAGTTTACGGTGAACGCAGAGTCGGCTAAGCAGACGTGATGACGCGCGCTCCCTCACCTCTGTTACGACTGCCTACAGTATTTGGCCAAAAGAATTATAATAATTGAACGATATGCCTGGTCCTGGAAAGAGACATCAACAGTCCGGTGCTGAGAAACGAAAGAACCGAAAGAAAAAAAAAGGCCTAAGATGAAGCCTGTGCATCAATTCCAGAAATAAATGAGTTGGCTATATTACTTAATGTAAATATTCTACTAAATCTAACCTGAAATTATAAACTTGATATAAACCACTTTTGAATGGTTGAGCAAATTACCTTTTTTTAAGTTGCATCAAAAAGATTTAAGGCATTCATAATTTAAATATAAAAGCATAAAAAACTTAATTACATATTGATTTACACTCAAAACACATTTCTTTATATAAACATTTATTGTGGAATGAACATATTTTCATCCAAAATGTTAACAATAAGATTTTTTTTTTTTTTAAATGTATAAACACCAACAGTCATTCAACACTGTTAACTGAATTTGAAATTGAGAGGAAAAAAAAAAAGATGTCTGCATTTATCCACAAATTTAATTTTGCAATGGGTACATTTTGTCCTTGTCAAACCTGCTGAAGAAGAACCAAACTAAATACTCTGCGACTAAAATAAATTACTCCATAAATGTATGTGTGTGCCCTGCGATGGATTGGCACCCTGTCCAGGGTGTACCCCGCCTAGTGCCCGAAGTCTCCTGGGATAGGCTCCAGGTCCCCCGCGACCCTGAACACAGGATTAAGCGGTATAGAAAATGAATGAATGAATAAAATTACAAATAGTAACACTCAACTTTGCAACATACATTTATTAATTGGACTGAAAAGAAAATTAGAAAATGTTCCTGAAACAAAATCAGCAGAGGTAAAACATGGAACATTCATGTGCGACTGATGGAAACTCAATAAGTCACAATCCCGATTTCCTGTGGAGGCTGAAGACAGTCCTCTTCCTACCTGAGGACAAACAGGGCCATTGTGCACCTCACAAGTTCTGCCTGAGCTTCATCTTCCTGAACAACCTAATAAAAGAAAGGACATTTGTTAGACAATTGCTCTATTTGGCAAAACAGTGTCTGATGTATGCATGTAAAATCACTTAATGCTCCTTATGAGTGAAAAAAAAACACCTAGGATTATGGTGCAGCATGATAAATGTAATTAGCTCAATAAATAGGCGAAAATAACTGACATACATATACACACACTATGTATTAATGATAAAGTTTATTATTTTAAGTATTAATTTCAGGAGGTAATCACCTCCAGGCTCTAGGGTCATAAAAACAAACATAGTATTGTTGGTTATGTTAGGCTTGTAAAGCGTGAAAAAATTAACATGGCAGACATTGAAACCTGGATTCAGACAGCATACACTAACCTGTGAACAAGTTAAACTAAAGTTTTATTCTGCTAGTTATGTTTTAATTTAGTGCATCACAGCCAACTTGATGTGGATGCCTTGCTCAGGTCCTGTGGCTTCCATTCACAAGATTACATTTGACACCAAGCTAATTTCTGCTTTTGAGCGAGTACATACCAGATCAAGAACTTGAAGATGAAGATTATATCTCTGGTCTTCTCTCTGACGGGTTCCTCCCTAGTTTCTGATGATCTCAATTAGTTTGTAGTGTTGCTTGTCCAAGGAAACCAGTAATCTTGCTTGAAGTGGAGCAGATATAATTCTCAGAAACTCATTACTGATCTTAAAAAAAAAAAAAGGTAAAGACAAAGATTGGACTGGCTCAAGTTCTTATGTTAGCAAATCTTAATTACAGTGTGTATAAAGTATAGACAGCAGTACACTACAAACAGCACTCACTCCAAATTAGCTTGTTCTATGTTTACGTCACTTTCCTATTAATTTTTACATCGTTAACCAACGGTACTTAAATATAATTATTTTCTTCGGCGCCGCTGACTTACTGTATAAACTCTGGTGTTTTTGAAAATCACCACGTTAGTTAGCTAATGCTAATGCAGGTAATATAGGTGGTTTTAGCTACAGTAGCAAACACGGACACAAAACTCAATCTACAAAGTAGTTGTTCCTGACATAAATCATGAATTTGCTCATATAAGAGATACATTTAACATAGAAATGACACGAGTTTGCTTTCTTACCTGGTTTAAAGGAGTTTTCTTTGAGAATCTCCGCCCGCAGCAGAAGGTGACTCAGTCCGTGATAATGCTGCGTCATGAGGTCATGTGACACGGTTTGAAGCAGAAATGTCCTTTGTGAATGGATTAGATTTAAGTTTAATCAGGGGCTTTAACTAACAGTAACTGAAATACAGGTTCTGATATCCTTCCTTGTTTCAACGTCATGCTCCGGTTTGAGGCGGAAATAAAATTATACTGGCAAAACTATGGTCTAAAGACTGCGCATGCGCAAATCACACTCAACCTAATAAGAGTACCTTGATCAAAATGAAATATTTCACTGCTGTAAACAGAATTATACTAAAGTAAAAAAAAAAAAAAAAAGATTCACCCATAAGCATAAATTAGACACTTTAGTTAAAAAGAGCAAATAATTTTTTTTACTAATGGAATGAGGAAAAAAAACCACATTAAACGAACGATAGCTAGGTTTACTTTTTTCAGAGGATCCCTCAATAATTTCTGTCTCCTTTGCCTGTGTTTGATAATGTGAAGCACATATACACTCATTCATCATGAAAGATCTATTATAAAACAAAATAAAATTCATGTTCGCTTCAGCACTGCGTCCTTACATTCATTGTTGTACTTGGTCTGGCTTTTAGATAAAGTCCTTCCATGCGCCATCTGGCGGATATTCAGTGAAGCGCAACACATTTATTTAAAATTCCCGAATGTTGCCTCCAGCAAGTCGCGGCACGCCGCGCGCTAAATTGCGGCATCCCGCGGGAAAACACGCGCAGTCTTAAAGGCAACATCTGTATGTGCGCATGCGCGACGGCAGGTGGCGGCGTGTGCGCGATCTCTCCCCCCTTTCTCTCTCTCTCGCTCTCCTTCTCACAGGTGGCTCCGCCCCGATTGGACGTGCCGTGACGTGCGCCGCGATTGGCTGGCTGTGGATCTGCGTGTCTTTTTAAGCTGGCGGGTGAAAGCAGGAAGTGCGCGACTTATGAATTAGTGCCAGAGGCTTATAGACAAAAATTTAGGTCCCATAAAAAGACAGACAGACAAACCTTTGTGGAATTTGCCCGTGAAAAGCAAACACTGTTTGAAAAGTGGTGTGCCGCAACTAAAGCTACCACTTTTGAGGCTCTTAAAGAGTTAATTCTGTTGGAGGATTTTAAGGATTGTGTCTATGAAAATGTCGTATTGCACTTAAATGAACAAAAAGTCACGTCATTGTCAGCAGCCGCTGTATTGGCTGATGAATTTGAGTTGGCACACCGTACTGTATTCTCTCCTAAGTTGAGAACGGATAAATTCGCTGTCCGTGGGCTTGAAGGGCAGGTGAAACCTTCAGCAGGCAGTGTGAAACCTGCAAGAGGGGGTACTTTTAGAACTTCTCAGAATCGATCAGGGGGAGGTAGAGTATGTTTTTACTCTTTAAGTGCTGATCATCTGATTTCAGACTGTGATGCCTGGAAGAGAAAAAAATGCATCTGTGAAGTCAAAGTCTGTGGGTTTTGTTAAAAGGCAAGTAAAACATGTCTTACCTGAACAAACGGTGGAAGTATACAGTATAAGCCTTTCATGCTACAGGGGTCAGTGGCAGACAGCCCTGAAGGCGTTCGCAGATCAATGTCCATCCTGCGAGATACAGGTGCAGCACAGACACTGATGTTAGCGGGTACACTCTCACTGTCTCAGAAAACCTACACAGGCACTGATGTTATTTTACGTGGCATAGGAGCAGGCTGTATCACAGTCCCACTTCATAATATCTATCTTGAGACAGAAATAGTGAAGGGGAAAGTATGTGTCGGTATTTGTACCGAACTCCCTGTTGAAGGAGTTCAGGTAATTCGAGGAAATGATCTGGCGGGTGGTGTTGTTTTCCCTCGCCCTATTGTGACAGTAAAACCACTAACTGATGTGAACAATAATGGTGTTTTTAAATTGTCCAACAATATTCCCATCATGTGCAGTTACACGTGCACAAGCACGAAAGTTTGATGATGTTCTTGATTTGTCTGAATCTTTTCTGCAAACCACACCTGTCAGAGCAAAATGTTATATCGAACCAAACTTGTCTGATGAAACTGTTGCACCATTACAGATAGGTCGTTCACAATTGGCGGCGGCGCAGAGAGCTATGTTAACCTGGCTAATTGTGTTCATCTGTGTTGGTGCAGCCAACACAGTTTTTTGTGACAGACATAGATTTTGTGTATGCATATGTATTTCTTTATGTGTCTTTTTGTCAAAATAAAGATTTTGACTTTTATGGGTGGGAGTGTTACGTGCAGAGGTGTAGTGCACGTATATGTGTGTGTGTAGTGCATGTATGTGCGCATGCGCGACGGCGGGTGGCGGCGCGTGCGCGATCTCTCCCCCCTTTCTCTCTCTCTCGCTCTCCTTCTCACAGGTGGCTCCGCCCCGATTGGACGTGCCGTGACGCGTGCCGCGATTGGCTGGCCGTGGATCTGCGCGTCTTTTTAAGCTGGCGGGTGAAAGCAGGAAGTGCGCTGCGCGACTTATGCCTTGTGTGTGACTTCCGTGCTCAGTGATTGGTTGGTGGATTGGTGGACTGTGATTGTGTGATTGTTTGATTGGCTGGTTGAGTGATTGACTGTGTGAGTTATTGTTTGTTTGTTTGGTTGGAGAGAGAGCCTGTGTGTCGCGCCCTGCGCTCTCTCCTTCCCTTTTTGTTTTGGTTTTCTTTCTTTTCTTTGTGTAAGCGTGGATGGAAGTGTTCCTCCCGCTATTGTATATAGTTTTTTTTCTCATTGTAAATATTGTATATATATTGTTTGTTCTTTTTTTTGTATATAGTTTCAAGGAAGCAGTAGGGGTTGGGCGCCATTTTTGTTGTCCCCCGTTTTCTCCTGTTTTGTATTGATAGCTAGATAGTTAGTTTAATTTTTGTATTTTGATTTCAATTTTTTTCTTTGGTAGTTTAGTTAGCTTGAGGGTGAAGATAGAGGAGGGGTTTTGTTTATTGTTTTGACCTTGGCCCAATCCTGAAGCCCAGAGCTTCCTGGTTGTGTGTGTGCGTGCGTGTGTGTATAAAAATAAAAAACCATGCACTGAAATCTTGGTTGAAAGGTTTATTTATTTATTATAAAATTATTATTTTCTTTGTTGCGTCCCTGGACCCTAGGCCGGGGGTTGTAACAGGCACGGACGGGAAATGCAGTGTGTTTTTGACAGCGCTCGAGTTGGTGTTTGAGTTCAATTCCACCAGGTACTCCACCGACTGGCTACGCATTGCACTACTCGTTTCGTTGCTAACGGGGCAGGCAGCTGAGTGGGCCATGGCAGTTATCCGCGCTGATACAGATACCACCCATTCCTACAACGAATTTACCCGTCAGCTCAAGCTCACTTTTGAACACCCTGCGGGCGAGGTGGAGACCGACTCCAAGCTTTATCACCTGCGGCAGGGAGGATTGTCCGTGAGTCGCTATACCGCCGAATTTCGCACGCTTGCCGTCCAGACCACCTGGGGAGATGCAGCGCTCCGGACATCCTACTACGATGGGTTGGCTTCCAGGATCAAGGATGAACTAGCCGGGCGAGAGCTCCCTGCTACACTGGAGGGGCTAATCCAGCTAGCCCTGCGGATCGACCAGCGCCTACTCTCTCGCCCGAGACCAGCCCCTAGAACCCTGCCGCCAGCACCTACCTTCACCCTCAACCCCCCACGACCATCTACTTCCACCACCTACGCCACACCTGGACATGTCGGTTCTCCACTTCCTGCCGTGGTTGACACAGGAGCCGGGGAACCCATGCAACTAGGACGCGCCTCCCTGACCGTATCGGAGCGCGTACGCCGATTTAAAGAGGGTCTGTGCGCCTATTGTGGCTCCGCGGACCATCACCGGGCGATCTGTCCCCTACGCCCGGGAAACGCCCAGCCCCGGTGAATGAAGGGAGAGATTCACCGGGCCCTCTTCAGATCTCCACCACCATTGACAACACTAACGCTCGTCTTACGGTTCAGGTATCCTTCCAAATTGGCCACAAACTAGTTCGAAGTACCGCATTCATCGACTCCGGGGCAGCGGGTAACTTTATTGACTCATCCTATGGCAAAAAATTTGGGGTAAAAATTTAGGCGTTATCCCAGCCCATTTGGATCACATTGGTTGACGGTCGCCCCCTCTCATCTAGTCCCATAACCGCCCAAACCCAACTCATCACTCTACTCATTGACCAACACCAAGAACAACTCCGATTTCACCTCACTTCCGTATCGTCGCCACCTATCATTCTGGGATACCCATGGCTCATCCAACATGACCCTCTCATCTCCTGGACTCAGAACAGGATTCTACAGTGGGGCGCGACCTGTACCGAACTCTGCCTGAGGGCTTCGGCTGGGACGTGCTCTAGGGAGTCCGAGGCCCCCGACGTCGACACCAACGCCATCCCAACCATGTATCGGGACCTGGCTGAGGTCTTCTGCAGAAGACACGCCACACACCTTCCACCTCATCGCCCATATGACCTGGCAATCGACCCCCAGCCGGGTTCTATACCGCCCCGCGGCCACCTCTACTCTCTCTCCACCACCGAGACGCAGGCGATGGAGGAGTATGCTGGCAACCCTTGTACGAGGACGCTGAGACGCTGCTTTTTTCCGAGCTCCGCCATACTGACCAACTTTTAAACTTTTTCGTCCCCTTACGAAGAGTGTACATAAAACGGATAAGTATCTTATAACACATTTACTCGATACGCGTGTTATATCGTTAAGTTTTAATTGTTTTGCAGCACACCGCTTTTAGCCGGCATTAGCATCGCTAATTAGCATTAGCATCGCTAGCCCGTTAGCCCGGCTATCACGTTTGTTTGTAAAGTTTGTTTTCGCTTCTTCACACCGATTATTTTCCGTGTTTAGACACCATGTCGGTTGTGATTCTGCCTCTGAGTGCAGGTGAGGAGCCATTGGAGCTGCACTTGGTGGATTTGGAGGTGGAGGCCGTGGAGAAGCTGATCCGTGAGCTACAGGTAAAGCTGGCCCGGCTACAGCAGCGGAAAGCCACGCTGGAATCGACGCGGACCGACGCTCACCTGTCCCAGGTAAATTCTCGGCGTGACACAATCTCTCCGACAACCTCAACCCTGCGTGTTTCTCTGCCCAGGTCCAACACACCAAGGACGCAGCCCGCCGGGATACCACGGACCCTGGATACAGCAGCAGCGGAAGAAGCACGCCAAGACCCGGGCAAGGACCTCTCCCCCTCCGCCACCACCCGTCTTTGACATCTCGACCCGAAACCGCTTCGCTCCTCTCCGTGAGACGGCACACGACGTCCTGGTCATCGGAGACTCCATCGTTCGTCACGTGCGTGCTACCACGGCTAAAGGTAAGGTGCACACACGCTGTTTACCTGGTGCACGTGTTCTTGATGTTGCTGCACAGGTGCCTGCTGCCCTGAGGAGGAACATTGGAGCTGTGGTTCTTCATGCCGGCACGAACGACACCAGGCTGAGGCAGACGGAGATCCGAAAGAAGGACTTCAGGAGCCTGGTCGAGAAGGTCCGCAGCACATCACCCACGACAAGGATCATCGTATCTGGACCGCTTCCCACATTTCAGCGTGGAATCGAGAAGTTCAGTAGATTATTTGCCTTTAATGAATGGTTACAATCTTGGTGTCAACAACAGAAATTACGCTTTGTTGATACAGATGTCGCCATTAAAAACCTGCGTTTCGAGAAAAGGGATCCCGTGACTTGCCGCGGCTTTGCGCGGCTGCGTGCGGGAAGCTGTGAACATGCCCTTCATTACCTGTAGGGGGCAGTCGTGTTTCAGTCTGAAGTATTGTGTGTCTACTGAAGCCGAAAATGTGTGCAAATTAAACTGCGCATGCGTGTTTGGAGTCGCTGTGCCCGCGCTGTGTATCAGTCAGTTGGGAATCATCACGGAGGTTACAACACGGCGTGGCTGCAGCTGGAGTTTGTCGTGTTCGAGGTAAGTTTAGCTTTCTTGTATTTTCTAACCTTGTCAGAAACTTTGTGTTAGTAGCACTGCTTGACATGCTTGATGCCTTCCTCTTTTGTAATTTGCTTTGGATAAAGGCAAACTTACAAAAGATGAAGAAAATGCCTAAATGTAGTTGTACGAATAAAAGATTATGTAATGACACAATGTAAATATTTTCACAGAAACAAAGTGTAAAGATGAGACGTGAATCTGAAGAGGATCTCTTTGATGATTGCCTGGTAAAGCATTGTTTTCTTATTAATTATACAATTTATTAATACCTTGAATATAGTGTTTGTTGTATTGGACAGAAGCATATAAATGCAAATGAATATATAAATATGAGTAATTATTGAACGAATTTTCATGTTTGGACTAACCCTTTAAATACAAACTCAGCATTCATCATAGGATTTCCTGACACTGTAAAGCCATCTCATGCCATGTTTTACTGATGCAAGATTAGTGCTAAAGCAATTTAACCCAAGTTTAACAATATGAAGTATATGAAGTGATGGTCATTTTTTCATTATCATTTATTTTTATTATTTTTTTTTTCTCAATGAAGTCAGCACAGGTTGAAGCAATTCAGATTTTTTTTGTTTCTCAAAATAAATGATTTATTTTCTTGTAAATTTTATGCAGGGGGACAGACGAAGTGACACCTTCTTAAAATCCTTGTCGTCCGTGCTGTTGAAGGGGAAGAACCGGTTGGTGTATCCATAATCCTTGAAGGAGAGGCTATTTTCAGAAAGTTCTTCTAGAACTTGATGGGATTAAGCTATCACCAAAAGTGCAAGCTTTAAAGATGAAGTTATCATCTTAAAACATTTGATTTGGCTTGACTACAAGTGTTTACATGTTGTGTTTACATGTTCAGCTTAAAATGTTTTCATGCATTAAGGTTTCAATGGCATACTTTTAAGTGCACTAGTCCAGAGTGCTGATTTGAAAGTTGCAACTTCACTGCTTCAGAGGGCTATTACGTTTTAACGTTTATTCTACAGTTTGTTTAAAGTACTTTCTGCTGCATTTTATTTCTAAATGAATGCTGTATTTTATTTATTTATTATTTTACACAATTTTGTTTAAAACAAGTATTTCAGGCCCTGGTGCCGTGCAGTTTTTTTCTATGGATGCAAAATTTAGCTGAATGCACTTTTATTAAAAAGACAACTTGGATCTAGACTGTGAATGTCACAAATATTTGGTAATGTTGGTGAATAAACTGTTTAATTATATTTTAGTTGTGTGATTTATGAAAGATATAGATGAAATAATTACTTAAGTTTCTTTCCAAAACATAAATTAGCAATGTTTACATTATTATAGGGAGTAATATAAATTGATAAAACCAAGTAAGGGATAATCTCACAAAACAAAATGATAGTAATTTCATAAAATCAAGGTTCCTGCTGATACAACAATGCATTAACTTTAGATTTATTTAAAATAATCAAGTAATTTGTGCATTAAGTATAATTATGTAACTTTTACTTGATTTATTTTATTGTTAATTTAATTAAGTAGATTTTACCTGACAATTACGGGTGAGTTTGTTTGTAGCATGCAGTAAAGTGTATGTGACACAAAAATATATATTTGTAATATTGTGCAATCTCTGCTATCCGCTAGCAAACTTGAGCGATTCTTTTATTTTTTATATAATATAAAGTATGTTTACAGTATAAACTTTCTATGTACGGGTCCAATCAGAAAAATTTAACCAGAAAACAGCATATTACATTGATTACATTGTCCTGAGGCTGGACAATGGAATAAACTGTGGGATAAACTGTAGAACTGAACAGAATTTTTTTTTCCATGTGACTTGAAAAGCCTTCCATCTAGTTAAATATAAATATTAAAACTCTGATCATGTTATCTAGTTTAATTTCGTGTTTTCGCTACATAAATAAGACAGTAGGTTCTCTATTCAACCCCTTAAAATTTCAAATGTAATCTAAAAATGGCCTAGCTTGTACAGGCTACTATACGCTCATCAGCAGTCGGCGCCCCGCTGTAACCAGCAGATCAAAGGAGCAGTTATCGGCTGACACGTAGCCTTCTGAGTTTGGAGACCCACAGAACCCCCACTGTAATTCCCCCATCTCACCTTTCATTCACATAAGGTGTGAAGTTATCAAACCGGTTTCCGGGAATGGGGTAGAATTGGGGGGTTTTAAAACAAACGAGCAGGCGTCTCTGCCTAAAATGTTTTTCGCCAGCAAAACACCTTTCTCCTCTCTCTCTCTCTCTCTCTCTCTATATATATATATATATATATATATATATATATATATATATATAGTTAATTCAGGGCTATTTATGATGGAGAGAGAAGAGAGCTGTTCAGATACTATAAAATATATATATATAAACATAATATGATCTTTTTGAGTTATAATGTTTTTTTTAATTATTCATAAGAAAACCTTTCAGTTTTGTAAATATTCTAGTTATAGTGTGTTATGTTTTTCTTTAGGTTAAACGGTTTTGAGAATTAGACCATCCAGCTAAGATAAATATTATGTCGTTGATTGATAAAATCTGGATTAAGGATAATTTATTTTATTTAATTTGTATTTTTCACCCCCCCCCCCCCCCCTGAGGGATTGCCACCTTATTGTGGTCAGGGGGTTTGCGTGCCACAGTGACCTTAAGAGCTATACCAACAGGAGCTTAGTCTTTGGAGGTGGGGGATGCATGTTGAAATGCAGACTTTTTAACCCAAGACTATATAAGTTTTTACAGTACTTAGATAAGGGGGAATCAAAAACTGCCCCCAAAAATGTTTTACTGCAAGTTTGAAAAACCCACTCTCACATCACCTAACACACACACAAATTATTTGCAAACCGGTTTCGCTGACACTTTGAGTGTAATTCATAAATTTACTGAACATATTCAAATAAACACACCATACGGCAAATAAATCATCTCAAAGCGTTTATTTTTTGGGTCATAAATGCAGTGTTCATTTACATTCATGTTACGTCAGAGGACATGCGCCGATGTTTATCACACATTCCAATAAGAGAGATTACTCACTCCCAAAGGTTTTTTGCGCCGTATTTCGATTTTTAAAAAAGTTGCTCATTTTCACCACGAACACGGATGAGTCTTCGGGTTTCCTCAGCCGTCCATATACAGAATATAAATTACAATACTGTGGTCACGTTGCAATAAGTAAGAATAGTGTAAGCAAAACAATAGTGTATGGCCGTAAGCAAAACAAACAATGCGTTATCAAATGCTCGGCAAAATGCCGTGCTACAGAACTTTCATATTTGTTTGTAGCATGCAGTAAAGTGTATGTGACATAAAAATATATATTTGTAATATTGTGCAATATGTGCTATCCGCTAGCAAAGTTTAGCGATTTTTTTTGCAAACGTTTCTTTACAGAACATCACCATAAACACAGACACAAGACTAAAGGTAATATACATACAATGAAAACTTGTCATAAAAATCTTTATTAATGGCAAAAATGACTTAACATTTATGGGTCTGTTTGCTCGAGTGAGCAGCCATGTTGAAAACTTCGCTTAGCCCTTCGTTTGAAGTGAGGTCCTGAAAAATCTTCGTTTGGAGGGCTATCTGGCCCTTCCCCCCTCCCCCTACACCTCCAACCAAAAGAGAAATGAGACACCACTACCCCTGCACGTGAACGCGCCAAATGGAAGAGTAGGGGGAAGGGTTGGGATTCACCAATGTCCCCACCAATAATTTAATCCACTTTTTTTTAATCGTTCTGTCAACATTAACCTAGACACGCAGAAAGGGATAAATCACGTTCTCTCCTTGAGTCCTCCCGCCCCCAAAACACATATGAACATTTTGATTGGCTGTGCCTTTCCCTGCCATCATGTGATAGACGATTGGCTGCGTTCAGACACAAGCAGCGCCAAATGCAGTGGACTCACATTCAGTACAGCAGGCCAGGATATAGTCTGTGAATACGGACGTAAAACTAACAGCAGATTAAACAGCTGAATGTAAAAGTATAAATATGATCCCTGTCAGTCTCCTAATCTAGTGACTGTTTGTCAGAAATCAGTATTGTGAAAGAAATTGATAAACTAATATACTAATATTGCCATATGGCTAGAATTTTGTTGACACCAATAGACAATCCACTTCAGAAAATTGTTTTTAAAAATGCATTCACTTACTTGGCGAACATTAATGATTTGATTCGAGGTTTGCACACTAAGACTCAGAAAAAGTGAAATAAAATGATTGCTGTTTAAATGGCATGTGTTTATCCTGTTTTGTCAGGTAACAGAACCTAAACACCTGTGCTGTATATCAGACAGCGATGGAGAGAGTGTAGATTACACACAGGTGCTCTCTAGTCATTAGCACTCATCAGGCAATGTCTATGGCCAACTGACTGCACTCAGACCAAAGGGGGCTGAATAATTACACACACCCCACTTTTCAGTTATTTATTTGTAAAAAAAAAATTTTTGAAATCATGTATGATTTTCATTCCACTTCTCGCGTGTACACCACTTTGTATTGGTCTTTCACGTGGAATTCCAATAAAATTGATTCATGTTTGTGGCTGTAATGTGACAAAATGTGGAAAAGTTCACGGGGGGCGAATACTTTTGCAAGCCACTGTAGTTGTCCTGAGATTTAACATTGTTACCAATAATAGGCTGAGGCATTCTCTGTCCATGCTCATAAGGAATCCCTCAATGTTTTTCAATTAGGGGACAGAAGCAGATCAGCCATGTTGTAGTTCAGGTGAAGAGGCGAGTTCACAGGAGGTCAATCTGAATGTTGATTATACAGTATATAACATATAATGTGTGCGTGTATTATACATGTTGATTATACTAATATTTAGCATTATGAGGAGTGATAGGCTGAGGATGTAAGTGATTCATTAGTGTTTTTGGCAAAAGTTTTGAACTGACATTTCACTTTTTTGTCACGCTATTTCATCAGGTGGCAATGCTGTCCGGTTCTAGTGCAGTCAGAGGGGAAGAGTTAGGGTCAAAGCCATTGTTCACCCCCAAAAAAACTTTACTCACTATTTACTCCTTAAGTGGTTCCAAACTTTAATGATTTTCTTTATTTTGTTGAATACAAAATAAGATATTGGGGAAAAAAGCTGAAAACATTGACTTCCGTAGTAGGAAAAACAAATACTATGTAAATCAATGATTACAGGTTTTCAGCATTCTACAAAATATCATCTTTAGTGTTTATCAGAAGAAAAAAAGAACAGCCTGGACAATATTGATGTCAAAGGGGATTGGGGGATGGGGTATTAGTTGGAGTCATTCTGGGTTATTTACAGAGAGTTGGGTAGTTTTTGTGTAACCCAGCTGCTGGGTTGAAGTTTGCTCGGCCCCTCCCCCAAAATTTACCGGTGGATTCATGTTGTAATGTTGCTATGAAATAGCGAGGCCTACCTAAAAAGTCATAGACAGTGTTTGTATGTTAAAATGAGACCAGGGCTGGATAGTTTTGTTCTTCAGAAAAGATATCTGAAGTCACAGAGAGATCCTGCTCTGTAGAAGCTGCCTCAGTCTATTTGTGCAATTACTCCATCCCGCCCTTATCAATGATAGTATAGTAATGATGTCGCTGTTGATTATCTGTTCTTGTGCTTTTGAAAAATAAATATTTTTTTCTAAGAACATGTAATAGGATGGTGTTTATTGCATATATGTACACTCTAAAAAATGCTGGGTTGTTTTTTCTACCCAAACGCTGGGTTGCCGCTGTTGGGTCATTTTTCTGGGTTATTTTCAGAGAGTTGGGTAGTTTTTGTGTAACCCAGCTGCTGGGTTAAAGTTTGCTTGGCCCCTCCCCCAAAGTTCACCGGTGTATTCAGCGGCTGTCACTCAGCTTCGTGTCTCTTGAGCTCCCACACCGCTGATGACGGTTCATCCTCCTCGGACATTTAAGGGGAAATGGCGTTAAATACAAGGTCTGTATACACATGTTCACTCACCTAATTCACATATGACTGAAAAATTATTACTATATATAACATTTATTACTGCTCCCATGTTAAGGTTACACACAAACTTTGCGGCTGGTCTGAGGTACTGGATGATAATTTAGCTGAGAATAGCTGCTAGCCATAAACCCCACCTGTGTATGAAAGAAACGGCTAAGAGGTCTGAGCTTTTTAGCTTCTCAGCTTCTCTGTAGAATGTTTGCAGGGTTACGAAGATGGTGAAGTGATGAATGAACGCTAAACTGTTAACTGTATTGCTAGCATGACACAGCATTTAGTTAGTTTGCTAGCATTAGCAACCACTTTAGAACTTTATTAATCTCACTGCTTGAGACAATAAAATGTTGGTGTTTTACAAAACACTGACCCTCTCACAAATATACAGACCTGCTAACCCTCCCGTTTTTCACTAGCTAGTAATTTACTCTGCGGTCAAATTTCTCCTGCGTTTCTCCCGAGTTATAACAATATTTTACACCTTTCCCCCTTTGGCAAGTATGCTAATGTATCACCAGTAATAGCATGTAAGCTAACCAGGTAGCTCTCTTTAACCAAAGTTAAATTAACTATCAGTCAGCGCGCCAACTACAGGGAAAAGTACCACAGCGGTACAGATAACTACTAGATGAAGTATTAATATTTTGGTGATTGTAATGTACCAGTATGACACCAACTATGACATTTTTTCGGTAATTAGCTTAAAATCAATGCAGACTACAATATCAACAAGTCTGACATAAAGAGCTGTATCCTAAAAGCCAGGCTTATTTTGCTGTTTTATTTTTGGTAGTAGCTGTCTCCATGTTTTTGTTTCTGGTTACCTATACCCTATCTTAATGGGCAGCTTTGTAATTTTTTAGTATCAATTGAATTTCACACTAAATTGATAGTCTTATTCAGTTTAATCTTTGCTATTCAACAAAATTTTAACTTTTTCATTTCTTTCTTTCTAAGGTTGGAACCAACATGGTGGAATACCTCCAGCAGGCTGAAGTGTCGAGGCCGTACCCCTACATCCTGACGTTGGGAGATAATGACCAGCGCTGCTCTCAGTAATGTTGTAATGTTGCTATGAAATAGCGAGACCTACCTGAAAAGTCATAGACAGTGTTTGTATGTTAAAATGAGACCAGGGCTGGATAGTTTTGATCCTGCTCTGTAGAAGTTGCTTCAGCCTATTTGTTCAATTTCTCCATTCTGCCCTTGTCAGTAATAGTATAGTAATGATGTCACTGTTGATTATCTGTTCTTGTGCTTTTGAAAAATAAATGTTTTTTCTAAGAACATTTAATAGGATGTTGTTTATTGCATACATGTATGTTTTTTGTAATAGACCAGTATATCAAAGTAATTTAACTGTTTAATAGACATGGGTGTTTTTTGTTTTTTTTACAGATTCACTGTAAAACATGAAAATAATAATAACCTATTTGTGAGGTAGAATTAACCCAATTCTACCTCACAAATAGACCAATTTATGTGGTAGAATTAAGCCAGCATTATAGTTAAATATGACCTAGCATTTGGATTGAATATTTAACCCATCTTGTTGGGTTAAACAAATAACCCATCTTGCTGGGTTAAATTAACCCAGCATTTAGTTAGTCCTATATTTACCCAGCAGCTGGGTTAAAAACAACCCAGATTGGGTTGTTTTTAACCCAGCATTTTTTAGGGTGTATGTTTTTTTGTAATAGGCAAGTATATCAAAATAATTTAACTGTAAATCATACAGTATTACAGTAACTGTAAAACATGAAAATAATAATAACCTATTTGTGAGGTAGAGTTAACCCAACATTCCAGTTAAAATGAACCAACAAACCCCAAACATATGGGTAGAACATTTGAACCATTTATGTGGTAGAATTAACCCAGCATTATAGTTAAATATGACGTAGCATTTGGATTGAATATTTAACCCATCTTGCTGGGTTAAATTAACCCAGCATTTAGTTAGTCCTATATTTACCCAGCAGCTGGGTTAAAAACTAAAAACAACCCAGATTGTTTTTAACCCAGCATTTTTTAGGGTATATATATATATATATATACACTGTGTATATATATACACAGACATGCGTGTGTCATTTTAATTCAAATGAACATTTTAATGCTTTCTGATCTGTGCATGGGCGTCAACTCGCACGTTCTGTAATGTTCCATTGTCTTTTAGAGCCCATTACTAAAGCATTCGCTAGTTATCCAGCTGATATGCACGTTAATCTGCATTTGAAAAGGACTAAAAATGTGCAAAATCAACCTGAATCTCTCTAAGTAAGTAAGCAAATCAAAGATAAACGAATAAATAGCTTTCAATTGTATTTCGGCATAGCATACACTGTAAAAAAAATAATCATGAGGCTTGTAATTTTCATAAAAAAAAAATTTATGTAATAATTAAAAATAATGTGCATATTTCATTTTGAAAAATGGTTTTCTGTGTTTTTTATAATATATTGAGAACATTTCACTAATAAAATTAAGAAATACAATTTACCTATTTTTTTAAGGAAATGAGTGCAATTTTTAGGCTTAATTTGAGGAAGAAGTAAGTTAAGAAGTAAGTTAAGCCCCTTACTAATTTTTAGGATTTATTTTGATTTCTTAAATAAGCTTGAATAAGGTTTCGCGCGGTGGCCGTAAGTACGGTTCATTATGATTCACGGAGAGTTTTTGGCGCTGTGAGTACGTTTCCATCTTTCCGCGCCGGTCCTCGCGAAAGCTTACAGAACCGGACCTTACAGAACTTCGTGGAGCTCCAGCGGAACGTCGGCGGGCAATCGCGCTGACTCACGGTGCCTGACACCGCATCTAAGTCATATGGGATGCATACGGGAAATAGGGTTTTATTAAGTCGCTCTGGATAAGACCGTCTGCAAAATGCCTAAATGTACATGTAAATAGGGTAATGTTACAAAGATATGAACCAAGAAATGTTTTACTGTACAAGTTCTCTCAGGTTTTAGTACAGAATGTGACTATTCCCACAAGAAAAGACGCAGAGTCGGCTAAGCACATGTGATGACGCACGCGCCCTCACCTCTTGTTACGGCTGCCTATTTGGCCAAAAAATAATTGAACGATATGCCTGGTCCTGGAAAGAGACAATAAATATATATATTTTTTATACATTTATTGCATTGTTTGTTGTTTACAGTCAAGCCATCAACATACAATAAAATGTAAACATGAGATCTAAACTAAAAACTGTGCTCCCTGTGCTGGTGCTGGCAATATCATCTCTTTGTTCTGCTGTCTCCGGCTCCCTCCCTGGTCCTGAACCGTACCTGGCCCTTCCTCTACTCTCACTGTCTCAGAACAGACTGACTCCTGAAGCAGAAAAAAACAATGCAGGAAAAGATGTTTTCCATACTCATAATAACTAACTTGTTTACATTACACTTGTTAAATTGAAAGATCATACTGTAAATTGGTGAGCCTATTACTTTCTACTGAACAGCCCCAACTCAGAAAACATTAAAGAAATTGTTCACCCGAAAAAAAAAAAATAATAATTATCCGTCATTATCCCTTCAATAAAAGCACCACACTTACCCACACTGTACATCTGATTGACCCTACTGAAAAAAAAATAGCACTGGCTAAACTTAAGACAATTGAAGTAATCTGTCACACCTAATATTTGGGAAGTGACATAATGTAAATAAACCTTTTACTCTAAGATTTAAGGCATTCATAATTTAAATATAAAAAAGCATAAGCATAAAAAACTTAATTACATATTGATTTACACTCAAAGCACATTTCTTTATATAAACATTTATTGTGGAATGAACATATTTTCATCCAAAATGTTAACATTACTCCATAAAATTACAAATAGTAACACTCAACTTTGCAACACACATTTATTAATTGGACTGAAAAGAAAATTAGAAAATGTTCTTGAAACAAAATCAGCAGAGGTAAAACATGGAACATTCATGTGCGACTGATGGAAACTCAAAAAGTCACAATCCCGATTTCCTGTGGAGGCTGAAGACAGTCCTCTTCCTACCCGAGGACAAACAGGGCCATTGTGCACCTCACAAGTTCTGCCTGAGCTTCATCTTTCTGAACAACCTAATAAAAGAAAGGACATTTGTTAGACAATTGCTCTATTTGGCAAAACAGTGTCTGATGTATGCATGTAAAATCACTTAATGCTCCCTATGAGTGAAAAAAACACCTAGGATTATGGTGCAGCATGATAAATGTTATTAGCTCAATGAATACGCCAAAATAACTGACATACATATACACACTATGTATTAATGATAAAGTTTATCATTTTAAAGTATTAATTTCAGGAGGTAATCACCTCCAGGCTCTAGGGTCATAAAAACAAACATAGTAAAACATAGTATTGTTGGTTATGTTAGGCTTGTAAAGCGTGAAAAAATTAACATGGCAGACATTGAAACCTGTATTCAGACAGCATACACTAACCTGTGAACAAGTTAAACTAAAGTTTTATTCTGCTAGTTATGTTTTAATTTAGTGCATCACAGCCAACTTGATGTGGATGCCTTGCTCAGGTCCTGTGGCTTCCATTCACAAGATTACATTTGACACCAAGCTAATTTCTGCTTTTGAGCGAGTACATACCAGATCAAGAACTTGAAGATGAAGATTATATCTCTGGTCTTCTCTCTGACGGGTTCCTCCCTAGTTTCTGATGATCTCAATTAGTTTGTAGTGTTGCTTGTCCAAGGAAACCAGTAATCTTGCTTGAAGTGGAGCAGATATAATTCTCAGAAACTCATTACTGATCTTAAAAAAAAAAAAAAAAAAGGTAAAAACAAAAATTGGACTGGCTCAAGTTCTTATGTTAGCAAATCTTAATTACAGTGTGTATAAAGTATAGAAAGCAGTACACTACAAACAGCACTCACTCCAAATTAGCTTGTTCTATGTTTACGTCACTTTCCTATTAATTTTTACATCGTTAACCAACGGTACTTAAATATAATTATTTTCTTCGGCGCCGCTGACTTACTGTATAAACTCCGGTGTTTTTGAAAATCACCACGTTAGTTAGCTAATGCTAATGCAGGTAATATAGGTGGTTTTAGCTACAGTAGCAAACACGGACACAAAACTCAATCTACAAAGTAGTTGTTCCTGACATAAATCATGAATTTGCTCATAGAAGAGATACATTTAACATAGAAATGACATGAGTTTGCTTTCTTACCTGGTTTAAAGGAGTTTTCTTTGAGAATCTCCACCCGCAGGTGATTCAGTCCGTGAAAATGCTGCGTCATGAGGTCATGAGACACGGTTTGAAGCAGAAATGTCCTTTGTGAATGGATTAGATTTAAGTTTAATCAGGGGCTTTAACTAACAGTAACTGAAATACAGGTTCTGATATCCTTCCTTACTTGTTTCAACGTCATGCTCCGGTTTGAGGCGGAAATAAAATTATACCGGCAAAACTATGGTCTAAAGACTGCGCATGCGCAAATCACACTCAACCTAATAAGAGTACCTTGATCAAAATGAAATATTTCACTTTGGTTTCCTGCTGTAAACAGCATTATACTAAAAAAAAAAAAAAAAAAAAAAAAAAAAAAGATTCACCCATAAGCATAAATTAGACACTTCAGTTAAAAAGAGCAAATTATTTTTTTTACTAATGGAATGAGAAAAAAAAACACATTAAACTAGGTTTACTTTTTTCAGTGGATCCCTCAATAATTTCTGTCTCCTTTGCCTGTGTTTGATAATGTGAAGCACATACAGTATACACTCATTCATCATGAAAGATCTATTATAAAACAAAATAAAATTCATTTTCGCTTCAGCACTGTTCATCCGCGTCCTTACATTCATTGGTGTACTTGGTCCGGCTTTTAGATAAAGTCCTTCCATGCGCCATCTGGCGGATATTCAGTGAAGCGCAACACATTTATTTAAAATTCCCGAATGTTGCCTCCGGCAAGTCGCGGCACGCCGCGCGCTAAATTGCGGCATCCCGCGGGAAAACACGCAGGGTTTTAAGGGCGACATCTGTAACTGGAATGTTTTCTGGGAGCGTCCTAGGCTCTATCACACAGATGGCCTACACCCTAGCAGAGCTGGAGCAGCGGTCCTCTCTGACAACATCTCTAGAACACTACGAACCATCTGACTGGCGGTAAGTCATACTGTAGATTCCAAACATATTAGCCACATCACAACTCACCGTAGTGATAGACGCACACACATAGCTTGTCCTATAGAAACTGTGTCTGTTCCCCGAATACTGAGAAAAAAGAATAAATTTGTTAAATTTGCCCGAAACAATCTGATAACCATAAAACCAGAAAAAGGCAAAATAAGTAGTCAAAATCCACCTCTAAAGTTTGGACTACTCAACATTAGATCCCTCAGATTATTGCCTTGACACACTCTGTCTCACCGAAACCTGGCTTAAACCAAATGAATATTTTGGTCTGAATGAGTCTACTCCGTCAGGATATTTCTATAAGCACGAGCCCCGTCTAATTGGTCGCGGGGGTGGTGTCGCCACTATCTACAATGATGTACTCACTGTTACCCAGAAAATAAGGCCCAGGTTTAATTCATTTGAAGTGCTTATCATTAATGTTGCACTAAATGAAATACGTAATAAACCCTTGCTATATTTTACCCTGGCCACCGTGTACAGACCCCCGGGGCCATATGGCGATTTTCTTAAAGAATTTGGACATCTGCTATCAGACCTATTGGTTAACTCTGACAAAGTGTTGATAGTAGGAGACTTTAACATTCATGTAGATGATGCTAACGACGCTTTAGCACTCACATTTATGGATTTACTAAATTCCTTTGGGGTTAAGCAAAATATAATTGGAGCAACTCACCGCTTTAATCATACGCTAGATTTAATTATATCCCATGGTATAGATGTCTCTAATATAGAGATCATACATCAAAGTGATGATATCACAGATCATCACCTCCTGACATATACTCTACCCGTAGAACAGATTAGCTGTGTCTCCCCACGTTATCAATCTGTTAGAAATATGAATCCCACTACTAAAGACAGATTCACAAGTAATCTGCCGGATCTGTCCCAATTTCTTATTAGACCCCTAAATGCAGATGATCTAGATGAAGTGACTAGCAGCATGGGCACTATTCTTACCAGTCCATTAGACACTGTTGCTCCCATCAGATTAAAAAAAGTCAGAGATAAAACATTTGCACCGTGGTACAACAGTCATACTCGCGCCCTAAAGAGAGCAACCCGTAACCTCGAGCGAAAATGGAGGAAAACTAAATTAGAAGTTTTTCGAATTGCGTATAAAGACAGTATGTGCAACTATAGACAGGCTCTAAAAACTGCTAGGACTGAGCATCTTAGCCAACTGATAGCAAGAAACCAAAACAATCCCAGGTTCTTATTTAGTACAGTGGCTCGCCTAACAAAACCTAAGATGCCCGCAGAGAGTATCCCATCACAGTTTAGAAGTGAAGACTTTATGGACTTCTTTAATGAAAAAATCAATAATATCAGGAAGAAAATAATGGAGGTTCAGCCTCTAATAGTATCTCACGATCCAGTTCAGCCTATAGCTTCACATTTATATTTTCAGTGCTTTACAGGTATAGGACAGGAAGAGCTGTATAAACTCATCACCTCGGCTAAATCAACAACGTGCCTGTTAGACCCAATCCCAACCAGATTTTTAAACGAAGTGATGCTTACGGTTGGAGAACCACTTCTAAACATTATTAATTCTTCATTACATCTAGGTCACGTCCCTAAACCTTTCAAGTTAGCAGTTATTAAGCCGCTTCTTAAAAAATCTAATTTGGACGCGAATGAAATAACAAATTACAGACCGATTTCAAACCTTCCGTTCATATCAAAAATACTAGAAAAAGTAGTATCAGCTCAAATCTGCACATTCTTGCAGGATAACAACATCCTTGAAGAATTTCAGTCAGGTTTCAGGCCCCATCATAGCACAGAAACTGCACTAGTTAAGATTACAAACGACTTGTTTTTAGCTTCAGACCAAGGCTGCATCTCATTGCTAGTCCTGCTCGATCTTAGTGCTGCATTCGACACTATAGATCATAATATTCTCATAGATCGCTTACAAAATTATATAGGTATTCAGGGACAGGCATTAAAATGGTTTAGATCTTACCTGTCTGATCGCTACCATTTTGTAGATCTAAATGGAGAACCGTCTGGTGTAATGCCAGTGAAATATGGGGTCCCACAAGGGTCAGTTTTAGGACCTCTGTTGTTCTCAATATACATGCTTCCCTTGGGTAACATCATAAGAAGACATGGGATTAGTTTCCATTGTTATGCTGATGATACCCAATTATATATCTCAACTAAACCAGACGAAATACCTAAGTTGTCTAGATTAACTGAGTGTGTCCAGGACATAAAAGATTGGATGATCAATAACTTTCTTTTATTAAATTCAGATAAGACAGAGATATTACTTATTGGCCCAAAAACCAGCACACAACAGCTTTCACAATTCAGCCTGCGCTTAGAAGGATGTACTGTTACTACCAGCTCAGCATTAAAAGACCTGGGCGTAATATTAGACAGTAACTTGTCTTTTGAAAATCACATTTCAAATATCACAAAAACAGCCTTTTTCCATCTTCGAAATATTGCTAAACTTAGGAACATCTTATCCGTATCTGATGCAGAAAAGCTAGTTCATGCATTCATGACCTCCAGACTGGACTATTGTAATGCATTACTAGGTGGTTGTCCTGCATCCTCAATAAACAAGCTTCAGTTAATCCAAAATGCAGCTGCCAGGGTTCTCACTAGATCCAGAAAATATGATCATATAACCCCAATATTATCATCCCTGCACTGGCTACCTGTTCAGTTTAGAATAAATTACAAAATAGTATTACTGACATACAAGGCCTTAAATGGTTTAGCTCCCAAATACTTAACCAGTCTTCTGATATGCTACAATCCACCACGCGCATTAAGATCACAAAGCTCCGGACTTCTGGTAGTTCCCAGAATTTCTAAATCTACAAAAGGGGGTAGGGCTTTTTCATATTTAGCTCCAAAGCTTTGGAATAGCCTTCCAGACAGTGTTCGGGGAGCAGACACGGTTTCTCAGTTCAAAAGTAGACTTAAGACGCATCTTTTTAATCTGGCATACACATAACTCATCCCATAATCTCATACTCCAGTACACCTATACCGAATGGCAACTACGCTAATTCTCCCCATCTGTTCTGTATTTCTCTACCCATCCCGAGGCATCGGGAGACTTTGCCAGCTTCAGTAGACAAAGGCCGACCCTGCGAGGTTCCTGAGGCATCCAGAGAAGGACCAGCTCCAGCTGGATTCAGCTTTATGATGGTTGGAGCTACACATGCTGCTCCTGTGCTTCCAGTGATCCAGACCTCATCTGCCCTCTGCACCTACTGACTCGTCCCTATGCTGAACTGGTCTTCATGTCAATTTAAATAATTTCTGTCATAATGAATTTTCACCTGCACAACACACAAGATGTTATATCATTTCTATCTGTTATCGCCCAAATGAGGATGGGTTCCCTGTTGAGTCTGGTTCCTCTCAAGGTTTCTTCCTAATGCCATCTCAGGGAGTTTTTCCTTGCCACCGTCGTCGTCACCCTTGGCTTGCTCATCAGAGAAATTTCATTCATTCGTCTCATTATTATTATCTGCACATTTTTCTCACACATCCACACTTCCAATTATTTTCTTTTCTATAATAATAATAATTATTATTTTTAATTTCTTTAATTTTTGTGAAGCTGCTTTGAGACAATGACCATTGTTAAAAGCGCTATATAAATAAAATTGAATTGAATTGAATTGAATATGTGACAAACGCCCTTCGCCAAGGTACCATCCAGCCCTCCTCATCGCCTGCCGCCACGGGGTTCTTCTTTGTGAAGAAAAAAGGAGGAGAACTTCGTCCATGTGTCGATTATCGGGGGCTCAATAACATCACCATAAAGAACCGACACCCGTTGCCTCTTACCAACTCTGCCCCTGTATGCCCTCTCTGGCACCACCATTTTCACAAAGTTGGACCTGCTATTTGAAATACTAACAATTTAGTTTGACGCCATTTATGCTCTAATTTCTGAGCGGTCTGTTTTAAAGTGAGCGTGTGATCGTTATACCAGGGAGCGAGTTTCTTATCTCTAATAATTTTTCTTTTAGGTGGAGTAACATTATGTAAGGTACAACGAAATGTCGACTCTAAATATTCAGTCGCCTGATCGAGTTCTGTGGGGTCAGACGGTGACCTAATCGAAGTTGGTAACTCTGGGAGATTACTGATAAAACTCTGTGTGGTAGTTGATGTGAATGTACGTTTAATACGGTAGCGCGGTGCTGTGCGTACATTATCATTGTGACACACTTGAATGGAGACAAGATATTGATCTGAGATAATTGCAGACAGTGGAATTGTGAATAAATTTCTTATACTTAATCCTAAGAATATTATTAAATCTAAAGTGTGACATGCTTTATGAGTGGGTCTTACTACACACTGATTTACTCCTACTGAGTCCAGTATGGACATAAATACTGTTCTCAGAGGGTCTTCTGGATTCTCAAAATGAATGTTAAAATCTCCAGCAATTAACACTTTGTCTACAGAAACGACTAGGTTTGAGATGAAATCAAGAAATTCAGAATACGGCCCTGGAGGTCTGTAAATTATAATTAGTGGAATCGACTGAGCTGACTTAATATACTTAAATACTTAAATTTGTGTCCGTGTTTTTGTACGATAGACAGATTATCATTGTAAATAACTGCGACGCCTCCTCCTCTACTAGTTAACCGAGGCTGGTGTATATAGCTGTATCCAGAAGGACTACCTTCATTTAGAGCTACATACTTGTCCTGTTTAACCCATGTTTCAGTTAAACAGAGTATATCAAACGCCTGATCTGTGATAATTTCATTAACAATAACCGCTTTTGATGCGAGAGATCTAATATTTAACAGTCCTAGCTTCAGATCTGAGGTGCCGGCTGCGCATTCAGTGTGATACGAGTTTGTGATCTTTATGTTAATTAAATTATTAAAACTGACTTTCTGAGTCTATCTACAATTTTGCTTAGATCGGGGAACAGACACAGTGTCAATATGTTGGACCCTGAGTGACGACTCTATGCAGCTAGCAGATGGTTGGTTTAGCCTGTCTGTCTGTCTGCTCCCTGGCCTGGGCTCTGGATTGTCACCGATTAACTAAACTTCTACTGAGACTATGAGCTATACTACAGGAAATGAGAGCAGCACCTTCCTGAGTGGGATGAACACCGTCCCGCCCTAACAGGCCAGCTTTGCCCTCAAAGGTCTTCCAATTGTCTATGTAGCCCACATTATTTTCGGAGCACCACCTGGACATCCAGTGGTCAGCGACCATAACCTGCTGTAAACTATGTCCCCACGTCTCATTGGGATGGGACCAGAGCATACTACTTCATCGGACATCGCCTTCGCTAATTTAAACACCTCTGTAAAGTTACTCTTACTAACCTCTGACTGACGAAGGCGTATATCATTAGCTCCAGCATGTACTACTATCTTAGAGAACCTGTGCTGTCCTAGAGCCCTAAGATTACCTGCTGGCTCCCGGGATACACCTAACCACTGCCGCTGGCGCCCCTAAAGGTCTAGCTAATTTCACGTGCCTCAGAGCTCTTTCAGGTTTCTCAGCGGGTGAAACCTGTTCAAACCTGTTGTACACGTGAAGCGCAGAGGAGGTGTGCTCCGGTGGGCTAGCCTTAGCGTTAGCTTTGGCTGAACGAGTATGCCGCCGAGTCGTCACCCACTTGCCCCGCTGTGAGGGCTCTAATGCTGGAGTCGGTGGCTGTTTATCTCCGCCTGTGGCACCCAGACTGTCCGCTACGAGAATAACGCTGCTCTCACACTCTCTAACCCTCTCTAAAGTCTGGATGCGCTCCTCTAACGCTGATATCTTCTCCATCAGAGTGCTCACTAACACACACCTACATGTATCACAAATAAAATTATCACTAATGACGGAGGAAGAATGTCTAAACATCCTGCACTCTACACACTGAACGAGCTGAATGGTAGACATGATAATGTACCTCTGTGTCGGAGTTTTAATTGTTTGGAGCTGAATTATGTTTGTTGTTCTTAGACGAAGGAACACACGCGTTCTCCAAAAATTGCAGAAAAAAAGGCGAATAGTATGAAGATGTAAAAGCTAGTTGCTATTAATATTGTTAATATGTCAATATGTCCTGCAACATGTCATTATTGAATATTTGTAATGCTGTGGAAGCCTTAAACGGCCTGTATAGCATCACACAGTCCTTACATTATAATGCTAAGATATAGAGCTACATTTAATCTTTCACTTATTCCTCTAACTTATATGCAAGTTATACATGCTATATATTATACAGATGCTTTACTGTTATCCTGTTTATCCACAGTAGTTGACCAGGTCAAAATTTCAATAGCATAGTCATTTGGTCTGAATGAAATTAAGCCACTGGCCTTGATTTCTAATAAACAATGTACTGAATGAATAATATTTGGTTGGTACAATGTAGAGATCTTAGTTTCAAGGCGTTTTATTGCAGTGGGTGAAACTGTGAGGACTAAAGTGAGAAGAAAATTATTTAAGCAGTTTTCTGTATTGTTTCTTTTTTTCTTTAGAAAAGGCAAGGCAAATTTGCTCATTATGATAATGCATCCAGGAAAATCCCATAATGGCAGGATATCTAGTAGTATTAGTTACACTAAGTAAGACATTTTCTGCATTAATTGCTCGCACTACTGTACATAGACAAAGGATCCATTGATGGGTGATGGCTGCCCCATTAATGGGTCTTCTATCTACTACAGTATTTCCACTTGGAGAGGATGTTGAAAAAAGAATGGGAATGCTGGAGTGTGAGGTGCATGTTTAGTTTGTTCTGTCAGTCCATCTACCTTTGGGAAGTAATAATAATAATAACAGCCATCAACTTAAATATGTTCAGTATGAGGGAGATGATTGACCAGTTTTAAAGCACATTTTTTAGACATGGTATCAACGTATATCTTTTGTGATATTCTGATTGTCTTATTCGTACTGTTTTATATTAATATGAACAACATTGTCCTGTAGTTGTAATTAGAAGTGACATTCAGATACTTTTTGAGGTGTTGTAAGCATGTTTTTAGGTAAAACATGTTTAATTACATATATACACATTAACCAAGTACTAATCATTTATATAACGCATATATTAACATTAATCACGTAACAAATGTTCTCACACTAATCAACTGTAAATATAATCATATAACCTTTCATATAAACTTCTAAAGTATGGTTTGCTAAAACTTTACCCATATGGGATGAACTGTAAGACATAGAGAGGCCAGAGATGCAGGGTGCTTTCTCACATAAGATCATATTGAGCGCACCACTTACACTGCAGGAAGAAAGGTCGGCTTGGCCTAGATAAGAAATATACAGTACAGACTTAATGTGGTCTTCCTTAATGAGCTGCTTCAGGAGAGAAGCCATGCTGAAGCATAGTGGCGTGAGCGGAAAACACAAGAAGCATGAATGGGTTTTTGAATAACATGCGTACAGACAGGAACAAAAGTGACACAGATACATTGGGGAATATATTTACTAATATCAGAAGAAATTATAAAAATTGAGTAATAATAAACAGAGATATAAAGACATGTGCATGTGTGAGCATCTGAAATGACATCAGTGGCTGGATAAGGAGGCTGATGGAGAGACCTGCCACCTTTGAGCAAGAACTACACCCCCTGTTAAAAGTCACCTTTGCTGGAAAATCAGTTTGTGTGCCAATTGTTTTGGACTCAGGACACTGAGTCCCAACAGAAATAGGAGAATCGTTCTGGGTTACTGCAGATCCACTCACATAGACAATTGTTGTGAAGGGGCTTTTGCAAGAAGCATGTGTGGGCTCAGCATCGTGATCAACAGTTGAGTGAGGGGAAGGAGGAGCCAGGCCATCCATGTTATCCATACTGTTACATTTGCAGGTGCACTTACATGTAAGTAAAGGGAAATTTCCAAAACAAGATAAGAGATAATGGGCACTGACCTTGGCGAACGGAAGGAAAGCCAAATTTGGTCAAGGGAAGTAAGAAAAAAGGGCAAATTCTAGGGAGGAGACTGTTGAATCCCTCCCTCAGCCAACAGTATATAAGGCATGTGCACTGAATTGCTTTTCCATCTGCTACTTGCCTGTTTTTGAGCTGACATTGGGTTGACCTACTTTGGCTTTGTTGCTGCAATAAACTCCAGCTTACTTCATCCAGATCAATTGACTGCTGAGTCTTTTTTGATTATATTATAATTTGAGTTACAGCTTATGTTTAAGCATTAAAGTGTAAGTGGCATTTTTTTTACTATTCACAAATTAAATATGACATTTTAAGTTGTTTTATAATGACAGGAATATGCCTAATCAAGTCCCCCACTACCACACAATATATAAGAACCCTTGGATCACTCTGCAAATCATGAAGTAATGTTCTGTGCCTTTTCTGACACTCATTATCAAGTTTTATTTCTCACATTTGTTATACCGGGTGTATAGTAGAGGCGTGGTTGCACATGTGAGGAATGCAACCATGGAGGGGCGCAATCCAGTGTCTTCTTGTGCCAGTCCCAAGTCTGGATAAATGCAGAGGGTTGTGTCAGGAAGGGCATCCGACGTAAAACATTTGCCAAATCAACGATGCGAATCAGAAATATCATTTCCATACCGGATCGGTCATGGCCCGGGTTAACAACGACTGCCACTGGTGCTGTTGACCTACAGGGTGCCGGTGGAAATTGGGCTACTGTTGGTCGAAGAAGGAGAGGAGGAAGGCGTGTTTGAAAGCAGAGAGAGAAGAGGAAAGGCAAGAGTTTAGGAGTGAAAGTAGGGACCTTGAATGTTGGGACCATGACAGGGAAGGGAAGAGAGTTGGTTGATATGATGCAGAGAAGGAAGGTGGATATACTGTGTGTCCAGGAGACCAGGTGGAAAGGTAGCAAGGCCAGAAGCTTAGGATCAGGGTTCAAATTGTTTTACCATGGTGTGGATAGGAAAAGAAATGGAGTAGGATTTATCCTGAAAGAGGAGTTTGTGAGGAATACTCTAGAGGTGAAAAGAGTATCAGACAGGTTGATGAGTCTAAAGCTGGATATTGAAGGGGTGATGTTCAATGTTGTTAGTGGTTATGCTCCACAGGTAGGATGTGAGTTAGAAGAGAAGGAGACATTCTGGAGTGAGTTAGATGAAGTGATGCAGAGCATCCCCAGAGGTGAGAGAGTGGTGATTGGTGCAGGACATGTTGGGGAAGGGAACAGAGGGGATGAAAATGTGATGGGCAGGTTTGGTCTTCAGGACAGGAATGTAGAAAGACAGATGGTGGTGGACTTTGCAAAGAGGATGGAAATGGCAGTAGTAAATACTTTCTTCCAGAAGAGGCAGGAACATAGGGTGACATATAAGAGTGGAGGCAGAAGCACTCAGGTAGACTACATCTTGTGTCGACGTTGTAATCTGAAAGAGATCAGTGACTGCAAGGTGTTGATAGGGGAGAGTGTAGCCAGACAACACAGAATGGTGGTGTGTAAAATAACCCTGGTGGTGAGGAAGGTGAAGAGGACAAAGTTGTGGAAGCTGAGAAAGGAAGAATGTTGTGTAGTCTTTAGGGAGGAATTGAGACAAGCTATGGGTGGTCAGGAGGTGCTTTCAGTTGACTGGACAACTACAGCCAATGTGATCAGGGAGACAGGTAAGAGGGTACTTGGTGTATCATCAGGTAAGGGAAAAGGGAACAAGGAGACTTGGTGGTGGAATGAGGAAGTCCAGGAGTGTATACAGGAAAAGAGGCTAGCTAAGAAGAAGTGGGACACTGAGAGGACTGAAGAGAGTAGACAGGAGTACAGGGAGATGCACCGTAAGGTGAAGGTAGAAGTGACAAAGGCCAAACAAAGAGCATATGAGAACTTGTATGCTAGGCTGGACAGTAAGGAGGGAGAGGTGGATCTGTACAGGTTGGCGAGGCAAACAGATAGAGATGGGAAGGATGTGCAGCAGGTTAGAGTGATTAAAAATAGAGATGGAAATGTACTGACAGATGCCAGGATGGTAATGGGAAGATTAAAGGAGTACTTTGAGGAGTTGATGAAAACGAAAGAGAACAAAGAGTAGAAGAGGTGACTGTTGTGGAGCAGGAAGTAGCAAATATTAGTAAAAGTGAGGTGAGAAGGGCATTGAAGAGAATGAAGAGTGCAAAGGCTGTTGGTCCGGATGACATACTGTACCTGTAGAGGTATGGAAGTGCTTAGGAGAGGTGGCAGTGGAGTTTCTGACTAGTTTGTTTAACGAGATCTTGGAGAGTGAGAGGATTCCAGAGGAATGGAGGAGAAGTGTAAGAGATAAAAATGTAAGTTGCTCTGGATAAGAGCATCTGCCAAATGCCTAAATGAAAATGTAAGTGTACTGGTGCCAATTTTTAAGAACAAGGGAGATGTACAGAGCTGTGGCAATTACAGAGGTATAAAGCTAATGAGCCATACAATGAACCTGAGGGAAAGAGTAGTGGAGGCTAGGTTAAGGGCAGAGGTGAGAATTTGTGAGCAGCAATATGGTTTTATGCCTAGAAAGAGTACATCACATGCAGTATTTGGTTTGAGGATGCTGGTGGAGAAGTACAGAGAAGGTAATAAAGAGTTGCATTGTGTCTTTGTAGATTTAGAGAAAGCGTACGACAGGGTGCCCGAGAGAGGAGCTGTGGCGTTGTACACTGTAAATTCCAATTGCTTTGCTAACTCGCATATAAATAGTAAACTTTACTCAAAAAATTAAAACTATACTTCTTACAAGGTTTTGTTGAGTAACACTTAATTGCAGGGTGAGTAAAACAATTTACTTAATAGTTTTAGTGATGCTTACTTGCAACACATAAGTAGCAACAAATAAAGCAATGATGTTATTGTACCAGTGAGAGGCAGCAGCGCGCCCAAGAATAATGAAGAAGTAAAAAAAAGGGGGAAGAAGAAGCAAGAAGCAAGAGAGCATGCGTAGTAGAATTTGTGCGCGCTCAGCTTGTGAACGGGTGAATTGGCGCCAATTTTCTGATGTTGAAAGAAGCAGCAGGATGTTTTTAATACGGTTTTAAGTTACATGTTAGGTTAAAATGTGTAAGAATAGTGATGATTTGGGTCAGATTTAAATTTTTCCTGACAGTGGATATATATTTTCAGTGTTTTATACTGTAGCGTGGGCGGGGCTGACGACCGTCATGCCTTGCGGGGGGAGGTTGCTGTCCATTCACCCTTTTCAGGACAGTTGTTTGGGTTAGTGGCTTCGGCCAAGTAGGGTGTTTTAAGATATGTGTGTGTGTGACCTGTTGAATGTGCCCCGGTTCATGCTAAGGCTGAATTGGATGTAGCTCCCATGCTATACAATCGCTGTGTGGTGAATAAACTTCTCCCATCCATTGCATTGAGCAGCAATTAAGGTTACTTATTTTCACTGCTAGAAGAGATCTTGTGAGCTTGGTTGCTGCCCAATGCAATGGCTGGGAGCATTTCATTAGGTCTCAGCATTGTATGGCATGAGCAGCACCTTCACTGAGATAGCACACACAAACACGGCTGAAGC
Source organism: Channallabes apus (assembly GCA_030522415.1). Classification (NCBI taxonomy): domain Eukaryota; kingdom Metazoa; phylum Chordata; class Actinopteri; order Siluriformes; family Clariidae; genus Channallabes; species Channallabes apus. Next base: position 26,744,071 of record CM060111.1, on the reverse strand, counting down.
CATTAACCCAAACACCTTTCTCCAACAGGGTGGACACATAGAGAACTCCCGCAAGGCATGATGGTCGTCAGCTACCGCCCCGCCCATGCCACAATGTAATAAACAATTGACGCACTTAAGTTATTGGAGTAATGTTTACTTGGTTTTTTTAAGGCAATCGGTTTCCTAATATTTTCTTAGTAATGTGAGCACTAATAGAAAGTTAACTCAAATAATGATTTTAAGTCAACAGTACTTAAGTATACTTGATTAACAAGTTGTCCCTACAAATTGTGTTAAGTTATGCCAACTAAACATTAATTGTAGATGCGGTCATATTATTTCACCAGTTTTGACGCGTAGTTTTGTCTCAAAGTTTCACTCACACGACAGAAGTCCGATCTCTTTGTCTCTTGTAGTTTATTTTGTCAGCATCAAAGAATCAACACTTCATACAGTCGTCTTGAGTAAATCCACTGTGATTACAGACACCAGTTGCTGCATCTTGCAAATCTCTGACTTTTACAACAACCTATTTGCTGTATCTTGTAAATTACAGTCTTGGCTTAGGTATATAACAACACTCTTGTTGTATCTTACATTCCCAGCTTACGTTAGCTTACGGTTACAACAACCTAGTTGCTGTATCTTACATTTTTAGCTTACCGGGAGCTCTCATTAGCTGACGGTCCAAAGCTTGTGTTTCCGTAGCCTTCCGCATCTAGAACTGAACTCTCTAACATATGACAGTCATACAAATGCATGTAATAGTAGAATGACATCAGAGACCAACTTACGATTGTCAAAATGGATGCATAACTTAGAAATTTAAAGCTTATGGCTTATGTAACAAACTTAATGCTTTACTAATGAATAGAACAATGTAGAATAAATGAAATAACAACAAATAAAATAAAATAAAATAAACACAACAACAAATTCATAACAAGTACGATATGGCACTTACATTAATACTATACTTTACTTGGAAATTTTAAGGCAATCGGTTTCCTCACTTTTTCCTAGTAATGTGAACACTAATAGAAAGTTAAATCAACAATACTTAAGTATACTTGATTAACAAGTTGTCTCTACAAATTGTGTTACGTTATGCCAACTAAACATTAATACTCTACTTTACTTGGAAATTTTAAGGCAATTGGTTTCCTCACTTGTTCTAAGTAAAGTCAACTTATTACATTTTACAGTGTATGAGGAAGTCTGGAGTGGCAGAGTAGTACAGATGTCGCCGTTAAAAACGCACGTTTCGAGAAAAGGGATCCCGTGACTTGCCGCGGCTTTGCGCGGCTGCATGCGGGAAGCTGTGAACATGCCCTTCATTACCTATAGGGGGCAGTCGTGTTTCAGTCTGAAGTATTGAGTGTCTACTGAAGCTGAAAATGTGTCCAAATTAAACCGCGCGTGCGTGTTTGAAGACGTGCAGTTGTTTCTATGGATGCAATATTTAGCTGAATGCACTTTTATTAAAAAGACAACCTGTATCTAGACTGTGAATGTCACAAATATTTGGTAATGTTGGTGAATAAACTGTTTAATTATATTTTAGTTGTGTGATTTATGAAGTCTGGAGTGGCAGAGTAGTACAGATGTCGCCGTTAAAAACGCACGTTTCGAGAAAAGGGATCCCGTGACTTGCCGCGGCTTTGCGCGGCTGCGTGCGGGAAGCTGTGAACATGCCCTTCATTACCTATAGGGGGCAGTCGTGTTTCAGTCTGAAGTATTGAGTGTCTACTGAAGCTGAAAATGTGTCCAAATTAAACCGCGCGTGCGTGTTTGAAGACGTGCAGTTGTTTCTATGGATGCAATATTTAGCTGAATGCACTTTTATTAAAAAGACAACCTGTATCTAGACTGTGAATGTCACAAATATTTGGTAATGTTGGTGAATAAACTGTTTAATTATATTTTAGTTGTGTGATTTATGAAAGATATAGATTAAATAATTACTTAAGTTTCTTTCCAAAACATGAATTAGCAATGTTTACATTATTATAGGGAGTAATATAAATTGATGAAACCAAGTAAGGGAAAATCTCACAAAACAAAATGATAGTAATTTCATAAAATCAAGGTTCCTGCTGATACAACAATGAATTAACTTTACTTGATTATTTTAAATAAATCTAATTTGTGCATTAAGTATAATTATGTAACTTTTACTTGATTTCTTTTATTGTTAATTGTTAAGTAGATTTTACCTGGCAATTACGGGTGAGTTTTACTTAGGCTGAATCCCAATTCTATTTTCTACCCCTTCCCCTTGTCCCTTGAAACGAAGTGGAAAGGGGAAGGGTTTAAATTTTTCCCCTAAGAAATGGGACACCACTACAACACTGCTATACGTCATCATACGTTGTCGCTAGTTCCTAATGTTACGTCAGAGGACATGCACCGATGTTTATCACACACTCCAATAAGAGAGAGATTACTCACTCCCAAAGTTTTTTTGCGCCGTATTTTGATTTTTAAAAAAGTTGCTCATTTTCACCACGAAAAGGGATGAGCCTTCGGGTTTCCTCAGCTGTCCCTATACAGAATATAAATTACAAAACTGTGGTCACGTTGCAATAAGCAAGAATAGTGTAAGCACCGTTCATTTACATGTACACATATGGCCGTAAGCAAAACAAACAATGCGTTATCAAATGCTCGGCAAACTGCTGTGCTACTGAACTTTCATATTTGTTTGTAGCATGCAGTAAAGTGGCAAGTAAAGTATGTGACATAAAAATATATATTTGTAATATCGTGCAATCTGTGCTATCCGCTAGCAAACTTTAGCGATTTTTTTGCAAAAGTTTCTTTACAGAACATCACCATAAACACAAACACAAGACTAGAGGTAATATACATATAATGAAAACTTGTCATAAAAATCTTTATTAATGGCAAAAATTAACATTTATGGGTCTGCTTGCTCGAGTGAGCAGCCATGTTGAAAATTTCGCTTAGCCCTTCGTTTGAAGTGAGGTCCCGAAAAATCTTCGTTTGGAGGGCTATCTGGCCCTTCCCCCTACCCCTCCAACCAAAAGAGAAATGAGACACCACTACCCCTTTACGTGAACGCGCCAAATGGAGGGGTATATTGGGATTCCGCCTTAATATTGGAGCAATAAAATGTACTTAAAATCTGTCCAAATTGTTACGAGGATTTTATCAAGTAAATCTTAGTTCTTTTTTTCAGTGCATGGGTGAACACGATGATTTAAGAATTTAATTAAACACAAATATATATATATATATTGTGTCTGTGTGTGACCGGTGCGTCAACTCACACGTCCTATTCCATTGTCACTCATACTGTCGTAGTTTTTAGAACCCTAAAAAAGCATTCGCTAGTTAGTAAGTAAATAAAAGACAAATGAATAAATAGTTTTAATATATATATATATATACAGTATATATATATATATATATATATATATATATATATATATATATATATATATATATATATAAAATGGAAATATGTATAAAGAAAATATAATTCATATTTTCGTGTTTAATTACAAAAAAAACGACATTTTAATGGTTAGTGATTGTTGCAGACATTTACACTATTTTTGAGAACTATTAAGGTCTCCTTCAACGTGTCATAGCCGATAACTGCCCCTTTGATCTGCTGGGTACTGCGGGGCGTCAACTGCTGATCAGTGTAAACTAGCGTCACAAACACACTCATAAACTCTCCGTGCACACACACTCGATTTATAGATAAAATGCAGACATAAACACCCCACCCCCCCAGGAAAACAACAAACACAAATATACAGTATAGACTACAGTACTCGCTTTACAGACTCGAGTCTCCATGGACTATGATGTTTGCAGATGACATTGTGCTTTGTAGCGAGAGCAGGGAACAGGTGGAGGAAAATTTGGAGAGGTGGAGGTACGCTCTGGAAAGCAGAGGAATGAAGGTTAGCCGCAGCAAGACGGAATACATGTGTGTGAATGAGAGGGACCCAAAAGGAACGATAAGGCTACAAGGAGCAGAGGTAAAGAAGGTGCAGGATTTTAAGTACTTAGGGTCAACGGTCGAGAGCAACAGAGAGTGTTCAAAGGAGGTGAAGAGACGAGTACAGGCAGGTTGGAATGGGTGGAGAAAAGTGTCAGGTGTGTTGTGCGATGAAAGAGTATCAGCGAGAATGAAAGGAAAGGTGTACAGGACAGTGGTGAGACCAGCGATGCTCTACGGCTTAGAGACAGTGGCACTGAAGAAAAGACAGGAAGCAGAGCTAGAGGTAGCAGAGCTGAAGATGTTGAGGTTCTCTTTGGGAGTGACAATGATGGATAGGATCAAGAATGAGTTCATCAGAGGGACAACCCATGTTAGATGTTTTGGAGATAAAGTCAGAGAGGCCAGATTGAGGTGGTTTGGACATGTTCAGAGGACAGAGTGTGAATATATCGGTAGAAGGATGCTGAGGTTGGAACTGCCAAGGGAAAAGCCGAAAGACAAAGAAGAAGAGGTTGCACATGTGAGGGAGCATCAATGCAGACATTTAGAAAGGCTCTTCTACTATTGTGGCAGCCCACACCATATCATCTTATGTCGTTCAGTCAGCCAGTTCCATCCCTCAATTCACTCTGGTGTCCACAACTGCCCAGGTTACTCACTAAATTTCACACAGTTTGCACAGACAATACACCCAAAGAGAATATTTCTCATCACAATGCTGATTGCCTTCCAGTTCATCATGACCCACAAAGAAAAAGATAGATAATAACAAAGATCACCCTACTGTCTTAAGCGCTGCTTACTCTTTTCTCTGGTAACCAGAATAACCACTACTACTGTAGATACTTGGAAAATGCCCTTATATCAAGAAAAACAGAGGGTGTTTTTTTTTTAATGCACTTATGACGGTGCTATTAAATTCCAAGCTAACGAGGCACATCTAGTGTATAATATACTGTAGCTTCTTGTTCAATAAAGCAACATGTGCTTATTTACTAGCCTCAGCAGTAGTATTTCAGCATAATTCAGCTAAGACCAGAGGTGGAAAGTAACGAATTACATTTACTCGCGTTACTGTAATTGAGTAGCTTTTTTGTGTATTTCTACTTTTTAAAGTAGTTTTAAAAATCTGTAATTTTACTTTTACTTAAGTACGTTTTGTTTGAAGTATTGTAATTCGCTACATTTTAAATCATATTCGCTACTGAGTAAAAAATAAATGAATGAAAATGATAAATGCTCCGTTGCACCGCGTGTGTGTATCATGTCCTGGTCGCGCGCCGCTCCAGACTCCACTCCAGGTTTTCTGACATCGGCATCTTCCTGACCTTCCACACGGTCGCTTCCGCCCTGAGTGACGTCATCGACTAGCACGAACATATATAAACCGGAGAGAGACGCGGGAAAGATGAAAGAGGTTGTGATTTTGGCGTTTTGATATTTGGTTGTCTATTCCGGTTTTGACTTTTTGCCTCCAATTGACTTTGATTATTGCTTTGTCCCTTTGGTTTGGTTGATCTTTGTATATATTTGTAAATAATTTCACTGTTTTTGGTTTAGGGAGTCCGGGAAGGTACCTATATTTTTGTTTGTGTGTTTTTTTTTTTGCAGGTAATCTAGCTACTAAATATAAATACCATTTTGTTTATTATTTTGGCCTGGGTCCATCCTGAATCTGATCCTCCTCCTGGGGGGTGTTCCAGAAAGCTTGGTTAACTTACCATTTGGTTAATCTTAACCTCTGGGTTGATTAACCCCAAACCCGCATACCGAGAGTATGTCGGTTCCAAAACACCTGATAAGATTTAGTTTAATCAACCCCCTACTGGTTACCCAGAGTTAGTGCGCGTGCACGGTGCGTACATAAAGACATTTTCAATGGATCGACGATTTCACGAGTCAAAATGGAACATCAAAGTGAAAAAAGAGAGCGCATTACTTCACAGAGGTTTTAATGCGCGCATATGAGGAATTTAAGCCAATAATAATAAATAAATAAAAAGCAATACGGCTGCATCGGCTAAAGAAAGAGAGTTGACTTGGCAAAAAATTAAAGACAGAGTAAATGTGTGATTGTATTAAATTGCAAATTTGACATCGCCTCTCCTTTTATTATAATGCAAAAATAATTAAACATCCCTTCGCATCCTTTTGGCTGTTAAATGAAAGCATTTACTTTTCCTGCCATTAATTTCTTTAGGTTAAAATACGAGTGTATACTGACTAGGAATGTATGGTTTCTTATTTAATAAGGTTTAATCCTTCTGGAGGCAGAAGCCAATATATGAAATGAATATGAAACACAAAAACGTTCTGCAAAAAGGTAATATCTTATTACACGATCACTGAACTATTTATTAAACATGGTTTAGTATATTCGTTCTGTCAGGTAGCTAATAGAAAGAAGGCTGAAGCCCGTCTAACTGGCGGGGGTCCACCCCATCTGAGGAGTTCTGGCTCTGTCCCTTAATAAAGGGCCACCAGTGACACTAACATGGTGAAATGTAAGTTTACCACTATGGTTTGTTTTCATTGTATGAATTAATAAATTACTATCTCTATCACTTAAAGGCTTTTGAACATGCTTAACGTTTTTATGCAGGCTTACTGTATTTAACTGCCCATGATGTATACAGTAGGCTATTGTGATCTTAGCTGTATTACTTTGACATGTTTTTTCCTGCATTAGTGGTTTTTTCTTTGATAATATTGAGAATTTTATGCTGGGTTGTATTTTCTTATAGATACTGGGTTGATTAGATAAAGGGATTATATTATTGGACGCTACAGAAAGAACACAGTCTGTCACAGTTGCAAGTGTTTTGTTGTCAGGTACCTTTAGTTGCTTTTAGGTACCTTTAGTTGCTTTTAGGTATTTTTTTTTTCTTTTTGCCAGATAACGTATACTTGCATATTTTCACTGAAGGATGAAGATGAAGAGACCACATCTGCTGTGACAGAAGTGGACAATGCTGGTAGATCCACCGAGGTGGGATGCATACCATTATAATGCAGCGCCCCCTTTTTACATTAGAGTAACAAACTGTCATTGTTCTTTCACAGTACATACCTGGGGATTTCTTCACGGATGAAGGTCCTTCAACCTCAATGCACGATCTACTGTAAGCGGTGTAAGAATTTGTGTGCAGTTGTCCATATTTACATTTTATTTTCTGACAGAATCTCAGAATTTATTTAATTATTTTTGAATAATAATTAATAGTTTCCTTCCTACTGTAGTTGCCAGGAGCTGTATAAGGTCCATCTTCAAAATCAAATAATAAAAAGTGACATGGAGATGGACCTTATACAGCTTCAAATGGAAGAGAAAAGGCTATCCATTAAAAAAGCAACACTAGAAATTTAATTACTGGAGCATCGCCTTAAGGTGAGAACTTGTGCGTATATTAATCTGTTGCGTGTTAAAAGTGTTGTGTGTGTATATAAAGCTATATCATAAAAAAAAACACACATTTTATTTCATTTACTTTCATTGTTTTTCAGGAAAAAAAGACATGAACTGTACAGCAGACCAGTGCAAACTATTTAATAAAAGTAATTTTGACAAATCCTGTCTCTCAAAAGTCTTCCATCTCTGTTGTGTGCTAAAATCTGTAGAGGTTCCTCAGGGCCATCTTCTTCAATATAAGGAGGGTGGCTCTCTCCTCTTATAGTGGCAATGTTGTGAAGCACAACACAAGCCATTATGATGCCACATGCCCTCTCTGGACTGACCCAGAGCCCACACTGAGCTACACTGAAACCTAGACTTGAGGATCCCTATGGTCATCTCCACCTTGGCCCGTGTTCGACTGTGAGTCAGGTTATAGCGTGTCTATGGTCCAGGATCAGGTTCAGGGTAGGGTGGCATTAAATAGGGCAGACAAGGGTATCCCCTGTCCCTCAGCAAGTAACTACTGTACTGTCCTGTAATGATTCAAGTGTACAATACAAATATAGTAAAAAGAAAAAAAATACATTGTATGAAGAAAAACATACCCTGCTGAAATGTCTGGCATAATGATGACACAGATCCTGGCCATTTTGTCTTATCATTAGTAATGATGTGGGTTGCCTCACATATGTGTGAAAAAAGTAATGAGTTTAATGATTTTAACAAGGCAAAAAATTAAGGACGCAAAATTAAGTTGTTACCTGTACATTGATACTATGAATAGATTTCCTATTAACATCGTCTCCCTCATTTATTGAAGCTATAGCTTTAGCTTTAATAGGAATGTAGGTGCCATCAATGCACCCAATTACATTTGAAAAACCTGAAATAGAAAGTCATATATGGGAGGATCAAGTGTGTGTGTGTGTGTGTAGGATGAATACATGTATATAAATAGTATGACTACATATTAAATATGCGTCATCAATTTTACTACAAAGGACAAAACCTGCCACTCTGTGGAACTCCTCTTTAATACCACACAGAGGTTTATGTCCAGGGACCTGCTGTACATGTGTGTAAGAAGTGTTTAAGTGCCAGACATACAGTTGCCTTTCCCACATGCTCTGCATCGCCCACGTTGTACAAAAAATGCCCTGGAAAAAAAACGAAGTGATATACACGGAATGTTTTCTAAGCGCAGACTTTCCGTTTGTGACATTTGTAATATGCGCTTTCAAGAGATGTGTTAAATAATTTAATTCCATTGAAAACCAATAACGCTCTTTCAAATAATCATTAGAAAAAAAAAATCAATACGAGGTCTTATAACTCTCTCCCGGCGAAAAAAACCTTGTATAATTTGTGCCTCCGCGTCCACAGGATCCTCATCAAAGGGGCGGCGCCATGCTGAATAACCTTCTGGAACAAACTTACCCTGGAACATAACCTGCTACCGAGCAGGTTATCTTCAGAGAGTAAGTTGCTATGGTTACATACATACCCAGAAAGTTACCTCCGTTTTTGGAACCGGAAGTTGAGGTTATCCACTAACTTACCCTCAAACTTATCCGGGTATGTCACATAACCTGCTTCCTGGAATACCCCCCAGGTGTGTGTGTGTGTGTGTGTGTGTCTGTGTGTGTATACAAACATCATTATTTCATCAGTTAATGATTGGATCTAGTTCTTTCTGCCATATGCCACCATTTCCATACAGTTTAAAATAGAACCCTGAACCATTCTTTTGCTGTATGACCCTAGACTGGGACGTAACACCATATTTAAGTGACCACTTTGATTTTCAAGCACAAGAAAGACAACAGCTTTATTATGCAAAGGTGTTCCTTCAGTTAAAAACAACTAGTTTGAGATTTATATCTGTTCATCATTTTTTTAACTATGCTAGAATGCCTCATCCCACCCCCGCTGTTAAAAAAAATAAAAAAGTAACTCGGTAACTTTTACTCTGAGTAAATTTTTTAATGAGCTACTTTTTACTTTTACTTGAGTAGATTTTTATAATGGTAACTTTACTTGTACTTAAGTAAAATTTCACTGAAGTAACAGTACTTGTACTTGAGTACAAAATTTTATTACTCTTTCCACCACTGGCTAAGACATATGAATAAATGCTATAAAATAAATGTTATGTAGTTGTATTTGCAATATTGTGTCTTAAAGTCTTATGTAAAGTAATCAATATTAAACCTTTCCTATAATTATCCTTCTATAAGGGCAGAGGTGGAAAGTAACGAATTACATTTACTCGCGTTACTGTAATTGAGTAGCTTTTTTGTGTATTTCTACTTTTTAAAGTAGTTTTAAAAATCTGTAATTTTACTTTTACTTAAGTACGTTTTGTTTGAAGTATTGTAATTCGCTACATTTTAAATCATATTCGCTACTGAGTAAAAAATAAATGAATGAAAATGATAAAACAATAAAAAAAAATATTATGCTTTATAAATGCTCCGTTGCGCCGCGTGTGTGTATCATGTCCTGGTCGCGCGCCGATCCAGACTCCACTCCAGGTTTTCTGACATCGGCATCTTCCTGACCTTCCACACGGCCGCTTCCGCCCTGAGTGACGTCATCGACTAACGCGACTGGAGAGAGACGCGCGAAAGATGAAAGAGGTTGTGATTTTGGCGTTTTTTGACATTTGGTTGTGTATTCTGGTTTTGACTTTTTGCCTCCAATTGACTTTGATTATTGCTTTGTCCCTATGGTTTGGTTGGTCTTTGTATATATTTATAGATAATTTCACTGTATGTCTGTGCACTCACTAGTAGCAGGGGCGTGGCTACCATTTATTTTTGGAAGAGGGAGTTTATTTGGGAATTTATTTGCTCAGGAATAAAATAAAGATAGCTGACTACCTTATTGTACGGAATGATGGGGGGGGGGGGATAAAATTATATATACATAATATATATAAGGTTATCAAAGCAGTCCCACAGCTTAATCATAGCTAAAACAATCCAGTGAAATATTAGACTGTGAGACTTTTTTGAGCCAGGTATTTTATATAGTTTAGCTTAGGTTTATATTTTATATAGTTTATATAGGTTTAGGGAGTCCGGGAAGGTACCTGTATTTTTGTTTGTGTTTTTTTTTTTTTTGCAGGTAATCTAGGTACTAAATATAAATACCATTTTGTTTATTATTTTGGCCTGGGTCCATCCTGAATCTGATCCTCCTCCTGGTGTGTGTGTGTTTGTGTCTGTGTGTGTGTGTGTGTGTATACAAACCTCATTATTTCATCAGTTAATGATTGGATCGAGTTCTTTCTGCCATATTCCACCATTTCCATACAGTTTAAAATAGAACCCTGAACCAGTCTTTTGCTGTATGGTCCTAGACTGGGACGTAACACCATATTTAAGTGACCACTTTGATTTTCAAGCACAAGAAAGACAACAGCTTTATTATGTTAAGGTGTTCCTTCAGTTAAAAAACAACTAGTTTGAGATTTTATATCTGCTCATCTTTTTTGAACTACGCTAGAATGCCTCATCCCCCCCCCCGCTGTTAAAAAGATAAAAATAAAAAAGTAACTCGGTAACTTTTACTCTGAGTACATTTTTTAATGAGCTACTTTTTACTTTTAGTTGATTAGATTTTTATAATGGTAACTTTACTTGTACTTAAGTAAAATTTCACTGAAGTAACAGTACTTTTACTTGAGTACAAAATTTTATTACTCTTTCCACCTCTGTATAAGGGATGAGAATTAACCTGTAAAATTTACCATCCAAAATTTACTACCATTCAAAAGTTTGGGCTCACTTGCAAATTTCTTTGTTTTTGTTTAATGATTTATTTTCTACATTCTACAACAATACGGGGAATTTCAGAACTATAAAATAACACATATGGGGAATTAGGCAATTATGTAAAAACAACAAAAACAAGTTAGCTGTTATTTTAAGACACAGAGGTCAGCCTTTCTGTAATAGTTCTTGCAAGAACAGTATTGACAAGTGCATTTAGTCCGAGACAGAGCTCACAGCTAACCAGCGAGGCTAGTCACCCGAGGTAGAATCCAACGCGGGTCAGCGGTGAGAGTCAGCTGGTTCAATCAGACTCCACCATTGACCATCGGGGCTACTCAACAGGCCGAGGAAGAGTCGCTAACCAGCGAGGATAGTCACCGGGCCGAGCGAGGATAGTCACCAGATCGTGGCAGAGATCACCGCATGCCAGTAGGGCTAGTCACCAGGCCCCAGGCATTACCAAGACCCAACACTAACCAGTGGGGCTTGGCAAGAGGAAAAGCCACAACCAGCAGAGTAAAGGTAAGATGCCACCTAAAATAATAAATATGACTGATGAAGAACTAGAAGAGATAAAGAAATCATTAAATGTTATGTCAGAAGAAATAACGACAATATCAAAACAACAAAAAGTGATAATGGATTTATTTGAAGAAATTAAAGATCTCAGAAGACAAAATGAGGAAAAGGACAAGAAAATAGCTATGTTGGAAGGTATCAGAGCTGGAACAATACTCAAGATTAAATGATGTGATAGTGACAGGACTGGAAACAACACATAAGACATATGCAAGAGTAACAGCAACAGAGAGTGGAGACCCACCAGAGCAAGAGATAAACTACCTAGAGAAACAGGTAATTGAGTTCTTTAGTAGCAAAGGTATAAAGGTAGAGACCAAGGATATAGAGGGATGCCATCGACTGCCAAGAAAAAATAAATATCAGAAAAATGCAATATTATTAGATTTGTGAACAGAAAACAGAAGAAAGAACTGCTAATGCAAGGAAGAAAACTGAAAGGAACAGATGTACATATAAATGAGCACCTGATTAAGAAAAATGCAGACATCGCTAGGCAAGCTAGATTACTGAGAAAGCAGAAGAAAATACAAGCAACATGGACATCAAATTGTAAGGTATTCATTAAACTGAATGGGTCTCCAGAGCAGGCAAAGGTACTAGTCATCAAAGAAATGACTGAACTAGAAAGATATAATTGGTAAATTGAGAATACAGAACTATTTAAGAAAATTTATACAATTATAAGGAATGATGGTCTCAAAATCATGGATGATGTGTATTATTTAAGATGTCTGATGAAGTATATACTGTATAACAACAAATATAGAAACTGATAATAGGTTTTGGGAATATGATAGTCATATACAGTAGATCCTGATTACAAATTTTTTAACAACATAAATAATGAGTGTAATTATTACACAAGTGAACAATTCAATGCAAAGATGAAATTAGAAAACAGTATAACTTTGGTTCACTTCAATAGCAGAAGTCTATATGCAAACTTTCACTCCATCAAGGAATATTTAATACAGTTTAAGCAACCTTTCAATGTAATAGCCATATCAGAGACCTGGATATCATCTGATAAAGAAGAAAATTTTGAACTACATGGATATGAATTCCTTCATTTGAATAGGATAAACAAAAAAGGAGGTGTGGTGGCGCTTTACATTGATAAAAAACCTAATATATAAAAAAGTGGAAAGGATGACAACTTTTGTTGAAGGAGTGATGGAATGTATAACAGTTGAAATCAACATGGAAAGAAAAAAATATATATTATTTAGTTGTATATATAGAACACCAGGCTCTAAGATTGAAACCTTTAAGGATAATATGGAAGAGATTTTTTACAAATGTGATGCAGAAAGGAATGTTTATTTGTGGGCACTTTAATATAGATCTGCTTAATCCAAATGACAATAAAAATACAAATGAATTTGCTGACACAATGTACAGTATAGGATTACTACCATTAATAACAAGACCAACTACAATAACATTACAGAGTGCTACTTTAATAGACAACATATTTACATACATAATGGAAGAAAAGATAAATTGTGGACTGCTAATCATTGATATAAGTGACCATCTACCAGTTTTTGCCTCTTATAATTGTCATTATAAAAATAATAGAGATGAAAATAGTTAAATGTATAAAAGAATGAAAACAGATCAGAGGTTAAATAATCTTAAGGATGTTTTACTAAAGCAAGACTGGAATGTCGTTTATACATTAAATGAGGTGAATAAAGATGATATTTTTTAAAGTATATTTAAAACGTTATTTGAAAAAAACTGCCCAGTGGTTAGAAATATCAGGAAGAATAATTACACAGGGAGACCGTGGATGACTAAAGGACTACAAAATGCCTGTAAAAAAAAAAAGAATACCCCATATCGTGAATTCATAAAAAATAGAACCACAGAGACAGAGAATAAATATAAAAAATATAAAAACAAACTAACTAATATACAGAGGTGTCAAGTAACGAAGTACAAATACTTCGTTACCTTACTTAAGTAGAAATTTTGGGTATCTATACTTTACTGGAGTAATTATTTTTCAGCCGACTTTTTACTTCTACTCCTTACATTTTTAAGCAATTATCTGTACTTTCTACTCCTTACATTTTAAAAATAGCCTCGTTACTCTATTTTTATGATCAGAACGCGCAACCCCCCCCCCCCCCGGTCACATGATAAGCGTGCACAACGCTCCTCCCCCCAACCCCGGTCACATGATAAGAACGCGCACAACGCTCCTCCCCCCAACCCCGGTCACATGATAAGAACGCGCACAACGCCCCCCCCCCCCCCCCCGTATGATCAGAAAGCGAGACCTTAATGCTTTTGTCGCCCCTCACTGTACTTTTACTTTTATACTTTAAGTAGTTTTGAAACCAGTACTTTTAAACTTTTACTTAAGTTAAAAGCTTGGGTTGATACTTCAACTTCTAAAGAAGTATTTTTGAACCCTAGTATCTATACTTCTACTCAAGTAATGAATGTGAATACTTTTGACACCACTGCTAATATAATGAGAAATTGTAAACGTGAATACTCTATAAATAAATTAGAATATAATAAAAACAACACAAAAGAGATGTGGAAAGTACTGAATCATATAATTAAGAAAGGGACAAGTAATATTAATTATCCTTAGTATTTTGAAGTACACAAAAATAGTATTACAAACATGAAAGAAGTAGTAAATGAATTTAATAAATTCTTTGTTAATATAGGGACAAAACTGGAGATAAAAAAGAGGAGATAAGTGTTGATGAGACTGAAATAGACGCTATGGATTATGTTGAAAGAAATAATAGCTCAGTCGTTTTAAGAGCAGTGGACGAGAAATAAATCGAAGACATTGTTAAAGAACTTAAGAATAAAACTAGTATAGATTGGAATGATATTGACATGAAAACACTAAAGAGTGTTATTGATGGTATTGTAAAACCATTAACATACATTTTTAATCTGTCTTTTCAAAACGGGGTTTTTCCAAATAAAATGAAAATAGCAAAGGTTATTCCTATTTTCAAAACAGGAGATAAGCACCAGTTTACTAATTATAGTTCTCAAAAATATTAGAAAAACTCTTTATCAAACGATTAGATGAGTTTGTTGACAAATAGTAGTTGCTGACAGATAGCCAGTATGGCTTCAGGAATAATAGGTCAACAGCTATGGCACTGATGGATATGATAGAAGAAATTACTGAATGTATTGATAAAAAAAAAAAAATGCAATAGGGTTGTTCTTAGATCTAAAGAAAGCATTCAACACAGTCAACCATGACATATTATTAAGAAAAATGGAGAAATATGGTTTTAGGTGAATAGTATCGGACTGGATAAAAAGCTATATATCTAATAGGCAACAATATGTGCAAATATCAGCAAAAATCTGGATTAATGAATATAGCATGTGGGGTACCACAAGAATCTGTTTTAGGGCCAAAATTGTTTATTATGTATATAAATGACATTTGCAAAGTTTCATCCATCCATCCATCCATCCATTTTCTTCCGCTTATCCGAGATCGGGTTGTGGGGGCAGCAGCTTCAGCAGGGATGCCCAGACTTCCCTCTCCCTGGCCACTTCTTCCAGCTCTTCCCGGAGGGATCCCATGGCGTTCCCAGGCCAGTCGAGAGACATAGTCCCTCCAGCGTGTCCTGGGTCTTCCCCGGGGTCTCTTTCCGGTGGGGCGTGTCCGGAACACCTCACAACGGAGGCGTCCAGGGGGCATCCTAAATAGATGCCCAAGCCACCTCATCTGGCTCCTCTCGATGCGGAGGAGCAGCGGCTATACTCTGAGCCCCTCCCAGATGACTGAGCTTCTCACCCTATCTCTAAGGGAGAGCCCAGACACCCTGCGGAGGAAACTCATTTCGGCCGCTTGTATTCGCGATCTTGTTCTTTCGGTCACTACCCACAGCTCATGACCATAGGTGAGGGTAGGAACATGGATCAACTGGTAAATTGAGAGCTTTGCCTTTTGGCTCAGCTCCTCCTTTACCACGATGGACCGATACAGAGCCCGCATCACTGAAGACGCTTCCCTGATCCGCCTGTCGATCTCCCGTTCCATTTTACCCTCACTCGTGAACAAGACCCCGAGGTACTTAAACTCCTCTACTTGGGGCAGGATCTCACTCCCAACCCTGAGAGGGCACTCCACCCTTTTCCGGCTGAGGACCACGGCCTCAGATTTGGAGGTGCTGATTCTCATCCCAGCCGCTTCACACTCGGCTGCGAACCGGTCCAGTGAGAGCTGTAGGTAGCAGGATGATGAGGCCAACAGGACAACATCATCTGCAAAAAGCAGTGAACCAATCCTGAGCCCACCAAACTGTACCCCCTCAACGCCCTAGCTGCGCCTAGAAATCCTGTCCATAAAAATTATGAACAGGATCGGTGACAAAGGGCAGCCCTGTCGGAGTCCTACTCTCACTGGAAACAGGTCCGACTTACTACCGCCAATGCGGACAAAGCTCCGACACCGGTTGTACAGGGACCGGACCGCCCTTAACAGGGAATCCGATATCCCATACCCCCGGAGTACCCCCCACAGGACTCCCCGAGGGACACGGTCGAATGCCTTCTCCAAGTCCACAAAGCACATGTAGACTGGTTGGGCAAACTCCCATGCCCCCTCCAGGACCCTGCTAAGGGTGTAGAACTGGTCCACTCTTCCGCGACCTGGACGAAAACCACACTGCTCCTCCTGAATCCGAGGTTCGACTATCCGATGGACCCTCCTTTCCAGGACCCCTGAATAGACTTTCCCGGGGAGGCTGGGGAGTGTGATCCCTCTGTAGTTGGAACACACTCTCCGGTCCCCCTTCTTGAAGAGGCGGACCACCACCCCGGTTTGCCAGTCCAGAGGCACTGTCCCCGATGTCCATGCAATGTTGCAGAGACGTGTCAACCATGACAGCCCTACAACATCCAGAGCCTTGAGGAACTCCGGGCGGATCTCATCCACCCCCGGGGCCCCGCCACCATGGAGCTTTTTGATCACCTCGGCGACCTCGGCCCCAGAGATGGAAGAGTCCACCTCTGTGTCCCCAGACACTGCTTCCTCATCGGAAGAAATGTTGGTGGAATTAAGGAGGTCTTCGAAGTACTGCCCCCACCGACCCACAACGTCCCGAGTCAAGGTCAGCAGCGCACCATCCCCACTATACACTGTGTCATACAAAGTCGATCATCGAACTGCGACCTAGGGTGACCTGGTGCCAGGTGCACATATGGACACCCTTATGCCTGAACATGGTGTTCGTTATGGACAATCCGTGACGAGCACAGAAGTCCAATAACAAAACACAGCTCTGGTTCAGATCGGGGGGGCCGTTCATCCCAATCACTCCCTTCCAGGTCTCACTGTCATTGCCCACGTGAGCAAGTCCACCAACAGAACGATGGAGTCCCCAGGAGGGACGTTCTCTAGCGCCCCCTCCAGAGACCCCAAAAAGGGCAGGTACTCCAAACTGCTGTTCGGCGCATAAGCGCAAACAACAGTAAGCATCCGTCCCCCCACCCGAAGGCGGAGGAAGGCCACCCTCTCGTCCACGGCGGTGAACCCCAATGTACAGGCCCCGAGCCGGGGGGGCAATAAGTATGCCCACACCTGCTCATCGCCTCTCACCGGTGGCAACACCAGAGTAGAAGAGAGTCCAGCCCCTCTCAAGGAGACTGGTTTCAGAGTCCAAGCTGTGCATCGAGGTGAGTCCAACTATATCTAGCTGGAACTTCTCAACCTCACGCACTAGCTCAGGCTCCTTCCCCGCCAGAGAGGGGACATTCCACGTCCCTAGAGCCAGCTTCTGCAGCCGAGGGTCAGACCGCCAAGGCCCCTGTCTTCAGCCACCGCCCAGCTCACACTGCACCCGACCTCTTTGGCCCCTCCTACAGGTGGTGAGCCCATGGGAAGGGGGACCCACCTTGCCTCTTCGGGCTGTGCCCGGCCGGGCCCCATGGGTGCAGGCCCAACCACCAGGTGCTCGCCATCGGGCCCCACTTCCAGGCCTGGCTCCAGAGGGAGGCCCCGGTGACCCACGTCCGGGCGAGGGAAAACGTTTTCCAATGGTTTTATTCATCATAAGAGGTCTTCTGAACCACTCTTTGTCTGTTCCCTCACCTAGGACCAGATTGCCATGGGCGACCCTGCCAGGGGCATGAAGCCCCCGACAACATAGCTCCCAGGATCATTGGGACACGCAAACCCCTCCACCACGATAAGGTGGTGGTTCAAGGAGGGGTTGCAAAGTTTCAAAGATACTTAAATTTGTAATGTTTGCAGATGACACAAATATCTTTTGTTCTGGGGTAGAACTGCAAAAGATATTGGAGGTGACCACAAAAGAAATACATAAATAAAAAAAATGGTTTGATATAAATAAATTGTCACTAATGTAATATTTGCTGTGGGTGCTTTCGGGGCTTTAAGAATGAAGAAGTTTTAAGAGTAAGAAAATAAAACCCTCAGACACGGACGAGCTCTTCTTAACACCAACCACTTCCTTTTTTAATCTTTTTTTTCCTTTTGATATTTTCTTCTTCTCCGTTCCTCCCCCCTCCTTAATAAAAGTCCTCACAACAATATCCAACAACACAAAGTGGATACGGCTAAATTAACATTGAATATTCCAATATAACATCAGTACTTATTTTTCCAACATAAACTCAATTTAAACTCTTACACTACATTCACCCTTCTGAAAAGAAACGTCCTCGTTTCCTGAAAATACAAAACAGAAACAGTACATCCAGTACAAAGAAAGATGCAAAAAAATAATAATAATAAATGTTTCCAAGACACTTGAGGTTTCCAAGCAAACACACTTTGGTATTGAACAAGATTTAGAATTTCGAACATTAGGGGAAAAAATTACCAACATACAAACATTGGAACAATGTTTTTTTTTTTTAATATACATACATTACACATTACTCCACTCTGTTTTCAATCCTACATTACATAATCCTATACTCAGATGTTAATAAGACCTTATACATCTCTGTAACGTAATGGAGGACGCACAGCACGTCCTGACCTTGTTGTCATGCTGGTTGCAGGCCTGTCACTAGGAAGTTCTATATGGGATTCAGCTCTAGAACCCTGAGAACGTTCAAACCGAATAGAAGGTAATGTAACATCACTCTCCTGCCTCAGTTGAGCTGGTCTTACTGGCTCTGGCACACAAGAATCATGAAAAACATAAGGTCTGGATCCTGATAGTGCTGTAAGTGGAGGCCGTTCACCTTGAGGGGATGTCAGAAGTGGGCTAGGTTCAGGTGACCACGCAGAGCGATATGGTTTTAATCGATTATAGTGAATGACTTTTGGCTTTGACCTAGAATCAAGCAGATCTTTCACTTTATAAGTCACTCCCGGGTCACCTGTTGGTGAGTCTAGTCTGCTCAGGACTTTGTATGGACCGGCCCATTTCGGCGAAAGTTTATGTCTTGACAGAGCTGGCAGGTCAACCCATACAAGATCATTAGGTTGATATGCTATATGCCGAATGTTACGGTCGTAGTAGTGCTTTTGCTGCACCCCAGCTGTCTGGATATCGTCTGCAACAGAGGTAAAAGCAGAACGTAGTCGTCCAAGCATAGAATGCGCATACTCATTCGGAGTTCCAGATGTAGCCCTAGAAGTTGTTGGGGGCATACCCAGAAGAAAGTCAGCAGGTAAGCGAGCTTCTCTACCATGCGCCAAAAAGAAAGGTGTATGTTTGGTTGAGGAATGAACACTTGTGTTGTAGGCAAATTCGACCTGTTTTAAGTGGTCATCCCATTCCCCTCCTTTGGTATACAAATATTTTGCCAACTGATCTTTCACGGTTCGATTAGCTCGTTCGACCATACCATCAGACATGGCGTGATATGGTGACGTTCGTGTTTTGTGAATCCCAAGTAAGGAACACAGTTCTTTGACCAAGTCAGAATCAAACTGCCGACCTTGATCAGTGTGCAGACTTTGGGGCACCCCATGTTGGCTCACATAATCTTCAAACAAGCATTTGGCGACAGTTGTTGCACGCTGATCAGAAAGTGCATACAGATTTAGGTATTTCGTAAAGTAATCCATTACTACAAGCACATAACGATTTCCTTTACGTGTAATGGGCAACTCAGTCAGATCCGCAGCAACTTTCTCAAAAGGCATGCTTGTCACTATGTTTTGCATTGGGGCCTGCTGATGTGGTGTTTGTGGTCTTCTGGCCTCGCAAGCTTGACATTCGGCACACCACTGTGTAATGTCCCTAGAAATGTGGGGCCAGTAACATCTCCCCAGGGCTCGTTGCATTGTCTTTCGTGCGCTAAAATGTCCAGTAAGGGAATGACCGTGCAAAAACTCAAACATGTTACGCTGTAGTGCAGGTGGAATTACTACCTGCAGAATCTGTTCACCCGGTGGGGATCTGACTTGTCGGCAAAGAACAGAGTCTACAAAGATAAGCCTTGGGAATTCCTTCCAAAAATGGTGAAACACTTTAGAGATACCTTTGAGCTTTGCATATGGAGGTCTCCTCTTACTTAATACCCATTCAGAGACTATGCTTAAAACAGGGTCAGCTTTCTGAGCTTTCAGTATATCTGCACTATCCATATTTAGGGATGTAACGATGGAAAAGGTAGAGACAACAGAATTTGATAGCTCAAACCCAGAGTCTGCACTGGAGGAAAACGGTTGTGTAGCAGTAGGAGGCGACTCGACTACCTCAGTCTGCGTCGAAGCAGAAACAAAATTGACTGATTTGATTTCACCTGGAATACTGCCATTCCTGTCAGGTCGACGAGACATTGCATCAGCATTGACATGTTTGTGACCATGTCGGTACTCGACAGTCCAATCATAGAGATCAATCTGCAGAGCCCATCTTGCTCTGCGACCTGTTGGATCCCCGTCCAAAACCATTTGTCTTAGATTAAGCAATGGCTTATGATCGGTGATAATCCTAATCCGAAAATAATTACCCATGAGATACTGACGGAAATAACGAATCGACCAAACAATGGCCCACAACTCCCTGTCATATGTCGACCATCGTTTCTCAGTAGGTGTCAGGATGTGACTGCCATAAGCAATTACACTTTCTTTGCCATCAGCATTGATCTGGGACAAAACACATCCAATAGCGGTATTGGAAGCATCAGTAAAGAGGGAAAACTCTTTTGAAAAGTCCAGGTAGGAGAGAATTGGAGTAGTAGTAAGTGCATGTCGCAAAGAATCGAAAGCTTCTTGCTCTACACTGGTCCATGCAAACAGCTTCCCCTTTTGAGTTAGAGCATGCAGTGGCTGGGACATTTGAGCAAAGCAGCGAATGAAACGCCTGTAGTATGAGCACAGGCCCAAGAAACCTCTAACTTCTGTAGGATTTTCGGGTGTAGGCCATTCTTTAACCTTCTGAATGTTTCTCATCAGGCTGAAGGCCAGCCGCTGATACAATGTGGCCCAGAAACGTCACTTGCTGTTGCGCAAAAGAGCATTTAGATGGTTTTAACTTCAGGTTTGCTGCTCTCAAACGCTGAAAAACTTCTCTCAGGTGTTGAATGTGCTCAGCAAAACTCTTGCTGTAGACAATAATATCATCTAAATACACAAGACAAGTTTTCCAGGAGAGACCATGCAACACTAGCTGCATCAAATGTTGAAAGGTAGGCGGAGCATTGACAAGGCCCATTGGCATCACTGTAAACTGATATAAAGAACGACCAGTGGTGAAAGCTGTTTTTGGTTTATCTGCCTCATGTAGCTGCACTTGCCAGTACCCCGATGAAAGATCCATAGTACTAAATATAGTGGAACTTCGGAGTGCATCCAAGGTGTCATCTGTCCTGGGCAAAGGATGAGCATCCTTGATAGTGACAGAGTTAAGACCCCTATAATCTACACTGTAAAAACTGGGACTGGGGTGAAGTAATATTTAATAGAAAATTTGATTAACCTTTACACTATTAAAAAGAGTGCAGCTAGTTTTAAACAACATTAAGCTTAATTCAGCAAATTTTGATAAACATTTAATTTATTTTACTCAATTTTTGTTGAAAATACTTAGACTAAATAAACTGAGTAGAAATTAAGTAAGGAAAATTAAAGTCTCAAAAAAAAAAGGTGGATTTAACTCAAAACACACTCTAATTTTAATCAACATCCACTTCCGCCTGAATTGCGCCACATGGACATGAACCAAGCAGAAGCTTGTTGGACTGCTTTGTCACATATCAAATAAAGACCTCAAGGTAAGATGTTTTCTCTCATTTTTAATGAATAAATGTCTAGTAGCAATGTTGGTGTTAATGCAATTTGACAGACTAACATTAGTTCATTTCATTGCACATGAGCTGCCGAAGCTAATATAGTTAACAAGTGCTCAAAGTATATTTAATTAACTGAAGTCATGTTAATGCTAAAGTTAGGTTAAATTACTGCTGCTGAATCTGTGAAAAACAAAGTCTTTGCATTTAGTTTGTGGTGTAACAGGTGACGGACATCTTAATTTGCTTCAGGTCAAGGATAGGACTGAGGAAGGCCGTCTAACTTTATAAAACTGTTAATAACATACCCTTCTAATTCAAAATTAACTGCATAAAACATGACACTAATGTCCCCTTCTATATTTTACCGATAGTAGTGGCAGCCTTGCATCTCTTTTCCTACCCCACGTCAAAGTATTAGCAAAGTTGCCACATGAGAGCACAAAATGCACATTACAGGGCAAATAAACGTAAAAATAAATCAGTGTTAATTTGTTCACAATAAGTATTCAGTGACGACGTTTTAATTAATGACGAAATTTTAACGACTTTAATTTTTATTTTTATAATAATATAACATTAATATTCCCATCTCAACGCGCCAAAGTTTTCCCTTTTTTTAAACCAATCGTTTGCATGTATCCGTTTGAACGTGCAAATCCTCTTTCTCATTGGACGAGAATCTATCCAGCAAGTCAGGTCTCGTAAAGCCGGGCACCTGTTAGCATGCTGCTAACCAAGTCAACGGTGCTGTTAGCTTAAAGTCCCACACAATAATGAACGACATGGCAGCCGCAAGTTCACCGGCGGCCTGTCAGGTGGGAAGAAAGAGGAGACATGATGTGGGTGGGGAAAAAAACACCGCCAAACCGCAAGACACGCCACCCTACAGTGTATGGCAAGGTAGATAAAATATAAGCTAACGTTGTGTATATAATGTTAGGTAAATGTTACCGTGTTTTAGTGACAGCTTCGCCTTCGAAACCAGCGATAATCACCTCATAGCGGGTCTATCACTCTGTGTATCCCGGTGTCAATAATCACCTCATAGCAGGTCTATCACTCTATGTATCCGGGTGTGGTAAGTTAATGTAAATCCTCGCGGTAGTAATTTGCGTAGGCGCTGTTCTTGTGTTGTGTGTTGGATGCCACAAGTGGGAACTTACCTGACTGACATTTGCCAACATGACAAATTTTCTAAAATGTCTACATGATGTACAGTAACAATCAAAAGTCTGGACACCATTTAACTGAATGTGAAAGTGTGTGCTAACTATTGACTGGTACTGTACTCTATCTGAATCTCACATGTTCTAAATATCTTTTGTCATAAAGTCTTTAACATTTGACTGAGTTACTTCTGATAAGTTCCCTGTTTTAGATTTTTTTATACTGTCAGTGAGTGTAATTTGAATGTATGAACAGAAATGTATATTTATTTCTTTTACAGGTGCATATGCAGTGTCTGACTGTCTCTTATCTACAGGTATTTATATACACCATACATACAACGTGATAAAGACTACACATTTTTTTGTGAAAAGGCACAGAATGTCTATCATGTAATACAGGAAAAGGTTCATGAACATTATTGTATAGATTTCAAAGTAAAGCTCGGGGTTTTGATGTTAATGCAGATCACAACTTGGATGGCAGATTTGCCAAAACCCAATAAACAGCTGCTATTTTGTGCTTTTTCCTTGAAGTTCCAAGTGGGTTACACACCTCGAAGCCATGAACATAAACAGTTATAGACAGTCATGTTTTTTTCCTGCAAGTTATTTTGCTTGAAAAATAAACCATGGGTTATAGACAGTCCTACTCTGTATCATTCAACAAGGGTTCTGTTTGCCTATATGCAGTGTCAGGGATTTCATAATCAAACTGCACTGTATGATGATATTCACAGTGAGGACCAGAAGTATTTGGACAGATCATTTTGGCTCTGGACACCACCGCAATGGATTTGGAATGAAAGGTCCTGCTTATCGTGTAATAGCTTTAAGCACGATCAATAGCTTTAATTTAAGGGCTTTTTTTTTAAGGGCCATTTCTCTGATGGATTCATTTTAGTTTTTTAGCCTAATGATGCTTGTTCCCTGGCAGTAACAGGTCTTTAGACTTCACATTGTTAACAGCAACAGGTTCCTAATGCAACACTTAGAATAAACTCTAGACCTTTTATCTGCTGACTTGTAAATGAACTCAAGAGAAAATACACCCCTGGCCATGGAACTGCTGAGGAGCAAGCTATCCCAATATTTTTGTGCCACCAAAAATAGGTGTCTTTGTACGAAAATGTCTGTAATGCCTACACAGGTCAACCTTTTTTTCTCTCTCTCTCTCTCTCGACCAAAAAAATAAATTAAAAAATTAATGCTGACAGTCTCCACTTGAAGCACATCTCTTCATTTCATTCCAAATCCATGGTGGTGGACACAGCACAAACGATATTGTTACTGTCCAGATACTTCTGGTCCTATCTTTACTTACTGCTTCAGTGCAAAGCTCATTCTGCAATCTATTTTCTTGGAGAGTTACAGTAACTACAGTATTAATTACAGTAACATGATATTGGTTTATAATGTTTTTTTTTGCCATTTCAGGTCCCAAACAATGCTGCTTGATGGAGTATGTAGGGGAACTAGATCAACTTACAGTATGAAAGACGTAAGTGAATACAAATGTAAAATCAGTAAAAAAAAAAAAAATGTGTCTATTGCCTCAAAAGTAAATGCTGTTTGGCGTTTTCACGGGATGCTACAAAATGTTTAAGCTCCGAAACTTGTATTTATCTTTTTCTCTCTCTCTCTTACTTTGTAAAAAAAAAAAAATTGCTTTATTTTTATATGCATATTTCATTAGTTGCCAAGTTGACAAATATTTGTATGTGAGATTTTACACTGAACTTTCTAACACTTAATTAGGACAAGATGCATACTTAATTATGATAAAGATCATGTTTCATGGATAATTTACGTAGGAGGTCTAAATGATGTGATATAAGTTAAGATATAGTAAACTATTCACCAGGACATAAGAACACCAGGGGAATGTGGGTTATGTCTACATGAATGGATCTTTTTGAATAGAGGTTTCCAATCTCAAATATGTTTTTTGTTTTTGTTTCACCAGAATGCTGATGGAGAGTGTTGTCTCCTCACAACACAAATGATGAAAATCTATGATCAAGAACATTGTGTCAGAAGAACCAGAGGACACTGGGATCATAATTGAGGGGGGTAAAAGTTCTGAAAGGTCTTGCTGCGTGCTGGTATGCACTGGATCATGCACTGATGTATGCACTGGATCTTGCCCTTTTAAGAATCTGTTCTTATAGCTGGACTGTGGGAGGATGTCTCCAAAAGTTCTCAAAAGCTTAAAAAGTTCTTTAAAATAAGCTTCTTGCTTAAGTCAAGGGACTCTTTAACTTTTCTTTAAGAAATGTCATATTTTTGTTAAAAAAAATTTGCAAACATATATATGTATATAATTTTGTTTTAAGCCTCACCAAACCTGTTTACAATTAAAAATGTTGTAAAGCAACATGTGCCTACATACAGTAAGCACTTGTTGTAAGTATTAATCTTGTGTTTACTGCCTGTACTGTACAGTATGTATCTGAGCGATGCTAACCAAGTGGTCTCAGAATGTGTTTTGGCATTTTGCAGGTAAACATTTTTGTTTCCAAGTTGCAAAAATAAATTGTTACATATCTTGCAATACCATCTTGTGACTTTACTTATATTTATAATGTCAGTTTCTTGGTACCGTAATTTCAGTGAATTGTAGTTAATGCAGTAAAAAGTAAGCAGGAAAAATGAGTTCCATTTATTTATATTTAATTTATTTAGTCAACTTAAATCATTTACACTTGGATATTTTATAAATATTTATTAATTTTACATATATTTTTAGTAAATATAAATTTGTTTAAGATAGATATTTAGTAAATATCAATTAAATATGAACAAAATTATTAGTAGATTGAAATCAATTTTGATAATGAGTTAGTGTAAAGCTTGTTTTTGTTTAAATTGCTTTATATTTACTTAATGCATTTGATTACATCAACTCATAATTTACTATAATATTACTAAATGCAACACAATTTAGGTATTACTTTTATTACAAATCACTGAATATTTTGATTAAATTTAAACAATTTATTTAATGCATTTTACTCAAATTTTCGGCACTTAAAATCTACTAATTATTTTAAGTGTCACTTTGTTGCCACAATTTTTTTGAGTAACCAATGGTCAAATTTTTTAGTGTGTATGCAAAAACGCCAGGTATAGGTACCATCTTTTTTTCGCACCATAACGACAGGCGCAGCCCAAGGGCTATGACTGACATCCACAACACCTTTTGCCAACATTTCATCAACATGTGACTGAATCACCTCTTGCATTTGAGGAGAAGTATGGTATGCTCGTTTTTTAATTGGAATAGCACTGTTAGTATTAATTTTGTGAGTGACTACATTTGTTCTTCCAAAATCCATAGGACTCGTACTAAACACATCACAATACTCATGCAACAGTGAGTGTAGTTCATTCACCTGGGGATCAGACAAATTATCGCTTTGAATTCCAAATGGAAGTGGCGGCACTTGTGTGGAAGGAGTGGTCACATTACATACAGAATCTGAGTGATAAATAACATCATTCTAGTTAATAGGAGTGAACTCACCCAGTTGCATACCTGGTTGCAGTATAAATGGGCTATGTGTTGGATTCATGACACGCACTACTGTCTGACCATTTTCATCTACAGTAAGGGTGCGTGCCATCGCAATGCCATCTAGCTTAGATGGATATGGTTCAAATAACCCACCGTAACCATCAGCTAAACCTGAATTAACAGTAGATGGAACGAGTTTAGCTGTACAGTGCATCTCACATTGTGGGGGAATGGTAATGGCCGCAATAATTTGGGCTGTACAGTGTACAGGGGCAAGTTGAGATATGCTAAGCAATGGTAAAGTCCGATCATAGATGCAGCACAGTCGTTTACCTACATTCAAGACTGCCTGGTGCTGCTGGAGAAAATCCCAACCAAGTATGATACCCTGATTCACATTTCTAATTACATGCATGTCATGTTGTAACATCAGCGTACCTAATCTCAAAATAACAGTCACAGTTCCCAGTGTGTCTAAATTCTGACCAGTAACAGATTTTGACAATGAAATCTCTCTTAAGTGGTCTTTTACACAAAGAAGGAATGGCCATACGGGTAGTTTCATTAATGAATGAAATGCTAGACCCAGTGTCTATCATTATGTGCATGTCAGTACCTTCAACAATGCCACTGAAGTGTGCTGTACAAGTGTCTGTCAGGTCTGTAGCAGAGCAGCATTCGTTATCTGGAAGACTGATGTCTGTGGTTGTCATCCGTATGGTGTCGACTGGGGCTGGTGGTGAAACAGCTGATGTGTGCCCCGCCTCATCAGCTAGTGGAAGTTTCCCTGATGATGTCTGTGGTGATCTCTGTAAATGCCCCTTGGACCACTCTGAAGATCCATGTTGCTCCTGAGGTCTCTGATGACAGTCTCTGTAGTCCACAAAGGTGACATGCTTTTGATGAGGGCTCGGACTCCGTCGTTGAAATGAAGGGCTACTGTACGATGTTGTGTCATTACATCGTCCACGCCGTCCATCCTCTGAGTAGTCAGTGTAGTATTTTGAGTAATCGCAATCCTGGAACCTTTCCCCATGATCATTACGCTGGTATGCATCATCTGTTCGTCTGCCCAGGTCGCTGCGACGGTTTGGCGATCTTCTGTATCTGTCAGGTGAAGGAGAACGAGCATCGGAATGTCTGGTCCGTGAATGTCCATACGATGCACTTCCAGACGTATCATATCTAGTTGGGCTGTAGTGATGTGGTGATAGAGTTCGATGAGATTGCCCTTGTTGGTCATGCAACTGCAGTTTCAATGCTGAAACATCCTTACTTAACTCTTTAACTGTGTTAGTAAGATCAGTAACAGCTTGCTTCAGAACAACAGTGTCATAATCGGAAATAGCATTAACTGTCTGCGCTGTGGAACAGTCTCTTACAGCAGACGAAACTGGTTGTACCAATCTAGCTGCCTGGCGAGCCCGTTCAGCTTGGGTAGCGACTTGGAAGGCGTCTTTGAAAGTATTCACTCCCATCTCATGGCATCTGCAGTTCTTGATCCAAACCAGCCAAAAATCTGGATAGTTTCATATATTCAGAAGCATTTTGTTCAAAATCTGGAAAAGCCTCTTTGACCAGTCTACATATATCTGCAGCATACACTTCCATCGGTTCATTAGGCAATTTGTGGCGTGAATTTGGAAACGTTTGAAAAGATGCAATCACATCCTTTTGACCAAAAGCATCTTGCAACTGCTTTTTGGCTGCAGCAAAGGAGCTCTGAATTTCAGAGGTAAATTGTCCCAAACAATAAAAAGTTCAGGTGGCAATCTAGTGGGCAACTCAGCTGCTAAAACGGCATCCAAATTAACACCGCTATCTTTATAACGAGCCTCTTGTATTACCTCGTAACGACGAGCCCACAGCTGAAATGACTCACTGCCATCATTCCGAAACGGCGGCGGTAATGGAATGTCTCTCGGGGAGGATTGTCCATGGCGCGGTAGCGAGGCTTGAGCATTTTGCTCACGCGATACTTGTGCTTCCTCGTCCGACATCACCGAAAATTATCCACAGCACACCGCGCTATACTCACTGCGTACACAACGCGTATATAAAAAGAAACTCGAATGTCCGACGAAAAACACCGCTGCCACCAGTGTAATACTTGATGTGGGTGCTTTCGGGGCTTTAAGAATGAAGAAGTTTTAAGAGTAAGAAAATAAAACCCTCAGACACGGACGAGCTCTTCTTAACACCAACCACTTCCTTTTTTAATCTTTTTTTTCCTTTTTATATTTTCTCCTTCTCCGTTCCTCCCCCCTACTTAATAAAAGTCCTCACAACAATATCCAACAACACAAAGTGGATACGGCTAAATTAACATTGAATATTCCAATATAACATCAGTACTTATTTTTCCAACATAAACTCAATTTAAACTCTTACACTAAATTTAAATAAAACAAAATTTATGCTATTTGGTAATCAAAAGAGACTAAATGAATTAAAAATATGTATTGATAATGTGTATATTGAAAAAGTAAATGAAATAAAATTTCTTGAAGTGATCATAGACAACAAAATCTTTTGGAAACCACACATTAAACATGTAAGGGGGAAGTTGGCACGGGGCATTGCTGTCTACCATATTTGAGTTATTGTGTTGACGTCTGGGGAAACACATATAAAAGTAACACACAAACAATAACTATAATGCAGAATATAGAGATCACACAAATGAACTCTTTATTAAAGCACAGGTGGTAAAATTCCAAGATTTGGTTAAATATAAAACAGCACAAATTATTTACAAAGCAAGTAATAAATTATTACCTGACACATTACAGAAATTGTTTACAGAGAGAGGTGGGAGATATAACTTGAAAGGAAGACTAAATTTGAAGAGGCACACTGTTAGAACAATTTTAAAAAGTATGGGTATCACAATGGGGTGGGGGGGGGGCAAGTTATGGAACAGTTTAAAAGATGAAATAAAAGTAAGTAAAAATATAAATCAGTTTAAAATGAAATATAAAAAACAAATCTTAAATGGGTATACAGAGGAAAAAGATGAGCTATTTTGCTTTGACTATTCTTTTGAAGAAGGGTCATTTTGCTTTTCTGTTTTGATTTTGTTGAAAAATGGGTTACTTGTCTTGTCAAATTAGTTTTTTGGGATTATGTCTGGATTAGTCTTATTGTACAATTAGTAAGTTTAACATGTAAGGGATAAAATGTATGAAAGGAGTAGGGTTATATAAGTTTACACTTCAACCTACTCCTTTTCAAACAGATGATCTTTAAATGTAAGAATGATGATGAATGTAAAGAATTTGATTGATTTAAAAACAAGAACGATGATGTATGTAAAGAATAAAATCGATATGTTTGTTTGAAAAAAAAAATGATGTATGTAAAATTATGTATGTATGTATTTACAATAGCCGTCAAGCACCATAATGAAACTGGCTCTCATGAAGGCCATGCCAGGAGGGCGAGACCAAAACCTACCTCTGCCGCAGACAAGAAGTTCATTTAGAGTTATCAGCCTGAAAAATGACCAATTAACAGCACCTCAGATTAGAGGCGTTATGAAGTCTTTACAGAGCAGAAGTAGCAGAAACATCTCAATATTGTTCAAAGGAGATTAATGCATTTTTTGGATGCCTTCAGCATTCTTTTACAGTACAATGTAGAAAGAAATAAAAATCAGGAACCATCATGGAGTTAGAAGGTGACCCCAAACTTTTGAACGGTAGTGTAGCTCTGCATTGGTTCAATACAAAAAATATACCCAAGCTAAAAAAAAATAAATTAACATATACTGTATAACTGACAAATATCTAAATAAAATTAACATTAACGTGTCATTGTAAATTTCATTTCATTGTATTTTTTATCAGTATGCACTATATTAAATTAAAAAGTCTCATCTTTTAAAGGTCAATTTTCAAAATTTAAGATATGTTTCCTGTAACTTTCTCGTTATTATATGTCTTGTGGGCACAGTGGCTTAGTGGTTACTACAGTTGTAGGGGTCACAGTAGCGGAGTCGTTAGCATTCCCAACTAGCATGTCCAGATTCACCCGAAGGTTGTGTGTGTGGAGTTTGCATGTTCTCCCTGTGCTTGGTGGGTTTCCTCTGGGTACTCTGGTTTCCTCCCTCAGTTCACAAACATGCATTGTAGGCTGATGAATGTTTCCAAATTGCACGCAGTGTACATCCGTTTGTGTGTGCATGCTTGTGCCTTGTGCTGGCACCTGGGGTTCCCTGAGAAAATCTCCAGGCATTTCCTTTGGAAAAAAGTGTTTTAGAATGCCAGTGCTTGACAGATGACTTATAAAATTCACATAGTGGGTGTTTGCAGCTTTATGATGCAACATCCATACTAGGGCTGCACAATATATTGAAAAATTATCGTTATTGCGATAATGGTATACGCAATATCTGTATTGCAAAGAATTGCGATAAATGAAATCGATGAGTGTATGGTTACACGTAAATAAAAAGTAATGTTTGAAAGTAATTTATATTGTGTTGGCAGGTCTATAGTAACAGCAAACCAGGAGTCAGTATATCTGCTGAGGGTTTTAAGTCATTCATAGTGTTTTGAAGTCTAAATATTTGCAACTTCCTAGACATATAGTTTCTTTTTAGCCTGAATTAGATTTAATTACATCAGAAGAATATCTATTACCTGTTGATTTTAGTATGGTTATTACATATAAATGATTTTTAAAAAATAGCCAATAATAATAATAAAAACATGCATTTCTCTAGGGAAATGTTATATCGCAAAAAATATCGTCATCGCAATATTCAACAACATATCGCATATAGCATATTTTCCTAATATTGTGCTGCCCTAATCCATACTTTGTTCCTTTCAAATATAGATACAGTACTTATTTTTATCACATCATAAAGAATATGCATATTTTTCCGAGCTGCATATACAAATTTTACAAATCAAATAAGTGAAATTCACAAAAAAAAAAAAAATAATAATAAATTTGACAGTGTTGCATTCAGCATAAAAATAATGAATAAATGTACTTCGAATTATTTCATTTACAAAATAGTTGGGAAGTATATTAATATTGCATATAATTACACACACACACACACACACACACACACACACACACACACACACACAGTCAGTCAGTCATGTATACACACTTCAGGAAAAGAAAAATAGTATGATTTACAGTATATACTTATATCAATATATAATGTATAGCAATAAATTTAGTAAATTTTGTATCTTTTTTTCTTATATAAATATATAGTCTGTGTGTGTGTGTGTGTGTGTGTGTGTGTGTGTGTGTGTGTGTGTGTGTGTGTGTGTGTGTGGCATTTAGCTTACAGCAATTAAGGACAGACAAAAAAAGTTTTAATACTGTATTATGTTGTGTTTAATTTGTATAAGCAACTGTATACATTTTAATACCTTCATACATTTATTTTTTACATTTATTGGATAGGAGTAGATATTCCACTGTTATTAGTTTGTAATTCCAGAATAGATTTATTTTTAAAATTCTAGTTGACTGAATATTGAGTATATCAAAAGAAAGATGTTGTATGCATATAATTCAGTTTAGTTTTCTGTTAAATAGAAGCAATCTTTCTATAAGTATTATTATTGTTTGTCGAATTTCCTTTGTTTTCAGCCCATAAATTAAAGGGTTAAGAATTGGTGGAAAGATAACAACTGAAACACCAAAAGCCCTTCTTAAGTGTGGAGATACTGATTCTAACCTGTGAGAAATCAGTAGTAAGAATGTGTTAACCTCAAAACTCAGAAAAACAACTAAATGTGTCCCACAAGTTTGCATTGCCTTACTTATAGATTTTTTCTGTTTAGTAGAAAGACACGTCCTTAGAATTTTGATATATGTCAATGATACTAACAGTATGGAAGGGCCTTGTACAACAGCTATGGTAAACAAGCCATAATAGTTATTCACTCTAGTATCCTCACAGCTCAACTTCATTAAAGAGGGATTATTGCAGTACATGTCCACTATGTTTGTCCTGCAAATGGTCTTGCTTAATGTAAGTGCAAATACAGACCCCATCAAACCAAAAGTTATGAACCAGGCCATTAAAATAAGTTTTACCACTGTACCCCATGTCATCAGATTGTGGTATCTCAAAGGGTTGCAAATGGCAATGTATCTATCGTAAGCCATAGCACTGAGAAATAAAAGTGACCCACATAAGTAGAAGTGAATTAGCATCCCTTGGGCTACACAGGCAATGTAGGATATTTCTCTATTCTGAGACAATATGGTGGAAAGCATTTGAGGGTAAAAACCCGTAGCTGCCATCAAGTCACATAAGAACAAATTAATCAGCAGTATGTACATAGGCTTATTCAGATCCCTTTTTACAATAATAGTCACAAGTATTATGAATTGAAAGAACAAGATTAAACAGTATGTAATAATGCCAAAAATGAATATAAAGATAGCACTGGATTGTGGTATGTCCAATGATTCCATGGTCAAGGTAGTCATAAAGCGTGATAAATTTGTATTATTAAGAGATGTGTCTCCCCCCATTGTGACTTCAAGACCTGGTAAAGTAATATAAAAGAATGAGTTAAGACATTTACCATGGGCAAAATGTGTTTCACAAGAACAAACCTGACTAAGACTTGCTGATGGCAAATTCAGTGAAACTTCCACAGGATCATCATGCTCCCTAACTAAAAAGGTATGAGGTGATGGCGTTCATTTTCACTAATTGGGTATCCACCCAGAAACCTAAGTTAATGAATCTGTTTAGGGGACTTGATCCCACAGGTCAACTGTTTTTCAAATCCCAGTTGTTGACACCAGGTTACATGAGATTATCAGTTTGTGAAGTGTCCATGGAGCGTTGTAGCTAATGGTGGCTTGGTGTAGTAATATGATGAGGACAACATGCACTCATTTTGGAAATGCATAAAATTATACAAAATTACATATTTTATCAGATAAAATTAAGGTGCATAAACATTAGTGCCTAAGTATTAGTGTTTTTTTTAATGCTGGATTTGCTGCACCTACACTGGTAAAATTTTGGCCAGTGCTTGTAGTTACAAAGATTTCCCAGCTGAAATAATTTTTAACTTTGAGTATGTTCTGTGATTGCCATGTTTCCATTAAATTATTGAAGTGACATTATAGTTTAAATAAATTGGCTATTGAATAACCTGAGGCTGCTATGATCGAACATATGAAGTAACTGCAACTTCAAGATGCAGTGACCATAGTTAAAGACCACATTTATGTTGATTCCCTTGAAATAGAGAAAGCTTGAATTACTTAAATTGCTTACTGTAACTGCTATTTTGGCTTGACAAAATGGACAAGTCAAGCTTCAATAACAAGCTGAAAGATCAGAGAAGATTGATAATGAGCTTGATAATGAAAGTTTGTTTGTTGAACGTGTCCTAGGGATGCTGTGGATGCGGTCATTTTATTTCACTAGTTTTGACGCATAGCTTTGGTTTGATCATTTACTCACAAGAACGGAAGTCCGATGATTTCTTTGTCTTGGTATTTTATTTTCAGCATCAAAGATTCACCACTTCATACAGTCGTCTTGAGTAGATCGAGTGTGGTTACAACACCTGTTGCTGCATCTTGTAAATTTCTGACTTTTACAACAACCTATGTTATATCTATCTGATTGCGTTCAGCTCACGGTCAAAAGCTTGTGTTTCCATAGCCTTCCGCATCAAAACTGAACTTTCTATCATACGATAGTCATACAAATACATGTAATAGTGGAATGACATCACAGACCAACTCACGATTGTCAAAATGGATGCTTAACTAACACATTCAGAGCTTATGGCAGGGGTCTCAAACTCAATTTACCCGGGGGCCGCTGGAGGTAGAGTCTGGGTGAGGCTGGGCCACATCAGGTTTTCTACAAGAAAAGCTCTTACAAAAACATTCCAATGTTATCAAATGTCTTTATTTTTATTTTTTAAAACAAAATAAGATGAAAAAATAAATTAATTAACAATTCATAAGAAAAAAAAAAGTGCAGGGCGGTTTCTGTCAAAAGTAATTAAAATTTTGATGGATTGATTAAAGGTCAAAGGTCAAGGGTAATCATATTAAATAATATGGTGACATGTGTAGGTCAAAGGTCACGATAATTCGTGGGAAAAATGCATAGGAGTAAATATATAATTATTCAATTGTATTTATGGTGTCATTTTCCAAACGGTTGTATGCTTAAAGATAGTATTAATGTTAAATGATCCCCGTGTGTCCCTGACACACAGACACACAGACACACACACACACACACACCTTAAACCATCCTAATCAACGTCTGGATATCCTCCACCCTCTCTCACACACAAGCACTTATTTTATTACGTTAACAATTAGCTGGTATGTTCAGTCCACCACCCTCACCCCCAAATTTAAAAGCACACATTAGTCCCAAAATCCTCTGTTGATAATTGGTAATGATTATGCCTGGGGGCAATATCCCCCACCCGCTCTCACACTCATAAGCACTTATTTTTATTATATTAACAATTAGCTGGTATGTTCAGTCCAGCACCCTCACCCCCCAAATGTAAAAGCACACATTAGTCCCAAAATCCTCCGTTGATAATTGGTATTAATTACGCCTGGAGAGTGATATCCTCACCCGCTCTCACACACACACACATAAGCACTTATTTTTATTATATTAACAATTAGCTGATATGGTCAGTCCATATGATCAGGTATCCCCCCCGCCTCCCTCTCCCCAAACCCCCCCGCCCAGCCACCCCACCACCACCACCACCCCCCACACGCTGATTCGTTACAAACTCACACAGACCTTCTTCAAATACTTTGCTCTATCGTCTTGGAAAATGTAAAATATTGAGAAGAATATCTTTGCGTGCGCAACAATGGCTGTTTGTCCTAACGCCCCCAAAAAATCTACAACTACTCTGCCAAGATGTTCAAACAGTTTAGAGTGCACAAATATTCAGTATTGGTCATTATCAAAGGGGTGTACAGCCAGCTTTTTTTTCAATGCGGATTCAGCCGTCGTACAGCTGTTCAGGTTATCAGGACCTGGTCACATCCACTGGAGCAGCGCTACTGAGACCGTATCTTTTGATCAGTGTGGTTGGAAAAAGTTTCGCAAATGGTGCAAGGAGTTTGACTACATTGTTCGAATCGGTATCTTTTCATCAAATGCCTACACGCGAAAATGGAAAAACAGTACATCTCCGCAACAGATATATCGCATCAAAGCCACATTTTTCTCCGAGGACCAGGTTTCACTGCACTTTTCTGGTATTACTGTCGATGACAGCGCTTCTGATAACAAAGAGAACTGTGAAGTGAGGTATGACAGAACCAGTTGGCGCGTTCTACAATGCTACTTTAATCAAATCGACGAATTATTCGACAATGTGGTAAAAAACAAAGAAGCGGATGAAATAAGAGTAAAACTAGATGATTTCTTCTGATCTCCCCTGAGCGGAAACCCCAACCTCCACCCCCCCAGCCTGAAGACTCTGCCCTAGCAATGTATAAATGAGCCTGTGTACATAATTCGAGTTAAACCTTTTTTTTGAGCATCAGCAAACAATATGTCTTGTGAATACAAACCCACTTTTTACGGCTCGCTGGCTACCGATGCAGCCTGTTCAGGATTTGAAGAAGGTGATAGCACCGGCGAAAGATTGGGAAAAAGAAATCTTACCTATCTGGCATCCTGTGATGGTGATGAGCATGACGGCTGTCTCTCCACCACTACTTTAGCCATCATCCGTGCTGTGACAGGGGAGCTGTTGGACAGAATTATTGTTCAAGATCTTAAAGACAATTGCCACGGATGTGCTATTGATCACCCGAGTCAACTCCAGCACGCGTGTTTGTTCGATCCTGACAACTACTATCTACACATGAACGCCTTCAGATTGTTGAAAAAACTGTTTAAACCATGGATGAAATACACTTTAGCAAGAGCTTTGAAATTGTGTGGAATCAACCACGTGCCACCCCTGGAAAAAATTCAAGGCATCGCTGAAGCTGTTGTGTGCGATTGGCGAAATGAACCCAACCTCAAAACTGTGGTGAGCGAGCTCAAAGAGAAAACGAAAGAGATTTGTGGAGAACAAGTTTATGAAGACATCGTGGACTACTGGACCTTTCACTCATCTCTGGAGCCCCCTGATCAGCCACATACATGGGAAACTTCAAAACATGCTACATCAATTCTGACTCCGAGAAAGATCTGAAGACCGAATTCACCTCTGCTCTCCAACAAATCGTTGAACTGAGAGTTGGCGACCCTAGTATTTTTCTAATCAACTTCGTGTTGATGAAGACCTTGTTTATCAAATAGAAATACTCATGAGCTATGCACAAAATTTTATGGGAAATTGGGGCTCTTTGTGTAAGCTAAATATCCGCTCAGAAATTGTAAAATATTCATCAGTAAAGTTTTGCTCATAGCCTTTTTCAAACTGTCTTTTTAAACGAGAAATCCTAACAGTATCACCGACTTTAAACTTAAATTTTAGTTTCTTTACTTTCGGTGACCATAGTCCATAAAGGGTTTTAAATACTCTAAAAGAATTGGCTTCATTTACCTCGATAGGTTTCATTTTAATGCTGGAATGGTGACTGTTATTGTAGGCATGAATCAAATCCTGCACAATGTCGTTGTATTTTCTTGTGTTAAAAGCTGTAAAATATCTCCACATCCTAGTCTTTAGGGTTCTGTTGAATCTTTCACACACCGAAGCCTTTTGCCCCGTACCAGTGGCAAAGTGAGTAATGTTGTGTTTCTCCATTAAGGTTTGAAACTGTTTGTTGAAAAACTCCTTCCCTTGATCGGTTTGTAATTTTTGGGGGATTCTTCCTTGCTTCAGAATAGAATCAAAAGCTTTAGTGACCTCGGATCCAGACTTGTTTCGTAACACTCGCACCCAAGCATATTTGGATAAAATATCTATACACGTTATCAAAAATTTTGCGTTATCATTACTGTCTGACAAGTTGCTCATATCAACTAAATCAGCTTGCCATTGTTCATCAATGTTTTTTACAAAAACTTAGTTTTTTTTAAACTTGGTAGATATCGGTTTATGTAGAGTGTATGCGTCCTGCTCCGCTAACCAGTTTTTTTTATCTCAGAATCATTAACTCTTTTTCCTATTTTCTCTACGATGGCTCTTTGGAGACTTTCAACACCGCCGTACGACCCAGGGTCTGACGGTGTATAATATATATTCTTTAACAAACGCTCAGTCATTTCGGGATAACGAGACAAGAATGACCAAACATCGGTGTAGACTATGCATTTATTCTCAGGCAGCTCGTAATGTGGGTGAGATTTACATTTTTTCATGGAATATTCAAACAGATAATCAAAAATATGAAAGACATTTACCTTTCTAAGTAATTTAGAAACACACATATCGGTTACATAGGTTAAGATACATATTACATGACTAGTTTTACAGTCAAAAGGTTCAACAATCATAGCAGATAAAACTCAGTGAACATAAGTGTGGAAAGGATATTGGATATTTGACTCGGGTGATCAATAGCACATCCGTGGCAATTGTCTTTAAGATCTTGAACAATAATTCTGTCCAACAGCTCCCCTGTCACAGCACGGATGATGGCTAAAGTGGTGGTGGAGAGACAGCCGTCATGCTCATCACCATCACAGGATGCCAGATAGGTAAGATTTCTTTTTCCCAATCTTTCGCCGGTGATATCACCTTCTTCAAATCCTGAACAGGTTGCATCGGTAGCCAGCGAGCCATAAAAAATGGGTTTGTATTCACAAGACATATTGTTTGCTGATGCTCAAAAAAAAGGTTTAACTCGAATTATGTACAGTGGTCACCTAATCGGAGCGTCGTATTTAACGTCGCCGCCGCATTACGGCATGTGCATTTGCTGGCTTTGACCACTGAGTGGCGCTATATAACTACAGACTGACGCCTCATGCCTTAGTTCATTCTCTGTCGCATTAATGAGACGCGTTCCATTAAATAATACACGTAGTAGCCAATAACATCAAGTGAAACACAGTTTCAGTACAGAAAATTACAGTACAAATGTAGAATTCAAATTAAATCAAATCTTATTAAGATCAAATTTAAGCACAATAAATATTAACACAGTGAGCCTTTAGATTTTATCACGTGTACTGTAATTAGAAAAGAAGTGTGTAGGGTTTTATTTAAATATAAATTTCTAAACCAATAAGATCAAATAACACCAAGTTATTATTATAACAGGCTTACTTCGTCACTTACCTAGAGCTTGCTTTCAAAGAAGTCGAGTGGCTTATTAACGTCTCTGGGGTGCATTGTCTCTAAGTGCCTGCTTGGTGTAGCGGTTAGAGCGCTTGGCCAGAGATCTACAAAGTGCCGGTTCAAATCCAGGGGTGGGGCCAGGGGTAGCTCAGTGGTTAAGTCATTGGACTACGGTTCGGAAGATCACAGGTTCAAACCCCACAACCTACAAGTTGCCACTGTTGGGCCCTTGAGCAAGGCCCTTAACCCTCAACTGCTCAGATGTGTAATGAGATAAAAATGTAAGTCACTCTGGATAAGAGCGTCTGCCTAAATGTAAATGTAAATCCCAAGTGATGATGTTTTAAAATTGTTTTATTTTAAAACTGAATAAAATGTTTTAAGTGCGCTTAAGGTAGAGTCTTATAAAGGCTATGTAGACTTATATAGTTTTATTATATATTTTTTGCACATTAATCTGAGTCCTCATCTGTTAGATCTGTTTAGTTTTTTTTTTTTTTTTCCTGCCGGCACGAATACGTGGCTCCATCCCTTTCCCGCCTATTCAGGGAGCCTACGGAATGAGCGTAAGTCTGCGGCGTTTCACGCGGGTGACCCGGGTTCGATCCCTGCGTGATACTGTTCATCTGCAAAGTGCCGGTTTGAATCCCGAGTGACGATGTTTTAAAATTTTTTTATTTTAATTATAGCAAAATAAAAATAAAACAAAATAAAATGTTTTATTTTGATTTTGCTTCAGCATACTATAGGAAAAACAGCAAACTCGCACGCAACCAGTTTGTATTCTTTAAATTTAGGGGAGTGACGACTCTGTGTGTGCACTTTTAAAATCACACTAACTTTAGAACTAAGAACACTCAGAAATACCTTTTATTTGGGGTTAAGTGACTGATGTGCCTAACATCTTTCAGCTGAGCCTCGTTTCACTGAATAATCCACCAGTATAATGACACAGTATAAACACACAGTAATGCCAGTATAATGACACAGATGCAATATTAAGGTTTCCTAATAGAAAAGAAATAGCTTTTATTTGGCGTTAAGTGACTGATGTGCCTAACATCTTTCAGCTGAGCCTCGTTTCACTGAATAATCCACCACACACAATCAGTATAATGACACACACACACACACACACAGAGTCGTCACTCCCCTAAATTTAAAGAATACAAACTGGTTGCGTGCGAGTTTGCTGTTTTTCCTATAGTATGCTGAAGCAAAATCAAAATAAAACATTTTATTTTGTTTTATTTTTATTTTGCTATAATTAAAATAAAACAATTTTAAAACATCTTCACTCGGGATTCGAACTAGCACTTTGTAGATCTCTGGCCAAGCGCTCTAACCGCTACACCAAGCAGGCACTTAGAGACAAGCTTATTGGTTTAGAAATTTATATTTAAATAAATAGTAAACTTGGCCGATTTCGTTATAATTTTGTTTGATGAGTGGGGCTTGAAAATTCTCTTGAAAAATATGGTCATTTATTTCAGTTAATAAATGTACTATAAATTTTTTTTTACTCATTATTGTACAGTACACATCAATAGCTCTGGTTCAGATTTTTCATGTTTGTTGTGGAAATTACCATCACTGTTGTATTTACTGCGATGAATGAAAATGTCACTTTGCGCCACCTGGCGGCCATTTTACGAATGACTTTGAAATGCAACTGATTTATTTTGGCCGCTGTTGCCTTTAAACGGCGGTATGCGCGGCGGGATGGTTATTCCGATTGTGTAACCACTGTATATGTACATTAGAGCATTTTTTTACTGTGTTACAAATACATGATTAATATACTATGAT
The DNA here is from genome assembly GCA_030522415.1 of Channallabes apus. Classification (NCBI taxonomy): domain Eukaryota; kingdom Metazoa; phylum Chordata; class Actinopteri; order Siluriformes; family Clariidae; genus Channallabes; species Channallabes apus. The sequence goes on along the minus strand of CM060111.1, from coordinate 26,703,394 downwards.
TATATTTTTATTGCAGCAGTAGCGTGCTGTTATACTTCTAGCCAATTAAAAATACAAAAAAAAGTACACTTTTTATGGTTAATACAAAATATTTTATCATACAGTAGACACAATCTTCTATACTTCAGTATTTCAAATTTGTTATTAGTACACTAAAGGTGTTTAGAATAATTTACAAATGCTGAATACATTTTCTACACTATAACATGTTTTTGAAACACATTACATCAGTAATTATTAGGCAGATTTTATTCATCAGTTCAACAGATTTAATTTGCACAAAGTTAGAAAAACAGTACTATAGTGAATTTGTGTTCAACAAAACACCAGATTGTCTTAGAAACACAAAATACAATTTAAACAGTTATCTAAACCAAGACAGACATTAGTATTAGAATATACAGGTACAGTATTAGTTCAAACTTGGTATGTTGATTCTAGCTGTTACACAAATACTGAAAACAGGCAGAGAGCTATGGAGCCATTATACCACAAGCGAAGTGTCATGTTCCTCTCTTCTACTGTGTCTGTGTCGGGTGCGTTTTCGTGGTATGACTGCGGAGGCGAGCTGACGGTTAATAAAGTCCTTTTATTTAAACAAAACATAAACATAAACAGGACCAAATCACTCCAACACAAATTAAACAACTTAAGACAATTGCTAGACGCCTGACTGGAGTTCAGCCAGGCTATTTATAATCAAACTAAAACCTAATCATCAAATTAACTTCCCTCGGTTCAGGTGAGCTTCTACGTCACCTGACCAAGGTGAAAACCGGGAAATGAAGTAGAACTCAACGTAAAACAAAACTACAACTTAAAAATAACACACAAACAAACGGCGTTCTGGCGCCACCTAGGGGTTAACCGTTACATTACCCCCCCCCCAAAAAAATTATCCTTCGGAGCATCACCGGAGGCCCCGGACACCCACCCCAATGTTCTACCTTTTGCCTCCCTTCCAGGAGGCTGGGTGACGGGGCTGGAGGCTTGCTCGGCGGCTGCTGAGCTGGAAACGTGCTCGGCGGTTGCCGACGCGCTGGAGACGTGCTCAATGGCTGCCGACGCGCTGGGGACGGCATTGGGTTCGACGGCGGCAGCGTTGAAGCTGACTGGGAGCTCGACGGCGGTGACGGTGCTGGCTCTGAGCTCGGCGGCGGCGCTGGAGCTGGCTCTGAGCCCGACGGCGGCGCTGGAGCTGGCTCTGAGCTCAACGGCGGCGACGGGGCTGGCTCGGAGCTCGACGGCGGCGACGGGGCTGGCTCTGAGCTCGGCGGCGGCGCTGGAGCTGGCTCTGAGCTCGACGGTGGCGCTGACTCGGAGCTCGACGGCGGCGATGGCGCTGAATCGGAGCTCGACAGCGGCGGCGGCTCAGCGTCGTCCTCAAAGCCAGGAGGCGGCGGAAGTACTGGTGCGTGGGACAGCGGCTGCTGACACGCTAGCTCGCAGTCCTCAAAGCCGGAAGGCGGCGGCAGAACGGGTGCGTCGGTCAGCGGCTGCTGACACGCTAGCTCGCTGCTGAGCGTTGGCGAGAGAGGAGAAAACTCCGAGCCCGCTTTGCGGTTATCCCGGAAGTGGAGGTCATCTGCTGGAGCTCCTTCACCTGCTCCTGCATTTCTCTCACCCGCTCCGGCTCCGGCATCCACCACATGAGCTCTTTGTCTCTCTGCTGCTGCTCTGCCTGGGGTTTTCTTTCCCCCGCGTCACCGCCGTACTTGGGCTTCCTCGCCCTTCTCTTCCGGCCGGTGCGGGGAACCACGTGACCCCGTGCTGCGTCGCCTCTGAATGGCGTCCGCCGAATGGCGAGCCTGCAGCCCTCCCAGCTCTGTGGTGCTTCTCTCTCTCCTCGCTGCTCTCCCACAAGTGCTCCTGCTCCTGTTTTGCCAGCTGGTTGTACTTCCAGCTCTGGAACAGGTCTACCTCGCCGTTCTCCAGCCAGCAGTAATCCCAGCCGCCATACATCTCTTCCTCGCTGTCTTCCAGCCATTCCGCCAGCTCGGGCGAGATCGTTCCAGCGCCCCCCCAAAAATTGTTCAGGGGGAAATCCTCCGCCATGCCACTTGGTAGGTCTAGCAATCTGTCATGTTCCTCTCTTCTACTGTGTCTGTGTCGGGTGCGTTTTCGTGGCATGACTGCGGAGGCGAGCTGACGGTTAACAAAGTCCTTTTATTTAAACAAAACATAAACAGGACCAAATCACTCCAACACAAACTAAACAACTTAAGACAATTGCTAGACGCCTGACTGGAGTTCAGCCAGGCTATTTATAATCAAACTAAAACCTAATCATCAAATTAACTTCCCTCGGTTCAGGTGAGCTTCTACGTCACCTGACCGAGGTGCAAACCGGGAAATGAAGTAGAACTCAACGTAAAACAAAACTACAACTCAAAAATAACACACAAACAAACGGCGTTCTGGCGCCACCTAGGGGTTAACCGTTACACAAAGTACATAAGGTTTAAGAATAACTCATTACACAATCATTATACAATACTGTAAGGGATCACCCCCAGAGGATGCTGTGCGCCCGAAAACTGTGTATGTGTGGTTTGTGTAGTTTTTTTGTGTAGTTTTTTGGACTCATTAGTTCCTGTATAAATAGTTCTTTGTTATGGGAAACTGGGTCGAGCATTGGTTATGTCAAGTGGGCATTTATCTTGTCTTAGTTACCTATTTCATTAAGTTTTATATCTGTAAAACTTACATTTTTTACGTTCGTACCTCTGCATCTATGCTTCACCTAAAGCCCACAGCCCAACACCACCCAACATGACAAATACATTCTATAGTTTAATCTACGTACTTAATTTTAAACAATGAAATTTACCTTATGCAGATGAAAATCAAATAAAAATTGGGCATTGGACTACGGTTCGGAAGATCCCAGGTTCAAACCCCATAACCACCAAGTTGCCACTGTTGGGCCCATGAGCAAGGCCCTTAACCCTCAACAGCGCAGATGTATAATGAGATAAAAATTTAAGTCGCTCTGGATAAGAGTGTCTGCCAAATGCCTAAATGTAAATGTAAACCTCTGACAGACTATTTACATAAAAAAGCAGCAGGACCAGATGGGGTACCACACTGAAGTCATGTGATGACCAACTAGCAGGGGTGTTCACCAGCATCTTCAACTTGACTCTGCAGGCTGCATTCCCTACATGCCTCAAATCCACAACCATTGTTCCCGTGCCCAAAAAACAAACAGTAAGGTGCCTGAATGACTATCGCCCAGTTGCTCTGACACCAATTATATTGAAGTACTTTGAGAGGCATGTCCTTTTCTACATCAAAGCCAACATTCCCACTGATCTGGACAGCCACCAGTTTGCCTATTGTAGGAGCAGATCAGTGGATAATGCAATCTCAATCACACTCCACCAAGCCTGTCTCACCTGGAGCATCCCAACACATACACTACCGTTCAAAAGTTTGGGGTCACTTTCTAACTCCATGATCGTTCCTGATTTTTATTTCTTTCTACATTGTAAAGGAATGCTGAAGGCTTCCAAAAAATGCATTAATCTCCTTTTGAACAGTTGATATTGAGATGTGTCTGCAACTTATACTCTGTAAAGGCTTCATAATGCCTCTAATCTGAGGTGCTATTAATTGGTCGTTTGTCAGGATAATAACTCTAAATGAACTTCTCGTTGGCAGAGGTAGGCTTTGGTCTCACACTCCTGGGATGGCCTTCATGAGAGCCAGTTTCATTATGGTGCTTGACAGATTTTGCAAATGCACTTGTCAATGTTGTTCTTGCAAGAACTATTACAGAAAGGCTGACATCTGTGTCTTAAAATAACAACTAACTGTTGATTTTGTTGTTCGTACGTAATTAACTAATTCCATATGTGTTATTTTATAGTTTTGAAATCCCCAGTATTGTTTTAGAATGTAGAAAATAAATCACTAAACAAAAACAAAGAAATTTGCAAGTGACCCCAAACTTTTGAACGGTAGTGTATGCTAGGATGTTATTTATAGATTTTAACTCTGCATTTAACACAATAGTACCCCACAAACTAGTCGACAAGCTGAGCAACTTGGGACTAACCACCACACTTAGTACACACACTAACAGACTGAGGAACAGATTCTTCCCGAGAGCTGTAGCCTGTATTACCCCCCCCCCCCTCGATCACACACACACACACACACACACACACACACACACACACACACACATACACATACACATATAGCTGCTGTAAACTGAAGGTGGTTATAACCAGGGATGGATTACGGACCGGGCCAGTGGGACTGCTGCCCAGGGGCCTTGGGGTGCAGGGGTCCGGTGGGTCCCCTAGCCCAAAACAATTTGCAACACTTATCAACAATGTATTTTCATTTGTCTATTTTAGAGGGCCTACATTCTTTGATCCTCTGCCTACAAGGGCCCCTGACCCTATAGGGAGGACGTTTGGCTGCCAAGGGCCCTTGAATTGTGGTGGATGTGGTGGTTGTGCTGGTGGTGGTGGTGGTGGTGGTGGGGGCGGGGTCGGTGCTTTCAGGGGGCCCCTGGCCCTGCTATACTTTAAAGGGAAAAGGGTGCATGGGAGCCCCTTAGGCCCTCCTATTATGGTCCTTCTGGCTACCAGGGGGTCCTAGGGAGGATGGGGGCTTTGGGGGCTTTTAGAGGGCCCTCTGATTATGAGGGACCTACTAGGAGGCCCTAGGGAGGAGGGTGTAGTGTACCTTTAGAGGGCCATCTGATTACAAAGGCCCCTTCCATGGGACCCCTGGCTTCTGGGGGGAGGGGAGGGGGGCGTGTTAACAGCCTTACAGAAGGCCCTCTGACTAGGGAGCGGTAGCATGGTGGGATGGAGGCGGTTAACCTGCCCGCTGAGTGGCCCTCAGACCAGTGTAGCAGTGTTTAGAGTTTGACCAGTGTAATCACTCTCAGGGCTGTAGTGGAGGCTAAACGCAAGTAAACACGGTTTACCCACCTCTGAAATTTCAGAATTAGAGTTTACCCACTTCTCAATTGATCTAAATGCACATCATAGTATAGTTTATGCACAAAATCTGATCACAGAATTCGTAGTTCACCCACCTCTTATTTTACCACTACACCCCTAATCACTCCATTCTGTATGGGGATATGGTACACAGGTGGATTCTGGCATGGTTCAGCCGGACACGGTACACATGTAGTGTGATCATTAACCGTGCCCCAACATGGCTCTCACTGAGAGACCAAAGCGAACACGTCGCCAAGCTCGTTGAAGAAGCTTCGTTGTTGATTTTGCTTTATTCACTTTATTCGCTCATTGGAATGTTTGATTTAGCCTGTTACCGTGGGGCGTTGGTAAATCTATATATTAGAATTGGTTTTAACCTCATTACTTAAGGTTAACTGACTTTTAACTTCTCTTTTTCACTCTGGTCGCCCAATTCGCTTCGCTGCCAGTGAATTTGCTTTGTTCAGCCAATTCGCCGACTCTCCATAGAGAAATAATGACTTTCGTCGCTCTGGTCTCTTCTGATGTGAATGTACGTGACATCAATAATGACACTCCAAATAATAAATATTTGAATTAATTTGAGAAAGTTGCTGTTAATAACAGTTTTTTTCACATTGGAGAACTTGCAATGCATAAATCATGGGGAGAGACCTATCTTTTCCCATGGTAATAAGCAGGCTGCTGAATAGAAATGGGATGATTAGCAAAAGTGCTTTGATTTAGAGCATGAATTGTATGACATTCAAACTGCATAATCAGTTTGCATTGGTGATTAAAACTGGACAAGTTCTAATATTCTCTGACTTCTGTCTGATGGTTATTGCACTCAATGCTAGAACAGCAGACAGCATGCTGTAGTAGACAGTTGCTACCCCTCCCCCACTCTCTCACTCAGAGTGTTGCAAAATTGTTACATTTCCTCCAGTCAGCCAATCAGGTGTTGTGAGCACTTTTCAAAATCAACTGAAAATTCACTGCAGATATTAAACCCCTTGCCAGTATCAAAACTCCTCATTCAGACAGTTCACATTGAGAACTTGCTTTGTAATCTCTATACAGTCTTCTATACTTCTTTGTTATCAGCAACCAAAAGTCTATATGGCATAAAGGCCAGGCCTTTGCCAGGCCACAGTTGTGAATAAGAAACCTGTTCTTAATCTGTCTTGCCTGGTTAAATAAAGGTAAATAAATAAAAAATAAATAAAGTAAAAGAACGAAAAGTAATGTAATAAAAGTAGATCTACAATCGCAAATTTAAACTGATAAAATTTAAACTTCCATGAGCCGACAAGAAGACAAAAGGATCACACAGCTAACGACAACATTAACTGTAGCTACGAATGTAACGGGGTGCTAGTGTGGGGTTTGGAGAAGACATGGAGGCGGAGGTGATAGAGTGAAAAAGGGTTTTTAATAACGGAACCAAAATGTGAACATGTACAAACAGGACTCAAACTGAACTAACACACAGAGCTGAACTGAAACCACGGAACTGGACTGAACACACAGACTAAACTAAACATTGAGCTAAACTACACATGGAGCTTAACTAAACATAGAGCTAAACTAGACACAGGGCTAAATCAAACACAGAGCTAGACGAAACACAGAGTGAACTAAACACAGAGTTGACTAAACACAGAGTGAACTAAACACAGAGCTAGACTAGATACAGAACTGAACCAAAACACAGAATAACACAAACCAAGATCAAGGGGGAGTGGCATGACACCTAGAACAAAACACCCACTTAACATTACCGTAGCAAAACAGATGCCCGACCCAGAACAATGGAAACAAAAGTCTATTTATCTTTGTACAGATTAGGCTGCTAACCTCGATCAGGTGTGCTCCCATTTCCTGACCGAGGTGCACTCTGGGATACGGAGTTCACAAACCAAACTGAAACGTAACAGAAAACAAAATGGAGTCCTGAAGTATGGTGCCATCTGGTGTTCGACCGTGACATTACCCCCCCTCCAAAGGGCGCTACTCCGGAGCGCCCAAAATGGTGGTCCAGGGCACCCCCCCCAAGGTCCCATGTCGGTCCTCCCAACCGAGAGGCTGCAGCACAGGTTCCCTGGGCAGGGTGGCAGGGTGGGCACAGGAGCTGGGTCGTTGCCGAGTCTTGTTGGCGGGGCGAGGAGCACTGGCGCTGGGTCGTCGGCGAAGCCGGGCGGCGGGGCGAGGAGCACTGGCGCTGGTTTGTCGGCGAAGCCGGGCGGCGGGGCGAGGAGCACTGGCGCTGGATCGCAGGGCAGAGACGGCGCTGGATCGCAGGGCTGAGACGGCGCTGGATCGCAGGGCTGAGACGGCGCTGGCTTGCAGGGCAGAGACGGCTCGACGTCGTTGACGAGGCATGGCCATGGCGGAGGAGGCAGCTCGAAGTCCTCGAAGGCGGACGTAGGCAGCTCGTCGTCGAGGCATGGCGGAGGCGGTGGCGGTAGTTCGGTGTCGTCGTCAACGAAGCCAGACAGCGGTTGAGGCACAAAGTCATTGACAAGGTAGGGCTGTCGCTGAGCTGGCTCATGCCCTTTGGGGCTGACTGGGAGATCGGAGCCCTCCACTGGGCTGACTGGGAGATCGGAGCCCTCCACTGGGCTGACTGGGAGATCGGAGCCCTCCACTGGGCTGACTGGGAGATCGGAGCCCTCCACTGGGCTGACTGGGAGATCGGAGCCCTCCACTGGGCTCTCTGGGAGATCGGAGCCCTCCACTGGGCTGACTGGGAGATCGGAGCCCTGCACTGGGCTCTCTGGGAGATCGGAGCCCTCCACTGGGCTCTCTGGGAGATCGGAGCCCTCCACTGGGCTGACTGGGAGATCGGCGCCCTCCACTGGGCTCTCTGGGAGATCGGAGCCCATCACGGGGCTCTCTGGAACGACTGGGCCCATCACGGGGCTCTCTGGAACGACTGGGCCCATCACGGGGCTCTCTGGAACGGCTGGGCCCATCACGGGGCTCTCTGGAACGGCTGGGCCCATCACGGGGCTCTCTGGAACGGCTGGGCCCATCACGGGGCTCTCTGGAACGGCTGGGCCCATCACGGGGCTCTCTGGAACGGCTGGGCCCATCACGGGGCTCTCTGGAACGGCTGGGCCCATCACGGAGCTCTCTGGAACGGCTGGGCCCATCACGGGGCTCTCTGGAACGGCTGGGCCCATCACGGGGCTCTCTGGAACGGCTGGGCCCATCACGGGGCTCTCTGGAACGGCTGGGCCCATCACGGGGCTCTCTGGAACGGCTGGGCCCATCACGGGGCTCTCTGGAACGGCTGGGCACTTTCGATCCAGCTGAACGAGCTGATCCTGGAGTCGTGCCCCCAACTCCAGCAGGGTTTGCATGCATTCTAGATCGTGGGCCTCTCTGCACGCATTGACCTGCTGGATGAGTTCCCCAGCCAGCTGTTGGAGTACTCGCCTCTGCTGCTGGTGCTCCACGCCGTGCCCCGTCTGTCGACACGCCGACTGGGGTTTTTCCCTACCCCTGGTTCCGTCGTCCTGTGTCCTTGGAGGCACGCGTCGTATTGCCAGCCGCGACCCTCTCCAATCTGGCTGCGTTGCTCGTTCGCCCTCTTGCTCCAGCTTGTTCCGCCGGATGGCAAGCCTGCTGCCCTGAAAGCCTACTTGCCTCGGCGTCACGAACATAGCCCCCCCACAAAAAATATCCAGGGGAGGCCCCTCCGCTATACTACTTTTTAGGTCGGGCATTCTGTAACGGGGTGCTAGTGTGGGGTTTGGAGAAGACATGGAGGCGGAGGTGATTGAAAAAGGGTTTTTAATAACGGAACCAAAATGTGAACATGTACAAACAGGACTCAAACTGAACTAACACACAGAGCTGAACTGAAACCACGGAACTGGACTGAACACACAGACTAAACTAAACATTGAGCTAAACTATACATGGAGCTAAACTAAACATGGAGCTAAACTAAACATAGAGCTATACAAAACACAGAGCTAGACTAAACATAGAGCTTAACTAAACATAGAGCTAAACTAGACACAGGGCTAAATCAAACACAGAGCTAGACGAAACACAGAGTGAACTAAACACAGAGCTGACTAAACACAGAGTTGACTAAACAAAGAGTTAACTAAACAAAGAGCTAGACTAGATACAGAACTGAACCAAAACACGGAATAACACAAACCAAGATCAAGGGGGAGTGGCATTCCAGGAAGCAGGTTATGTGACATACCCGGATAAGTTTGAGGGTAAGTTAGTGGATAACCTCAACTTCCGGTTCCAAAAACGGAGGTAACTTTCTGGGTATGTATGTAACCATAGCAACTTACTCTCTGAAGATAACCTGCTCGGTAGCGGGTTATGTTCCAGGGTAAGTTTGTTCCAGAAGGTTATTCAGCAGGCCACGCCCCTTTGATGAGGATCCTGTGGACGCGGAGGCACAAATTATACAAGGTTTTTTTCGCCGGGAGAGAGATATAAGACCTCGTATTGATGTTTTTTTTTATTTTTTATTTTCTAATGTTTATTTGAAAGAGCGTTATTGGTTTTCAATGGAATTAATTTACTTAACACATCTCTTGAAACCGCATATTGCAAATGTCATACACGGCGGGTCTGCGCTTAGTAAACATTCCGTGTATCACTTCGGTTTTTTCCAGGGCATTTTTTGTACAACGTGGGCGATGCAGAGCATGTGGGAAAGGCAACTGTATGTCTGGCACTTAAACACTTCTTACACACATGTGTACAGCAGGTCCCTGGCCATAAACCTCTGTGTGGTATTAAAGAGGAATTCCACAGAGTGGCAGGTTTTGTCCTTTGTAGTAAAATTGATGACACGTATATAAATAGTATGACTACATATTAAATATATGTATTCATCCTGCACACACACACACACACACACACACACACTTGATCCTCCCATATATGACTTTCTATTTCAGGGTTTTCAGATGTAATTGGGTGCATTGATGGCACCTACATTCCTATTAAAGCTAAAGCTATAGCTTCAATAAATGAGGGAGACGATGTTAATAGGAAATCTATTCATAGTATCAGTGTACAGGTAACAACTTAATTTTGCGTCCTTAATTTTTTGCCTTTAAACTCATTAAACTCATTACTTTTTTCCACATATGTGAGGCAACCCACATCATTACTAATGATAAGACAAAATGGCCAGGATCTGTGTCATCATTATGCCAGACATTTCAGCAGGGTATGTTTTTCTTCATACAATGTTTTTTTTTTCTTTTTACTATATTTGTATTGTACACTTGAATCATTACAGGACAGTACAGTAGTTACTTGCTGGGGGACAGGGGATACCCTTGTCTGCCCTATTTAATGCCACCCTACCCTGAACCTGATCCTGGACCATAGACACACTATAACCTGACTCACAGTCGAACACGGGCCAAGGTGGAGATGACCATAGGGATCCTCAAGTCTAGGTTTCAGTGTAGCTCAGTGTGGGCTCCGGGTCAGTCCAGAGAGGGCATGTGACATCATAATGGCTTGTGTTGTGCTTCACAACATTGCCACTATAAGAGGAGAGAGCCACCCTCCTTATATTGAAGAAGATGGCCCAGAGGAACCTCTACAGATTTTTGCACACAACAGAGATGGAAGACTTTTGAGAGACAGGATTTGTCAAAATTACTTTTATTAAATAGTTTGCACTGGTCTGCTGTACAGTTCATGTTTTTTTTTTCCTGAAAAACAATGAAAGTAAAATGAAATAAAATGTTTTTTTTTATGACATTGCTTTATATACACAACACTTTTAACACGCAACAGATTAATATACGCACAAGTTCTCACCTTAAGGCGATGCTCCAGTAATTAAATTTCTAGTGTTGCTTTTTTAATGGATAGCCTTTTCTCTTCCATTTGAAGCTGTATAAGGTCCATTTCCATGTCACTTTTTCTTATTTGTTTTTGAAGATGGACCTTATACAGCTCCTGGCAACTACAGTAGGAAGGAAACTATGAATTATTATTCAAAAATAATTAAATAAATTCTGAGATTCTGTCAGAAAATAAAATGTAAATATGGACAACTGCACACAAATTCTTACACCGCTTAGATCGTGCATTGAGGTTGAAGGACCTTCATCTGTGAAGAAATCCCCAGGTATGTACTGTGAAAGAACAATGACAGTTTGTTACTCTAATGTAAAAAGGGGGCGCTGCATTATAATGGTATGCATCCCACCTCGGTGGATCTGCCAGCATTCTGTCACAGCAGATGTGTCTCTTCATCTTCATCCTTCAGTGAAAATATGCAAGTATATGTTATCTGGCAAAAAAGAAAAAAGAAATACCTAAAAGCAACTAAAGGTACACAAAACACTTGCAACTGTGACAGACTGTGTTCTTTCTGTAGCGTCCAATAATATAATCCCTTTATCTAATCAACCCAGTATCTATAAGAAAATACAACCCAGCATAAAATTCTCAATATTATCAAAGAAAAAACCACTAATGCAGGAAAAAACATGTCAAAGTAATACAGCTAAGATCACAATAGCCTACTGTATACATCATGGGCAGTTAAATACAGTAAGCCTGCATAAAAACGTTAAGCATGTTCAAAAGCCTTTAAGTGACAGAGATAGTAATTTATTAATTCATATAATGAAAACAAACCATAGTGGTAAACTTACATTTCACCATGTTAGTGTCACTGGTGGCCCTTTATTAAGGGACAAAGCCAGAGCTCCTCAGATGGGGTGAGGGGGGGTGGTGGGTCTCCGCCAGTTAGATGGGCTTCAGCCTTCTTTCTATTAGCTACATGACAGAACGAATATACTAAACCGTGTTTAATAAATAGTTCAGTGATCGTGTAATAAGATATTACCTTTTTGCAGAATGTTTTTGTGTTTCATATTCACTTGGCTTCTGCCTCCAGAAGGATTAAACCTTATTAAATAAGAAACCATACAGTCAGTATACACTGGTATTTTAACCTAAAGAAATTAATAGCAGGAAAAGTAAATGCTTTCATTTAACAGCCAAAAGGATGCGGAAGGGGTGTTTAATTATTTTTGCATTATAATAAAAGGAGAGGCGATGTAAAATTTGCAATTTAATACACTCACACATTTACTCTGTCTTTTATTTTTTGCCAAGTCAACTCTCTTTCTTTAGCCGATGCAGCCGTATTGCTTTTTTTATTTATTATTATTGGCTTAAATTCCTCATATGCGCGCATTAAAACCTCTGTGAAGTATGCCGCTCTCTTTTTTCACTTTGATGTTCCATTTTGACTCGTGAAATCGTCGATCCATTGAAAATGTCTTTATGTAGGCACCGTGCACGCGCACTAACTCTGGGTAATCAGTAGGGGGTTGATTAAACTAAATCTTATCAGGTGTTTTGGAACCGACATACTCTCGGTATGCGGGTTTGGGGTTAATCAACCCAGAGGTTAAGATTAACCAAATGGTAAGTTAACCAAGCTTTCTGGAACACCCCCCTGATGCCCGACCCAGAACAATGGAAACAAAAGTCTATTTATCTTTGTACAGATTAGGTTGCTAACCTCGATCAGGTGTGCTCCCATTTCCTGACCGAGGTGCACTCTGGGATACGGAGTTCACAAACCAAACTGAAACGTAACAGAAAACAAAATGGAGTCCTGAAGTATGGCGCCATCTGGTGTTCGACCGTGACAACGAAGTTTTAAGATAGGACAATAGGTTTCATTTATCATTTGCCCGCCGTGGCTCTAGTTGGCAAGAAATTCACAGCACATGTTATTTTGACCGTATCATATTTCTTGTTGGGTCTATTTGTTGTCATAAAGGGATGCTTAAACAATAACTGTGACTTAAAAGTACAATAAAATGCAATGAATAAAATAAATGTAAACACCTGAGATAAATATCATACGTTTAAAAGATTAAGAAAGTTTAATTTTATGTCTTTCCAAAAAAAAAATTACAAAAATCTAATTGTCAGTCTCCCTGCCTGTCAATTAGGGGCTGGAATATAAGAGCCATATTGCATTTGTTATGAATTTGTTGTTGTGTTTATTTTATTTTATTCATTGCATTTTATTGTACTTTTAAGTCACAGTTATTGTTTAAACATCCTTTTATGACAACCGTATTGTGGGTAATATCTGTGATGTCATTCCACTGTTACAAGTAGTATGTACAGTGTCACTGTAAAAAAGGTCAGTTTTGATGCGGACCTTGTGGAGAACACAAGCTTTTTGACTTTTGTGTTGCGGTCATATTGTTACACGGTTTGACGCGTATCTTTGGTTTGATTATTCACTCACAACAGAAGTCCGATGATCTCTTTGTCTCTTGTTTATTTTTCCAGCAACAAAGATTCAACACTTCGTACAGTTGTCTTGAGTAAATGCAGGTTACAACAAGTTATTTGCTGCATCTTGTAGATTACAGTTTCTTACTTTTACAACAACCTATTTGCTGTATCTTACTAAGATCTTGGATTACGTTTACAACAACCTAAACATTGAATTCCAAAAGGACTGGACGTACACCTATGAAGCCATCCAAACAATTATTATTGGACAACGCTCCCTCAGATTCACATGCTGAGTGACAAACTCTTGTTGCCCTTTTTTTTTGTATCTAACACATTGGGGTCTTCAAAAGTATTCATAGTCTTCAAAACTCAAATCTTTGCTAGTTTTTAAAAATGGTTATTATGCTGTAATGTAAAATAATTTGTAAAATTCTGATAAGCATCTGGTGGTCTCCAGGTATTTTATTAACTTTTAAGCAAAAGACAGTGTCTATTCTCCTGTTTTATGCAGATTGCTGTGTTCATGTTGACTAGTTTTGGAAGAATAAAGTTTTTTAAAATAATGTTTGTGTGTTTTAATTGTCAGAGTATTGTTGGACCAACCTGTTTTAATAGAAAAACTATCACTTTAACAAACTACATCAATGGGAGACAACTTATCTTTTTGAGTAGATGAAAAGTTGGGCTAAGTCAACCCTAGAGAAATATAATTAATTGAGCTCACAAACAATATTATTTGAGCTGGCTTAAATATTTGAATTACAAGTTGAATCAACTTAAGATTTTGAACTGAGCACACAATTTGTCAACTAAACAGCAATGTGAAATATTTTATTTGGCCAGCAAATTTCAATTAAAATAAAAAAAGCTGTGCAACTTTTTTTTTGTTTTTTGTACAGTGTACGCATCTCAACTTTCCAAGATCCTGCTCCGTGAATTTACGTACCCTACCACTTTGTGGCTGAGTTGCTGTCATTGTTTCCACTTTGTTACAGTATAATACCACTAACAGTTGACTGTGGAATATTTAGTAGCGAAGAAATTTCATGACTTGACTTATTGTGCTGGTGGCATTCTATCACAGTTCCACTCAGTGAGCTCCTGAGAGTGACCCATTCTTTTACAAATGTTTGTAAAACCGGTCTGCATGCCCAAGAGCATTATAGTCAAGGGTTCAACCATTTTTTTCTTTTTACTGGTGGCACCACAGACACTCGGAAGAAGGTGTGCAAGTGCAGGCCAGAAAAGTTGGCAACTTCTGTGCAATATGGTTGTCAGCTTTCCATGATCCCGCTCCGTGATTTTACGTACCCTACCACAATCAGTAATCTGAAGTCCATGTGGTTTGCAGGTCCTTAGCTATTAACGTTGCTGTGCACTGTGCACTACATGTGATAGACACACCATTACTCAGCATAACTTGGGCTATTCCTCCTTTAAATTTTTTCCATATACTATTATTTAGCATGGCCTCTTTAAATTAATCCTGGGAAGGCATGAAAAAGAAGAAATTAAAATTTGTTAATGGCTATAATTCATTATAGATTAAAAGATAATATACAGTATGAAGAGCATAGACAGCTCAAGTGCACATTACATTTTAATATGTCAGTGCTATTTTTTTTTTTTACATCACATGTTGGCCAAAGCATACTTGTAAATACTGACATTTCTGGTGTTGATATGAAAATTTTTTTTTATTCATTTTCTATACCGCTTAATCCTGTGTTCAGGTTCGCGGGGGACCTGGACCTATCCCAGGAGACTTCGGGCACTAGGCAGGGTACACCCTGGACAATCCATCGCAGGGCACACACACATACAGTGGTGTGAAAAACTATTTGCCCCCCTCCTGATTTCTTATTCTTTTGCATGTTTGTCACACAAAATGTTTCTGATCATCAAACACATTTAACTATTAGTCAAAGATAACACAAGTAAACACAAAATGCAGTTTTTAAATGAGGGGCTTTATTATTTAGGGAGAAAAAAAATCCAAACCTACATGGCCCTGTGTGAAAAAGTAATTGCCCCCTGAACCTAATAACTGGTTGGGCCACACTTAGCAGCAATAACTGCAATCAAGCGTTTGCGATAACTTGCAACGAGTCTTTTACAGCGCTCTGGAGGAATTTTGGCCCACTCATCTTTGCAGAATTGTTGTAGTTCAGCTTTATTTGAGGGTTTTCTAGCATGAACCGCCTTTTTAAGGTCATGCCACAACATCTCAATAGGATTCAGGTCAGGACTTTGACTAGGCCACTCCAAAGTCTTCATTTTGTTTTTCTTCAGCCATTCAGAGGTGGATTTGCTGTTGTGTTTTGGGTCATTGTCCTGCTGCAGCACCCAAGATCGCTTCAGCTTGAGTTGACGAACAGATGGCCGGACATTCTCCTTCAGGATTTTTTGGTAGACAGTAGAATTCATGGTTCCATCTATCACAGCAAGCCTTCCAGGTCCTGAAGCAGCAAAACAACCCCAGACCATCACACTACCACCACCATATTTTACTGTTGGTATGATGTTCTTTTTCTGAAATGCTGTGTCACTTTTACGCCAGATGTAACGAGACACGCACCTTCCAAAAAGTTCAACTTTTGTCTCCTCGGTCCACAAGGTATTTTCCCAAAAGTCTTGGCAATCATTGAGATGTTTTTTAGCAAAATTGAGACGAGCCTTAGTGTTCTTTTTGCTTAAAAGTGGTTTGCGCCTTGGAAATCTGCCATGCAGGCCGTTTTTGCCCAGTCTCTTTCTTATGGTGGAGTCGTGAACACTGACCTTAATTGAGGCAAGTGAGGCCTGCAGTTCTTTAGATGTTGTCCTGGGGTCTTTTGTGGCCTCTCGGATGAGTTGTCTCTGAGCTCTTGGGGCAATTTTGGTCGGCCGGCCACTCCTGGGAAGGTTCACCACTGTTCCATGTTTTTGCCATTTGTGGATAATGGCTCTCACTGTGGTTCGCTGGAGTCCCAAAGCTTTAGAAATGCCTTTATAACCTTTACCAGACTGATAGATCTCAATTACTTTTGTTCTCATTTGTTCCTGAATTTCTTTGGATCTTGGCATGATGTCTAGCTTTTGAGGTGCTTTTGGTCTACTTCTCTGTGTCAGGTAGCTCCTATTTAAGTGATTTCTTGATTGAAACAGGTGTGGCAGTAATCAGGCCTGGGGGTGACTACAGAAATTGAACTCAGGTGTGATAAACCACAGTTAAGTTATTTTTTAACAAGGGGGGCAATCACTTTTTCACACAGGGCCATGTAGATTTGGAGTTTTTTTTCTCCCTTAATAACATAAACCTTCATTTAAAAACTGCATTTTGTGTTCAATTATGTTATCTTTGACTAATAGTTAACGGTTTTTGATGAGCAGAAACATTTAAGTGTGACAAACATGCAAAAGAATAAGAAATCAGGAAGGGGGCAAATAGTTTTTCACACCACTGTACACACACTCCGGGCAATTTAGGAACGCCAATTAGCCTAACTTGCATATTTTTGGACTGTGGGAGGAAACCAGAGTACCCAGAGGAAACCCACCAAGCACGGGGAGAACATGCAAACTCCATGCACACAGAGACGGGAATCGAGCCTGGCCGGGGAATCGAACCCAGACCCTGGAGGTGCAAGATGACAGTGCTAACCACTACACCACCGTGACACCAAAATATTTTTAGTTTGACTAATATGCCATGTTTACGTGGAACCTGTATAAGAATCATGCAGGAATTACATGCAACTCTGAATTACATGCATACCTGATTGGCATCTAATCATGACTAGTGCAAACCGTTCGATAGCTGGTGATGCGGACATTTATTAGGCTGTGACAAAGCCTGCAGTGCTCAGCTGGCATGCAAGGAAAATGGCTGATGAAAGAGTGGCAGACTGGAGCAAGCAGAGGAAGTGCTCTTGCACGTTCCCATGACAACGACCTATCAAGCCAAGACCAGCCATTTGTTCATTGAAGTACATTTGTTAGGGGGCTTTTGGAGTGAGCGAGGAGCGACAACAGAGTGAGGCACATGACCCATCATAAACAACTGTATAAATTGTATCACCTTTATGAATTACAGTTATTGGATAGAAGTATATATTCCTTGTTATTAATAAATAAAAATTCAGAACAGATTTATTTTTACTATCCTAATTAATTAATTATATTAAAAGAATAATATGCATATTCTTTTTAGTTTAGTTTTCTGTTTAATAGAAACAATCTTTCTATAAGTGTTAATATTGTTTGCCGAATTTCCTTTGTGTTCATCCCATAAATTAAAGGGTTGAGAATTAGTGGAAAGATAACAACTGAAACACCAAAAGCCCTTCTTAAGTGTGGAGATACTGATTCTAACCTGTGAGAAATGAGTAGAAAGAATGTATTAATCTCAAAACTCAGAAAAACAACTAAATGTGTCCCACAAGTTTGTATTGCCTTACTTATAGATTTTTTCTGTTTAGTAGAAAGACATGTAATTAGAATTTTGATATATGTTAATGATACTAACGTTATGGAAAAGCCTTGTCCAACAGCTATGGCAAACAAGCCATAATAGTTAACGAATGTCATATCCTCACAGCTTAGCTTCATTAAAGAGGGATTATTGCAGTACGTGTCCACTATGTTTGTCCTGCAAATTGTCTTGCTTAATGTGAGTACAAATAAAGACCCCATCATACCAAAAGTTACGAACCAGACCATGCCAATAAGTTTCAACAAAATACCCAGTGTCATCAGATTGTGGTATCTCAAAGGTTTGCAAATGGCAATGTATCTATCATAAGCCATAACACTGAGAAATAAAAGTGACCCACATAAGTAGAAGTGAAATAGCATTCCTTGGGCTACACAGGCAATGTAGGATATTTCTCTATTCTGAGACATCATGGTACAAAGCATTTGAGGGTAAAAACTCATAGCTCCCATCAAGTCACATGAGATTAAATTAAACAGCAGTATGTACATAGGTCTATGGAGATCTCTTTTTACAATAATAATCACAAGTATCATGGACTGAAAGAACAAGATTAAACAGTATGTGATGATGGCAAAAATGAATATAAAGATAGCAGTGGATTGTGGTATGTCAAATGATTCCATGGTTAGGATAGTCATAAAGCGTGATAAATTTGTATTATTAAGAGATGTGTCTCCCCACATTGTGACTTCAAGACCTGGTAAAGTGATATAAAAAATATTAGTCAAGACATTTTCCCTTGGGCAAATTATAATGTTTTAAAGAAACTATCATTCTGTAACACGAACAAACCTGACTCAGTATACTTACAAAAAATTCAGTCAAACAGCCACAGGTTCATCATGCTCAGAAAATTTAAAGGGTCTGAGGTGATGGAGTTTTCACCATTTAGGTATCCATGCAGAGACCTAAAATAGTTTAATCTATTTATGTTGACTTGATCCCACAGGTCAACTGTTTTTCAAATCCCAGTTGTTGACACCAGGGTACATGAGATTATGGGTTTGTGTAGTATCCTCTAGGAGCTGTGCAGCTAACAGTGGCCTGTAGTGTGAAAAAAATCAAGTAATATAATGAGATTAATCTGCACCATCACATAATTTTTTGAGATGCATGATAATCTGTTTATTTGAATGTAAAATATAGAAGATTTACTTTTCTTAAAATAAATTCTACAGTAAAGTTGCACTGTTGGAAATGGGAAAATCATAATTTCCATGAAAGACCACTGTACTTAAAAACATTGGGAACGAGAACAAATAATTTCAGACTTTCATGGCAAATTCTGGCAGTATCTGCAGGTTCTCAGTGAAAGCATGTAGGGACCCTGCTCAATCCTGCAAAGTATGCCTGTCGAGGGTTACACAAAAATCAATAGTAATGGATGTTTTTATTGACTTGATCCTACAGATATAAAGAGTTTTCCTTTATAGTGCGCATGTGCGGTCGTGCAGCAGCTTGGTGCAGTTTCTCTCCGGGTTTTGTGTGTTTTTCTTGTGTTTAATAATTTTTCTCTTTTATCTATTTTATAACTTTATTTTTTTAAGTCATTATGGTCTGCCCTTTCAAACCATGCGTTTTGAAAGTGTTATCCTTATTAGTTATGCAGCAATATTTTTGTTTTCGGCGATCAGCACGCGGCAGCACTGAGCCGGCTCCTTTGTGTACACTAGGGAACACCTGATCGCACTGAAACTGGTCGGCATCAGAGACCCAGCGGTGTTTCGGTCTCTAAACATCCCTGATGATATACGGAGGAGGCCACCGAGAGGACACAGAGGGTGAAGAAATCGGCGCAGGGGATGCAAAGATAAGGGAAAAAGAGCAGAAGGAGAGGATAAGAAAGTACAAAGCGTATCTCCCGTCTCTTATCATGAGCAATGTGAGATCTCTGGACAATAAGATGGACGAGTTGACCGCTTTGTTAAAGACTGAAAACATCTTCCGTGAGTGCAGTCTGATGTGTTTTACAGAGACTTGGTTACATGGTGATGTGCCTGACTCTAATATTATACTGGACGGCTTCAGCGCGATACGGAGCGACAGTACAAAGAGAGAGAGCGGTAAGAGGAAAGGAGGGGTGCTGGCTGTTTACATCAACAACGCGTGGTGTAACCCCGGTCATGTGACTATTAAGGAGCGCATTTGTAGTCCGGATATTGTTGGTTGTCGGACTTCGCCCATATTATTTACCCAGAGAATTCTGTCATGTTATAATAACTGCCGTGTACATTCCTCCGTCCACGAACGCCGCCGCAGCGTGTGACATCATCCACTCGGTCACTGCCAAACTCCAGATGCGGCACCCAGATGCCTTTCTTATGATCTCCAGTGATTTCAACCACGCATCCCTGATGAAGACTCTCCCCACTTTCACCCAGTATGTGGATTGCCACACCAGGGGGAATAGGACACTGGACTTGCTGTATGCTAATGTTAAACTGCGCTTCCAGTGCTGCAGCCCTGCCCCCTCTGTGGAAATCAGACCACAGCCTGCAGGATTGTTTTGAGGCTACAAACTGGGAAGTTCTCAGTGAGCCACATAAAGAGGACATTGATGGTATGACAGATTGC
Organism: Channallabes apus; assembly: GCA_030522415.1. Lineage (NCBI taxonomy): Eukaryota > Metazoa > Chordata > Actinopteri > Siluriformes > Clariidae > Channallabes > Channallabes apus. The sequence continues at coordinate 26,683,117 of CM060111.1, read as the reverse complement.
ATTATAGAGTACATAAACTTCTGTGTGGACACCTGTGTTCCTATGAGAAATATTCGCTGTTTCCCCAACAAACCATGTAGAAGTCACTAAGGACATTCAAGCCTTCTTAAATGAGAAAAAAAGAGCTTTTAGGTCTGGTGATAAGGAAGCGGCAAAGAAGGCTCAAAGAATGTTGACTGTCAAAATCAGAGAGGGGAAAGAGTCTTACCAAAAATAATTGGAACAAAGACCGAAGGACAAGAACATGAGAGAGGTGTGGAGAGGCATGAGGAGCATTACTGGCTACAAGAAGAGTGGACAAGCTATTGAGGGCGACACCTTCTTGAACAGATTTGATGTCCCTCTGTCTCACACCACCCTCAACCTCAACTTCAGCTCTAACACAGGCTCCACTGCTCCCCAATCCACCCCCACACAGAAAACGGCCACTAGTTCTTCTGCAATCCCATCAATCAACATCTCAGATGACCAGGTAAAACGGGGTCTGAGCAGACTGCCCTACAAAAGCTACAGGTCCGGACAATATCAACCCAAGAGTCCTGAAATCCTGTGCTCCTCAACTGTGTGGGGTCCTATGGCACCTCTTTAGCCTAAGTCTGTCTCTATAGAAAGTCCCAGCCCTGTGGAAAACATCCTGCATTGTTCCTGTCCCCAAGATACCATGACCCTCTGCCCAGAATGACTACAGGCCTGTCGCTCTAACATCACATATTATGAAGGTGTTTGAGAGACTTATCCTGGATACACTTCGTCCCCAGGTGAAGTCTTCTCTTGACCCTCTTCAGTTTGCCTATCAGCCACTCCTGGGACTAGATGACGCCATCATACACCTGCTCCACCGTATGTACTCCCACCTCGACAAACCTGGGACCAGTGTGAGGATTATGTTCTTTGACTTCTCCAGTGCCTTCAACACCATACGACCGGCAGTACTGGGGGAGAAACTAAGAATCATGGAAATTGACACTCCCTTGGTCTCCTGGATAATGGACTATCTGGCCTGCCGTCCCCAGTATGTTCATCTACAAAACTGTGTCTGACACCGTGATCTGCAGCACTGGTGCTCCTCAGGGGACTGTTCTGTCTTCATTTCTTTTCACCCTCTATACATCGGACTTTAAATATAATTCAGGATCATGCCATCTACAGAAGTTCTCTGAATACTCTGTGGTGGTGGGATGTATTAAGGACGGTAACATCTCTGCGTACCAGTCTGTGGTGGATGACTTTGTTTTCTGGTGTGAGCGCAACCACCTTCAACTTAACGTCAAGAAAACGAAGGAGCTGGTGGTCGACTTTAGGAAAGGTGGAACCCCTTTGACTCCTATATCTGTCCAGGGAGAGACAGTGGACATGGTCTCTGAGTACAAATACCTAGGAGTGCATTTGGATAATAAACTGGACTGGTCAGTTAACACAATGGCCCTCTACAAGAAAGGACAGAGCAGGTTGTACTTTCTGAGAAGGCTCAGATCTTTCAACATCTGTAATACCATTCTTCGGAGGTTTTACAAATCTGTGGTGGCGAGTGTCGTCTTCTTTGCCGTGGTGTCAAGGGCGGCCAGATCGGCTTGGTTGCTTGTTGTTCCGCAATGTGGTGCCGCAGGATATCTATGCAAACTGGGCGTCCACAACAAACTGGGATGGTTCCAGAGGCAAACGTGGACTGCCAGTAAACATGAGACATTTTCTGATGAGGACAGTGGCCCAGAAGTTTCCCTCCATGACTAGCAGTTGACAGCAAGCGGATCAAGGACCGAATTAACGAATTTTTACGCTCACCGAGGGTCACTGTCTCAAATAGACGTTTCAACTACTAAAAGTTTACAATACATTTCACCTCTATTTTATTTAATGTGTGTAAAACATTTGATTTGTTCTATTTTTTATTCTGATAGTGTGCTCAATTTGTTTCTAGTAATTTATATATTTAAATTGGGATGCCTTTTACTGTTACAAATTTAACTCTTTGCAAAATAATAAAAATGTGTCTTACAAGCCCTTGTGTTGTTGTTTGTGCTGCTGTTCTTTAATAATACCAATAATCAGATACAAACAGTCTGTCTAAACGAAAATTAAGCAATGCTTCTTAACTCATCATTATGTGGATATTTTTCATGTTCGTTGGATAAAGTATGTACTGTAATGATTTGGTCTACTCTGTACTGTACAGTATGTGCGTGAGAGAGAGGGGTGTCGTGGTCGTGAAACAAAGGCTCATTTCAGCTCATTCAGTTTCTCTGTATGTATAGGTGAGAACAGCTGATTCACGGTGAATAATTTGCATTTGAGTGTTGTCAAGTGAGCCAAGTGAAAAGAAGACAAACATCAAGACGAACAACATAAAAAAACTGATACAATATTTTAAAAAGAATCGCAATCAACCTGAACAGGTAAACTGGAATAAAATCAGTAGCAGCATTAACTAAAGTAATTAGTAATTAGTGAGCTAATGCTGCTACTGATTTTATGGACTCCTCACGGTTAAATACGTTGGTCACATGCCAGCTGTATAAGCCGGTTACGGGACTCATTACGGTTGTATATCGTGCTCTGAGTAATAAATTTTTTTGTTTGCTGTTTGTTTGCTGAGCAAAATTAAAATAGAACAATTTTTTAAAACAGCATCACCCAGGATTCGAACCGGCGCTTTGTAAATCTCTGACCGAGCGCTCTAAGCGCCAAAGCTGGGGAACAATAGTCTGTTTGAGGGGGGGAAGAGGGCGAAAAGAAGGGGAAGAAGGGGGAAAAGGGAAAAAGGAGAAAAAAGGAAGAGAAAAAAGGAAAATTGAGGAAAAAATGAGGTGAAATGAGATTTATTACCATCTTTGATGTTTCTCTCTAGTTATAGACTGCTAATGTGATTGTAATTTTAAGATTTGCATCAAAAATGACCATTTTTATGCATTCTGCAGGGGGAGGTTGTGGATCCAAAGGTCCCAGGTTCGATTCCCGCGTATGACGTTTTTTTTTTAAACATAAAAATCTGACAAGTGTCACAAAAATTTAAAATACTGCCTAATTAATCGTAACATGAGGTTAGGTTCTTGTAAAAGTATTAGAGATTGTTGTTAAATGCTTCATGTTGTGTCACACAAAAAGTAAATTTGTATTCAAATTAATAATTAATAGAATAAACATGAAAAGCAATGCAACAGTGTATTTGCCTTCTCTATATGACTGTGTCCTGCTGGAATGAAGGCAAATTCATTACAATTGAAATATTCATCTTGTGATGTACTTTAAAGAGAATCATATTCTGTTATTTTTTCATTTTTAGTCTATAAAAAAAAAGCCAAACTCTAATTGACTCCTGTTTGTACAGATATTTGTGATAGAAATAAATCATAAAGCTTCTTTAAAAATATAATGCAAATTTATTAGCAAATTATGGTATCATTATACAGTCATATATTGCACTCACTCATTATCTCTCCACCTTCTTCCAGTTCTTTAAAACTAAAAATATCTCAAATTAAATGCTAGGAGGAAATACATACAAAGAAAAACTTAAAAATTACTGTTTACAGAAAATTACTTTTCTGGTAAAATCGGTGATAAAACAACAATAAAAAAGAACAGAAGACATGTATCTATGTATATAGAGATCAAATCTGCAACTAAACACTATTTACCAATTACAGCACCAATTAAAACACAAGTTTTCACAAATTATTAGTCTATTTTTTTTATCAGCCCTTTAATCATTGTCCATTTTGTCAATGCATAATGAATTTGTGTGTTGAGGGCTCTTGTAGATGTCACAGAGTCTGACAAAGATGGCCTCTGCTAGGCGACAACAGTCTGTCCACTGGCCAGGTGATCTGATGGATCCTAAGACACAAGACACGACAAGCCATGGTCCCCACACCTGGTGTAAATTCACCCTTTGTTTTGGGATGCCTGAGCCGTCCAGTGCTCAGCCGCACATGATGCCGAGCAGAGGATGCCTCACGCTGCTTGTCATATGGCAGAAAGTTTTGACAGAGAGCTACGATGGTGCAGACCTGCTGGTTGCTGAGTGTTAACCCAGTTTCAGTCCTTGTCCAGACGGTCCACTCTGTCCATTCGTGGGACAGTGCTTATCCACAGCCTGGTAAATATAGCACATACAATAAAAATCAATAACTATACTACCACAAGCAAGAAAACAATACACATGACAATCTACAAACTCTCACCTAAAGACCTAGCAGCTGTTGCTCAGGTGCTGGTGGGTATCATCCTGGTGGTCCTGGGGGATCAGCAGTCATGGCAGTTGACACAGTGGCTAACAGTCTGGTGGAGAAACGTTAAGGTGGTAGTGGCAGTTGCTGACACAGAAGATGGAGAAAGTGACAGAGGAGAAACTGTCCGAATATACGACTACGAGAAGGTGACAATGTCCTTCTTGCCATGGCATTTGTATCAGCTCTGGACAGTGCAGAAGAGCTGGGGAGGAACTGAGAAAGTAAGAAAGCAGTAAGAAAGGACAGAAAATTAATAACAATAGACATATTTTAAAAACAAATTTAAGCTGTGAAATTATAACATTACTAACATTATTTGCATGCATCAGAGTCTTAAGTTTGGCTTTAAAGCAGAGCCATGAGCCCCTCCGAACCGTGGCTTTGTGATCTGCAATCAAAAACAGGATGCTTAAGTGTTGTCTTGTATTTATTTTAAATAATTAAATCACACACACCTCTATTACATAATCAATCATAATCAATATTTACATTTCTTAATATGTAAAATTGTTTAATGGCAAACGATACGAATGCATTTCCTTTAAACATGGATTAAAGGATTGGATTGATGGATTTTATATTAGTGTATAATACAGGAGGATGGCAGATATCTGTAATACACGGTTAGATTCAGTTCACTCATATTACCTGTATTAGAGTCTAAACTTACTCAAGGTGGATTTGTGCCACAACAGATGCACTAAATGACTCAAGTTATAACAAAAACCTCTTTCATATTGTGATTTAAATCTGTATGAGAATATATGAGAATATAATCTATTGGTCTACTAACATTACGGTGTTACTGTAGTCCGGCTACCGTTACAGTTGATTATTCATTGTTTTGTCGAGTGCACAGTGATTCATTTTAAATCATCAGATTATAATCTCATATTAGTTAAATATGCACCACATGTCCGTTATAACGCTGTTATGCCGTGTGTGTGTGTGTGTGTTACATATTTGAATGCTGATATTTTAGCAGCCTGCACTTAGTTTGTACATGTACAAGGGAAACGTGTGTTCACGTGTATTTTACACGCAATGGTTTTGTTAATCTTCTGATCATAAGCGGGGCTGAACTCCCCCAGGACTAACATCACCGCGACCACTGTGTGTTAATAAATACAGAAAAGCTGTCATTACTGGAAAACACTCAAATACACCGCTAATGTATAACTGTTAAACTTAGTGGAGGCATGTCTCTTTAGGAAATGTTAATGTTAATACAGCATCGGCAAATTAACAATAACGTTATATAACACAAACCGCTTAAATAAAGTCTATTTATCTCTGAAATCAATACTTGATACTTACCGTGTTATGTTGAAAGAATATTCATATTCCGAACCGTTTAAAAGTTTGACTAAGTTGCATCCGCACTGGAGGCGGGACCAAGGCCGATATTTTGGAAACGGAGGAAGCTGATTGGCTTTGAATTTTGGAAACGGAGGAAGCTGATTGGCTTTGAATGTTTGAGGAAGCCGAAGGCGGGACCAAGGCAGATATTTTGGAAACTGAGGAAGCTGATTGGCTTTGAATTTTGGAAACGGAGAAAGCTGATTGGCTTTGAATTTTGCAAACGGAGTGTGAATTTTGGAAACGCAAGCAAGGACGTGATACGACAGAGACTCGACGCGGATTGATCGAGCTGAATTTTGGAAGGAAGGAGAGGTGATTGGCTGTGAATAATGGAGAATTTTGGAAAAGGGCAAAGATGATTGGCTTTGAATTTTGGAAGGTGAGAGACGTAATTTGCCGAAAGAAGCAGCCGCACGGCGTCCAGGTAGCGCCACACCAATCAGGCATTTAGAGACAACAAACCTCTGTGACGTTAATAAGCCACTCGACTTCTTTGAAAGCAAGCGTTAGATAAGTAACGAAGTAAGCCTGTTATACAATTATACTAATTGCACGTGTATTTTATCTGTTTTAAACTTGGTGTCATTTGATCTTATTGGTTTAGAAATGCCGCACTTCCGCGTTGTTGCGCAAGCGTCGCAATCACACCGCGTAGTAAAAATCCCCTGTAACCCAACAAACCCTGAGTATTTTATAGCCCGGGGTGCAAACCGGATAGCTTGCCAGCCAAGGATAAAAAAAAGATGATTTGGGCACACGCCGTGACAGGCTGAAAAAAAAAACTATTGTTATCAAAAATGTAACAGATGAGGACTTCAGATTAATGTGCAAAAAATATATAATAAAACTATATAAGACTACATAGCCTTTATAAGACTCTACCTTAAGCGCACTAAAAGCATTTTTGTTTTATTTGAATTTTGCTATAATTAAAATAAAACTATTTTTAAAAGGATCAATATCTCTCCCTGATATGTGCAGTAACAAACACAGTTAACTTCTCTGCTTTGTTTTCAATGTTGCTCGCGGCAGCGTAACAGCCCGTTAATTCATGTACTGATGAGATGGACAAACTGCTCGATGTCCGTTCTTTATTTTGCTGCATTGTCAGGTTATAGTACAAACTTTCGGGTAGATCCTGCTATTAAATCAAACTAAAAATCTGTGAAAAGAATACAAAACTCAGACTCTATATCCCAGCTTACATCTCGCATTCGCATACAACATCACACACACCGGACCTCATTACCCACAATGCATCTCCCGCACTGGACTACACTGCCGTAAACAGCTGTCGTAAATCAAAACTCCCGGTACTCCAGATTCCCACCACTTTTCATCAGTATAATGACACACACACACAGCAGCAGCAGCAGACGGAGCCGTCACTCCCCTAAATTTAAAGAATACAAACTGGTTGCGTGCGAATTTGCTGTTTTTTCTATGGTATGCTGAAGCAAAATCAAAATACAACATTTTATTTTATTTTATTTTTGCTATAATTATTCATTCATTCATTCATTTTCTATACCGCTTAATCCTGTGTTCAGCCTATCGAGCCTATCCCAGGAGACTTCGGGCACTAGGCGGGGTACACCCTGGACAGGGTGCCAATCCATCGCAGGGCATTTGCTATAATTAAAATAAAACAATTTTAAAACATCATCCCTCGGGATTCGAACTGGCGCTTTGTGTATCACTGACCGAGGGCTCTAACTGCTACACCAAGCGAGCACTTAGAGATAATTCACCCAAGTGACGTTAATAAGGCAAGGTTAATAACGAAGTAAGCCTGTTATAATAATAACTTTGTGTTATTTGATCTTATTGGTTTAGAAATTTATATTTAAATAAAACCCTACACACTTCTTTTCTAATTACACGTGATAAAATCTAAAGGCTCACTGTGTTAATATTTATTGTGCTTAAATTTGATCTTAATAAGCTTTGATTTAATTTGAATTCTACATTTGTACTGTAATTTTAGTACTGTGATTATGAATTCGGTCAACTACAGTGTTTCACTTGATGTTATCGGCTACTACGTGTATTATTTAATGGAACGCGTCTCATTAATGCGGCAGTGAATGAACTAAGGCATGAGGCGTCAGTCTCTAGTTATATAGTGCCACTCAGTGGTAAAAGCCAGCAAATGCACATGCCGTAATGCGGCGGCGACGTTAAATACGAAGCTCCGATTAGGTGACCACTGTACATATCCAGCACTCTCCACCAAGGCACCATCCAGCTCTCCTCCTCACCTGCTGCTTTCTTCTTTGTGAAGAAAAAGGGGAGCGACCTTTGCCCATGTGTCGACTATCGCGGGCTCAACAATATTACCATTAAAAACCGACTCTTACAAACTCAGCCCTGGACACGCCCTCTCTGGTGCCACCATTTTCACAAAGTTGGACCTCTGAAGCGTCTACAACATGGTGGGTATCAGGGAGGGCGATGAGTGGAAGATTATTACTGGTTATTCCATTTGGACTCTGCAATGCCCCCGCAGCCTTCCAACAATTCATCAATGACATCCTTAGAGACATGTTAGGCCGGTGGGCATTTGCTTACTTCGACTGTATGGGAGTAGATGAAGATGTCGTTGAAGAGCACATCCAACATCACAGGGCGGGCCTCAAGAGCTGGCTCGCCCACCAGCTGTATTGTAAGTTGGACAAATGCGCATTTCACGAGCGCTCTACCACTGGGTTTTGTCTCAGGGTGTGCTCGTGGACCCGCAGAAGCTGGAAGTTGTGCATCATTGGCCCCTATTCAGGACCCTCAAGCAGCTTCAATGGTTTCGCAAACTTTTATCATCGCTTTATCCGGGACTATAGTATAGTTGCAGCAACTTTAACCGCCCTGAAACGACCATCTTCTCACCCCTAAGACCTTACCCCCGCTGCTGTCTCTGCCTTCCGGGAGTTGTCACCGTTTCACCACCGCTCCAATCCTGCTTCACCCCGAAGCAAGCAAGCCTTTCGTTGAGGAGGTGGACTCTTTGGATGTGGGTGCCGGTGCTGTTCTCTCCCAGCGAGGTCCAGCCCAGAAACTACAACCATGCAGTTTCTTCTCCAAGAAATTTGACCCCACTCAGCAGTGATACGGAGTAGGGGATAGCGAGCTGCTGGCCATAAAGTGGCCCTTGGGGGAATGGCGTCACTGGCTCCAGGGAGCCGTTCATCGTCTGGACCGACCTCCAAAACCTGATCACCATCCGCAATTTGAAACAGCTAAATCCAAGACAGGCGCGGTGGGCTCTATTTTTCTAATATTATAATTTCCATCTCTCTTACTGTCCGGGGTCCAAGAACACCAAGGCAGACACCCTCTCCAGACAGCATGAGGAAGACGTACCCCGGGCAGACACTGCGTCAGAGTCCGCCAGCTGATATTAGAACACGTAGTCCACCTGCATGGGTTCCCAAAAGATCGTCTCAGACAGGGGGCCCCAGTTCACTGCCCGGTTCTGGAAGGCCTTCTGCCATCTGATCAATTCCACCTGTAGTCTATCATCTGGGTACATCCCCAGGCTAAAGGACAGACGGAACTAACCAATCAACATTTGGAGCACTACCTAAAATGTTTTGTCGCCGATCGCCAGCGCTCCTGGGCCCGCTAACTCATCTGGGCGGAACTATCTCACAATCTCCATGTCACATCCGGCACCAACTTGAGCCCTTTTGAGGTATGCCATGGTTTTCAACCTCCGATGTTCGACCACGAAGAACCGGAGGTTAATGTACCGTCGTCCCAACAGTTGGTCCGTATGTGTCGGTGGCTTTGGGACCAAGCAAACGCTGCCATCCAGCGCCATCACCCAACATCACCCAGCCATCACCCAACATCACCGTCGACAAAAAATTTACATCTTCACACAGAATCACGGAAGCTCTCACCCAGGTACATCGGTCCTTACTGCATCACCCTCCGGATCAATCCTGTCACCTACCGGCTCTAGCTGCCTGCGGCGCTACCCGGTATTTCACACTTCACAACTCAAACCCTTCACTACCGCTCCCATGGTTTTGGTTTACCATCCACACTACAAGGGCTAACTGCTAGTCTTCTGGTACGTCTCCGGTTGTCCGTGACCAGATCCCCCCGTGTGGTTCTGGGATTTTTGCTCACAGTTCTTGTGATCATTTTGACCCCACGGGAGATCGGGAGATCTTGCATGGAGCCCCAGATCGAGGGAGACTATCAGTGGTTTGTATGTCTTCCTTTTTCTAATAATTGCTTCTACAGTTGATTTCTTCACACTAAGCTGCTTACCTATTGCAGATTCAGTCTTCTCAGACTGGTGCAGGTGTACAATTTTGTTTCTGGTGTCCTTTGACAGCTCTTTGGTCTTGGCCATACTGGAGTTTGGAGTGTGAGTGTTTGAGGTTGTGAACAGGTGTCTTTTATACTGATAATAAGTTCAAACAGATGCCATTAATACACGTAACGAGTGGAGGACAGAGGAGCCTCTTAAAGAAGAAGTTACATGTCTGTGAGAGCAAGAAATCTTGCTTGTTTGTAGGTAACCAAATACTTATTTTCCTGAATAATTTACCAATAAATTTATTGAAAATAAATCCTACAATGTGATTTTCTGGATTTTACACAGGAATTTACCAATGAATTAATCAAAAATCCTACAATGTGATTTTCTGGATTTCCTGAAGAATTTACCAATGAATTCATTAAAAACCCTACAATGTGATTTTCTGGATTAATGATGAAAATTAAACTCCTCTCTCATCTTTTTAAGTGGGAGAACTTGCACAATTGGTGGCTGACTAAATACTTTTTTGCCCCACTGTATGAAAGTTTTCCATCTGAAATCATATTAAACTATGAGTAAACATTCTGTGATTGCAGTTGTTGTTTCCATTCTTAAATTCATTCAATTATTAAAGTGACATTATGGTCAAGTTTAATTGGCTGATACAAAAACTGATTGCTATGATTGAAAATATGAAACAACTGTTTGCAACTTGAAAATGCAGTGAGCAAAGTTAAAGACCATTTTTATATTGTATTTACCTTATAAAATATGTAGGTATATAGGCTTAAATTACTTAAACTACCTTAAATAGCTAATGTTTTAACTTAGGCCAAGGCCAAGTCAACCTTTAATAATAGAAGCTGAAAGATTAATTAGGGTTGATAATGAACTTGATAATAAAAGGGTGCTTGTTAAAAGTATACTAGGGATGTCTTGGGGTGTTGTGGAAGATTCCTTGAAATTTCAGGTATGTATCAACAGTTAGAAGAGGAGATTAGATTAGATTAGGTTCAATTCAGTTTGATTTAATTTAATACAATTCGACTTTATTGCTATTGTCCAAAGAGCATGGACAAAGCCAATTAAATGCAGTTAGCGTTTAACCAGGAGTGCATGAATGGCCATGAATTTACAATTAAACCAAATATAGAAAAATAAGGTTATGACTTCAGCAGTGGGTCACCTGGCTCAATTATTTCATTTCAATGTCCAGGCCAAGCCAGTGGGAGTGGTTGCTTTTTTTTTCAGCCAGCCTCTCCCTATAGTCAGGGGCATAGGGAGATTAGGTATTAGTCTGATAACCATGATCTTATTCCAGTGCCCCATCTACATTTGGTTGTAGGGACTAACTGGGTGACTGATTGTCTACAGTACTTCATCCTTTCCTTTTTTTTAAGGTCATTTAACTTACAAAATAATGAACAAGTGTTCTTCAAACTATTTAATTTCAAGCATCGTTAGGTGGTGTACAGCTATTAAGAAACATCTCCCGGATGCACTGGGACACATCATCAGTGATGTTTTCCTGAGGTCATCGGGTGTTTCGGGTCTCGCAACATCATACACCCTCACCCAGTCGACCCAGCCAGGGGTGATCAGGCCCCAACTTGCGTTCAGGTAGCAGCCCAAGGATCTGCCCTTTTTATCCAAAGCCACCGGGTGGCCTTCTCAGCGGCTTCGCTTGCGGACTTGATGGCCCTCTTCTTTGCTGCTCCTATGATGCCCAGGTGGCTCAGAACCTTGCACAGAGATCTTCCTGCAAATCCCCTGCAGCCTACCTGTCATGTTCCACGCCCTGCCTGCCGTCTTTTTCCCACGCTGTCACTCCCCCACGCGCTCATGTTTTTGTCTAGCCGTCACGTGCACTCTCACGCCCCCGTTTCCACCCCGTCTGCTCACCTGTTTCTCATTCCCTGACTGATTACTCCAGCGATTTAAGCATGCGCGGCGCGCTGCTCAGATCGCTGGATTATTGTGTGTGTGTTTTCATGTCTCAATGTTCTCGCGTTTTTCTTTCTCTTCGATCTTCACGTTGCCAAACTCGTTTTGTCCCTCGTTTCCACCTTTTGGTTCTCGATTTGGTTTTGTTTGCCTCGCTCTTAGATCTCCCGGTTTCCGAACTCTCGCTTCCCTTTTGACTACGCCGCCCGCCTCACGTTTTTGCCCCGACGTTCCGCTGCCTGATCATCTGTTGCCGACTCCGCTTTCGCCCCTCGACCACGCCCCCTTCGCCTGCCGTCATCACTCGCGCTTGGATTCATCATCACCCTAGTCAGCCCGTGACACTACCTCTATGGGCTCGTAGAAGGTTCTCCAGCCTCTCTCCCTGCACTCCTCCACCAGTTCCTGGTACTTAGCCCTCTTCCTCTCATTGGCCTCCTCCATGTTTTCCTCCCAGGGCACTGTCAACTCCAGTATGATCAGCTGTTTTGAAGACTGAGAGGTCATGATTATATCTGGCCGGAGGGTTGTTGTTGCAATGTGCTGGGGGAACTTCAACTGTTTCCCCAGATCCACCTGCAGCTGCCAGTCAGATGCTGTGTAGAGTAGGCCTGTTGTCATCTGTTGGTGTGCCCTGAGTTTTTCTCCAGCTTTAACAAAGGAGATTGCTTTCTTCAGAGCATGTTGGTTTTTGCTGAAGCTGATGGCTGAGGCTAGACTCTCAGCGACTGCCTTGAGCACCTGGTCATAGCGCCACCGATAGCGACCATCCGCCAGGGCCTTCACGCAGCCACTGAGGAGATGTTCCAAAGAGCCTCTGCCAGAGCACAGGGGGCAGGAGGGTCTCACTTTTCCCCCACACATGGTGGTTCGCTGCGTTTGGTAGGGCATCGTAAACAGACTGCACCAGGAAACGGACCCGCTGGAAGTCTAACTGCAAGATGTTTGCCCAGGTAATCCTTCGCTGCAGTACATTCTCCCACCTCGTCTACGCTCCCTGTTGCCGTAGTCCCACTGCCCTACTCACTTGCTCTTCCTCCACACCTGCAGTATTAATACTGACCTTATAATATCACAAATTTTTTTATGCTTAAAGTTCTGGTTTAAATATAGGGCTTGTACTTGAACAATGACAAACTGCAACTCTGCATACATATTTAGTTTCAGTTATATAAAGAACTACTTGTAACTGCATTTGTAGAAAATCATTATTTATATATAAATACAAGCAGCATTAAACTAGAAAAAAATAAACAGTATGTGATTCTGAAAAAACAACAACAAAAATTTAAAATATAGGAAAAGCACTGGATGGGAATATGGGGTGATTCTGGGGTCATAAGTATCAAAGTTCCTCTCCCAATCGGACTTCAAGTCAGATCATTTAGGTAAAGACATTTAATAGAAAAATAACTTTGTTCATTTTGTTACTGTGCTTTGCTTGATTTCTATGAAGTAAAACTGTACATCTTTTATTAATGTTATACAATAAATTTATTGGATAGGAGAAGATATTCTACTGTTATTAGTTCATAATTTCAGATAATTTTAGACTTTGCTAGTTTTACTTCAATACATTAATAAGTTCTTTAAAAAAGGATATCCATACTCTTTTAGTTTAGTTTCCTGTTAAATAGAAGCAATCTTTCTATAAATGTTAATATTGTGTAACAGGCGGTTGCCTAGTTATGCGCTTCTGGCCAGCGGGAGCGCTGCGGCCGCTAATTACACAATTTTAATAAAAGAGGAAGAGAGACTAGAGCTAGGTAACAGCTGCTATTTCATAGCCTCGAGCAAAATGCTAATAGCTAAAGGCTAATGCTAAAGGCTAATGCTAAATGCGAAGCATTAAGTAAACCCGAGTGTGGGATATCTTTGTCCAAAAGTGCATGTGAGTATTTATGGTTAAGGCTGAATCCCATTTCTATTTTCTACCCCTTCCCCTACCCCTTCCCCTACCCCTTGCCCCTTCCCCTTGTCCCTTGAAACGAAGTGGAAAGGGGAAGGGTTTAAATTTTTCCCCTAAGAAATGGGACACCACTACAACACTGTTATACGTCATCATACGTTGTCACTAGTTCCTAATGTTACGTTAAAGGACATGCGCCGATGTTTATCACACATTGCAATAAGAGAGAGATTACTCACTCCCAAAGTTTTTTTGCGCCGTATTTCATCCCTATACATAATATAAATTATAAAAATATATAAAAATAAAATATATATTTGTAATATCGTGCAATCGGTGCTAGCCGCTAGCAAACTTTAGCGATTTTTTTGCAAACATTTCTTTACAGAACATCACCATAAACACAAACACAAGACTAGAGGTAATATACATATAATGAAAACTTGTCATAAAAATCTTTATTTATGGCAAAAATTTACATTTATGGGTCTGTTTGCTCGAGTGAGCAGCCATGTTGAAAATTTTGCTTAGCCCTTCGTTTGAAGTGAGGTCTTGAAAAATCTTCGTTTGGAGGGCTATCTGGCCCTTCCCCCTCCCCCTCCAACCAAAAGAGAAATGAGACACCACTACCCCTTCACGTGAACGCGCCAAACGGAGGGGTAGGGCTATGTGAAGGGGTAAGGGGTAGAAATGGGATTCAGCCTAAATGTTTAAGTGTATGAAGCCCGCCGAGGCATATATATATTATACTGTATGTGTTTACTGTGCACTTACGGCGTTCCTCCTGCTATGGTTATGCAGGAGGGTTTTTTGTTTATGTCTTTGCTGTTGTCCATGTCTGTGTTTTCCGGAAGCTGCTGAGTGTCAGCTCTTCCCCCGGGAGTGAACACAAGCCAGGCGGTGTACGCGCGGTGCCGAGGGCTCGGCTATTCCTGCGCCATCGGCAAAGGGACGTTGCTCGCGACGAGGACATCAGACGGGACGTTTATGGGTGCTATTGCTTACTTTTATGGACTTTTGATAGGGAGAAAAGACTCTATATATAATCATGAGCTCGAACAGAGTGAGTGAGTGGTATGAGTGGCCGGCGTGTGTGAATGGTGTTTTGGTATAGCACATTATTAAATGTAAATGCACTTTGGTTATATATTGTTGTCTCTGGTGGTCCTTATTCACCCCCTGATGTCTGTTAACAGCTAGATATTGTATTAATAAATAATAGCGAGTTTGTTACAGTGGCGCTAAACGTGGGGCCATCAGGGTTTATATATTTTAGGTGTGTTTTACATCCATGCATTTTTATTGTTGCTGTTAGCTGTTACCTAGCCAGCCTTCTCGTACTCCATTTTACTTTGCAAAACCTCACTCAGGGTTTGGTTATTCATTCTGTTTATTAAACAAATTAAAGGTAAACTGGGGCGAGTCATGGCCGAGTCCGATGCACGAGCTGAGGAAGGGTCAGTAGCTCATGACTTCGCAGCAGGTCTCTCTGTATGTGGCCAATCCCTTGCCCCAAGTGTCCGATGCCGCCGACTCAGCCATCTCCAGCCTGGTAAGCAACGCATCCCTGTCTGAAGAACATAAACATCAGCTACAGGAATTATTATTAGAATGGCTAACTGTGTGCACCGACCAAATTGGCCATACCAAAGTTTTAACTCACCATGTATATGCAACCAATGAGAGACCAATCAGGAAAAGGGCTTACCCTGTACCTGTCCACAAACAGCAAATTGTAGAGGAGGAGGTCACCAAGATGCTGGAGGCTGGTATCATCAGGCCATCCACCTCACCATGGGCCGCCCCAGTCGTGCTAGTGGGTAAGAGGGATGGTGAAACCCGTTTTTGTGTGGACTTTAGAGCCCTTAACAGCAAAACACCACCGGATGGCTTCCCTATGGCCCAGGACCACGAAATCCTGGAAGCGCTCTACGGGGCTGCCGTGTTCAGCTCTCTGGATCTGCGCAGCGGTTACTAACAGGTGGAAATGCACCCAGACAGCATCCCCAAGACGGCCTTCGTTACAAAGAACAATCAGTATGAGTTCCTCCGTCTTCCCTTCGGCCTAAAGAATGCAGGAGCAACTTTTCAAAAGACTCATGACCTCAGTTTTAGCTGAAGCAATTGGAAAGTACTGTTTTGTCTACATACAGATGTCGCCTTTAAGACTGCGCGTGTTTTCCCGCGAGAGGCCGTAATTTAGCGCGTGGCGTGCCGCGACTTGCCGGAGGCAACATTCAGGAATTTAAAATAAATGTGTTGTGCTTCACTGAATATCTGCCAGATGGTGCATGGAAGGACTTTATCTAAAAGCCGGTCCAAGTACAAATTAATTGTGTATAAGGTTAACCGTTAACCTAAAACAATATTGTTTCCAATGCTGTAGCAAACATGAATTTTATTTTGTTTTACAACAGATGTTTCATAATGAACGTGTGTATATGTGCTTCATGTTATTTTCATAATGATGAAATGAGATGCTCAAATTCGTGCTTTAAAAGTTTCTTATATAGTTTTTGTAATGTCAGGTACAAAATAATGAGACATGGCCATGCCGCGGTTTAAATGGTCTTGACATTAATTAAATTTCCTGATAGTAGGCTATCTGATCATGTTAACTATGTGAATGTCCTGATTCGTGAATATGCCAACATGTCTTATTTAAAACGTAAAAATTAGTCAACATCATCAGAAGACATGAATTAACAATGTGTACGTGTTTGTATGTGCATATATTATATAAGTATGTGTTTGTGTGCGTGTCTCATATGTAACATTCATATAAAATGCAATTCATGATAAGTGTATGTTGTTAAAGTATTTGTGGATATGTGGAACAGCATAAACTGTTCAGAACGGGCCGGGTCGTGATACCGCGACACTCCGTGTGATCATTCGGTCGCACCAGTAAAAGGTGTCAGTGCCAAAGACAAAGCGCGCTGGAGAAGACACAAGCAAAGCTCAAGCCTCTGTCTGTCTAAGACACCGGAGAGAGAGTGAAGGAGAGCGACAGTTTAGCGCGCGCTCTCGGGTTAAAGTGCACAAAGCACAAACTCTACTCTCTCTCTTCCTATAAATCCTCAGTAAAGCCATAAGTCCCGAGAGCATCTTTAGTTTTTTGTTTTAGTTTCCAGAATCCCGTCCGTTCTCGCATAGATGGCGCAGCTCTGGCTATTTTGTGTTTTCAGTTTTCTTTGGAAAAAAGATTCATTACAAAACAATGAAAGACATGACAATGCCTCGGTTTAAATGGTCTTGAAATTAATTTAATTTCCTGATAGTAGGCTATCTGATAGTGTTAACTATGTGTCGCCATCATCAGAAGACATGAATGAACAAATATATATATATGTATATATATATATATATATATATATATATATATATACAGATGTACAGATGTCGCCATTAAAAACCTGTGTTTCGAGAAAAGGGATCCCGTGAATTGCCGCGGCTTCGCGCGGCTGCGTGCGGGAAGCTGTGAACATGCCCTTCATTACCTGTAGGGGGCAGTCGTGTTTCAGTCTGAAGTATTGTGTGTCTACTGAAGCCGAAAATGTGTGCAAATTAAACTGCGCATGCGTGTTTGGAGTCGCTGTGTATCAGTCGGTTGGGAATCATCACGGAGGTTACAACATGGTGTGGCTGCAGGTGGAGTTTGTCGTGTTCGAGGTAAGTTTAGCTTTCTTTTTTGGATGTGATTCTCGCTTTCATGACTCCCAATTAATGTTCATCTTAATCTCAGGACGTACAATTAGCAATTTCAGTTTTTAATAGTGTGGAGATTCACAAAACACCGTTTTCGTGTAAAAACCTGAACCTACGGAGCCCCCATGGGTCCTGTGGTAAATAAATAAATAAATAAAATAATAACGAACCGAGCGCGCGGATTAATACACCGAGATGTGTGTTTCTTACCCCCACCCCGAGTGAAAACGGCGTGTTCAGACAAAGCCTCGCCAGTTAGATGCCATTTCTGAACAAACTGAGTCGTGTGTGTTAAAGCATTAAATGGTAAAAGAGCACTAGCAATAAACGTTTTTTTTTCTGAAGCCGAACTTTATTAATGAGTTACGAGTAAAGAACCTGTACATATGTTCATACAGTATTGACAGCAGCTCTAATTTACTGCGGTAAAGCCAGCCGCGGTTCAGAAAAACACGGTCAAGCCAGCCACGATTGATTTTAGTGCGCGCGCATATTACAGCGATTACGGTAGTTTCATGAACAACACAGAGAGAATGCCCCATATCTGAAAAATGCTGCAGTAAAATAGTTTCATATGTGGTGTGTATATAGTATGGGACGTCCTGAATAAGAACTGATCATGTTTTTTTTCTGTTTCAGTCTGAAGTATTGTGTGTCTACTGAAGCCGAAAATGTGTGCACATTAAACTGCGCATGCGTGTTTGGAGTCGCTGTGCCCGCGCTGTGTACAGTATCAGTCGGTTGGGAATCATCACGGAGGTTACAACACGGCGTGGCTGCAGCTGGAGTTTGTCGTGTTCGAGGTAAGTTTAGCTTTTACACTTATTAGAAATGGGGTCTTTATACCCCTTTGAAATGTAATAATGCCCCATATCTGAAAAATGCTGCAGTAAAATAGTTTCATATGTGGTGTGTATATAGTATGGGACGTCCTGAATAAGAACTGATCATTGTTTTTTTCTACTTTTTTTTTTTATCATATAATGTGTGTACATTATATGGGATAAAAACTGACCATGGCGTTTTATACTTACTAGAATTAATTTTTTCATAGGTCTCTGAAGTGAAATAAAGGCATTTTATTTAACTTTTTTTCCCCATTGTGAACATTTGTTTATTTGACCTCTCTTCCAAAGCAGACGTTAATCCTCATTATAGAAAACATTCATTGAAGAATAACTGCTACTTTTGAACAGTAAAACAAAATAAAAATCAATTCTGGTATTTAGAAAGACTTGTCACGTTCTGCTATGGTGTTGGACTGTGGGCTGGGTGTTGAGGCATAGATGCAGAGGGGATGCAGTGAAACGCAAAGAGTCTTTAATAATAATCAAACAAACAAAAAGCAAACATGAACATGAACTAAGGAGGTTGGCTAAAAACATGGAGCATACGAAACAGAACTCAAACACTTAGACATAAAACTAGGGATTACACAACTCATACAATACAGACATGGGGACACAAACAGGACGAGACAAGACATACTAAACAGCCTAGAGGACTAAACACATGGGACTATACATGCAAGGGATAAACAAACAAGACAGGCTTGGCTAGGTCTACTGGCTGAGCTGCACATTAGCTGCTAAGCTAGCTCATAGCTAATCAGACTAATGGCTACACAGGCCAGTAGCCTGAGACACAAGGGAATGAACAGACAAGGTGCACAGCAGACTAGGTATGAAACAGACTAAGAACTCTAAAGGTTAGTGGCTAAAGATGTTAGTACCTAAACAGACTAAGAGCTAAGCAGACAAGGAGACTAGACAGACACGAAGACTAGACAGACTAAGATCTAAACATGTTAGTATCACCCTCATTAGTATTGAAACAGACTACTAGCTAAACATGCAATGGGGGTTACTTACACAAAAGGGTAAACACAAAAGGCTAATTCTCCTAGAGGCTAATCCTGCTAGGAGACACAGAGACAAAGAGACATAAACTAAATCAAAGCAAATGCAAACTTAACTTAAAGTGCTCCTGAAACAAAAAGGCCAACCATACTGTTAAACTAAAACAGAAAAGAACAAAACAAAACCCACATAACAGAAATTAATGCTCGACCCAGCTTCCCAGAACAAACAGGTATTTATGCTTATACTAATTGCATCCTCGGTTCAGCTGGGCATCTGCGTCAGCTGACCGAGGTGCCTTCTGGGAAACTGGGTCTACAACAAAAACTACAAATTAAAACACTGCCCTCTAGTGGGCAACCCTCACAGTACCCCCCCCTTAAAAACGCTCCTCCGGAGCGCTAACGGAGGTCCGGGGTACCCTTCCCCATGTCCCGGGTCATTCCACCCGACTGCGACGCCGACGAGCAGGCTCCCCAAGGTGGGTGGGAGGGTGGGCGAGCTTGAATTGCCGCCGAAGCCAGGCACCGGGTGCAGCAGCGGCCTGCACCCGAGGCTGGGTGGCGGAGGCAGCAATGGCTCGTCCTCGGGGCTGAGCGGCGGTGAGCTCATGACGTCGTCGGGTGGCGGAGGCAGCACTGGGCCGATGCCGTAGGCCGGGCGGCGGAGGCAGTGCCGGATCGCTGGTGTAGGCCGGGCGTTGGAGGCAGTGCTGTGTCGCTCTTGCCGGTGGAGCGATGGCTGCAGCACTGAATCGCCCTCCAAGTCGGGCGGCCGATGCAGCACTGTGTTGTCCTCACGCCGGGCGGCCTCTGCAGTACTCTGGCCTCCTTTGACACCGGGTGGTGATGGAAGCACGCTCTCGAAGTCTGGCGGTGGCGGGTCGCTGTCACCGCTGTGAATGAAGCTAGAGAGCGTGGTGAGGGTTTTCCCTGGCGAGGTCCTGGCTGGGCTCTGGGGACATGAAGACGCCCCTGCGGCGCGCTGGCGGAACTGAAGCCTCCCCTGAGGCGCGCTGGAGAACTGGAGCCTCCCGTGAGGCGCGCTGGAGAACTGGAGCCTCCAACTGAGGCGCACTGGCGGAACTGGAGCCTCCACTGAGGCGCGCTGGCGGAACTGGAGCCTCCACTGAGGCGCGCTGGCGGAACTGGAGCCTCCACTGAGGCGCGCTGGCGGAACTGGAGCCTCCACCGAGGCGCGCTGGCGGAACTGGAGCCTCCACCGAGGCGCGCTGGCGGAACTGGAGCCTCCACCGAGGCCCGCTGGCGGAACTGGAGCCTCCACCGAGGCCCGCTGGCGGAACTGGAGCCTCCACCGAGGCCCGCTGGCGGAACTGGAGCCTCCACCGAGGCCCGCTGGCGGAACTGGAGCCTCCACCGAGGCCCGCTGGCGAAACTGGAGCCTCCACTGAGGCCCCCTCACCTCCAGTTCAGTCCCCTGTTTTGACGTGGGGCAAGCTGATTATTCCTGGTCAGCTTGCCCAGGTGTTATAGTCCCAGCCCCCCCCCCAAAATTTTCTCCCGGGGGGGCCCCTCTGCTATGCCTCTTGTATGGTCGAGCATTCTGTCACATTCTGCCATGGTGTTGGACTGTGGGCTGGGTGTTGAGGCATAGATGCAGAGGGGATGCAGTGAAACGCAAAGAGTCTTTAATAATAATCAAACAAACAAAAAGCAAACATGAACATGAACTAAGGAGGTTGGCTAAAAACATGGAGCATACGAAACAGAACTCAAACACTTAGACATAAAACTAGGGATTACACAACTCATACAATACAGACATGGGGACACAAACAGGACGAGACAAGACATACTAAACAGCCTAGAGGACTAAACACATGGGACTATACATGCAAGGGATAAACAAACAAGACAGGCTTGGCTAGGTCTACTGGCTGAGCTGCACATTAGCTGCTAAGCTAGCTCATAGCTAATCAGACTAATGGCTACACAGGCCAGTAGCCTGAGACACAAGGGAATGAACAGACAAGGTGCACAGCAGACTAGGTATGAAACAGACTAAGAACTCTAAAGGTTAGTGGCTAAAGATGTTAGTACCTAAACAGACTAAGAGCTAAGCAGACAAGGAGACTAGACAGACACGAAGACTAGACAGACTAAGATCTAAACATGTTAGTATCACCCTCATTAGTATTGAAACAGACTACTAGCTAAACATGCAATGGGGGTTACTTACACAAAAGGGTAAACACAAAAGGCTAATTCTCCTAGAGGCTAATCCTGCTAGGAGACACAGAGACAAAGAGACATAAACTAAATCAAAGCAAATGCAAACTTAACTTAAAGTGCTCCTGAAACAAAAAGGCCAACCATACTGTTAAACTAAAACAGAAAAGAACAAAACAAAACCCACATAACAGAAATTAATGCTCGACCCAGCTTCCCAGAACAAACAGGTATTTATGCTTATACTAATTGCATCCTCGGTTCAGCTGGGCATCTGCGTCAGCTGACCGAGGTGCCTTCTGGGAAACTGGGTCTACAACAAAAACTACAAATTAAAACACTGCCCTCTAGTGGGCAACCCTCACAGTACCCCCCCCTTAAAAACGCTCCTCCGGAGCGCTAACGGAGGTCCGGGGTACCCTTCCCCATGTCCCGGGTCATTCCACCCG
The DNA here is from genome assembly GCA_030522415.1 of Channallabes apus. NCBI lineage: Eukaryota > Metazoa > Chordata > Actinopteri > Siluriformes > Clariidae > Channallabes > Channallabes apus. The sequence continues at coordinate 26,661,198 of CM060111.1, read as the reverse complement.
ACTGCGACGCCGACGAGCAGGCTCCCCAAGGTGGGTGGGAGGGTGGGCGAGCTTGAATTGCCGCCGAAGCCAGGCACCGGGTGCAGCAGCGGCCTGCACCCGAGGCTGGGTGGCGGAGGCAGCAATGGCTCGTCCTCGGGGCTGAGCGGCGGTGAGCTCATGACGTCGTCGGGTGGCGGAGGCAGCACTGGGCCGATGCCGTAGGCCGGGCGGCGGAGGCAGTGCCGGATCGCTGGTGTAGGCCGGGCGTTGGAGGCAGTGCTGTGTCGCTCTTGCCGGTGGAGCGATGGCTGCAGCACTGAATCGCCCTCCAAGTCGGGCGGCCGATGCAGCACTGTGTTGTCCTCACGCCGGGCGGCCTCTGCAGTACTCTGGCCTCCTTTGACACCGGGTGGTGATGGAAGCACGCTCTCGAAGTCTGGCGGTGGCGGGTCGCTGTCACCGCTGTGAATGAAGCTAGAGAGCGTGGTGAGGGTTTTCCCTGGCGAGGTCCTGGCTGGGCTCTGGGGACATGAAGACGCCCCTGCGGCGCGCTGGCGGAACTGAAGCCTCCCCTGAGGCGCGCTGGAGAACTGGAGCCTCCCGTGAGGCGCGCTGGAGAACTGGAGCCTCCAACTGAGGCGCACTGGCGGAACTGGAGCCTCCACTGAGGCGCGCTGGCGGAACTGGAGCCTCCACTGAGGCGCGCTGGCGGAACTGGAGCCTCCACTGAGGCGCGCTGGCGGAACTGGAGCCTCCACTGAGGCGCGCTGGCGGAACTGGAGCCTCCACCGAGGCGCGCTGGCGGAACTGGAGCCTCCACCGAGGCCCGCTGGCGGAACTGGAGCCTCCACCGAGGCCCGCTGGCGGAACTGGAGCCTCCACCGAGGCCCGCTGGCGGAACTGGAGCCTCCACCGAGGCCCGCTGGCGGAACTGGAGCCTCCACCGAGGCCCGCTGGCGAAACTGGAGCCTCCACTGAGGCCCCCTCACCTCCAGTTCAGTCCCCTGTTTTGACGTGGGGCAAGCTGATTATTCCTGGTCAGCTTGCCCAGGTGTTATAGTCCCAGCCCCCCCCCAAAATTTTCTCCCGGGGGGGCCCCTCTGCTATGCCTCTTGTATGGTCGAGCATTCTGTCACATTCTGCCATGGTGTTGGACTGTGGGCTGGGTGTTGAGGCATAGATGCAGAGGGGATGCAGTGAAACGCAAAGAGTCTTTAATAATAATCAAACAAACAAAAAGCAAACATGAACATGAACTAAGGAGGTTGGCTAAAAACATGGAGCATACGAAACAGAACTCAAACACTTAGACATAAAACTAGGGATTACACAACTCATACAATACAGACATGGGGACACAAACAGGACGAGACAAGACATACTAAACAGCCTAGAGGACTAAACACATGGGACTATACATGCAAGGGATAAACAAACAAGACAGGCTTGGCTAGGTCTACTGGCTGAGCTGCACATTAGCTGCTAAGCTAGCTCATAGCTAATCAGACTAATGGCTACACAGGCCAGTAGCCTGAGACACAAGGGAATGAACAGACAAGGTGCACAGCAGACTAGGTATGAAACAGACTAAGAACTCTAAAGGTTAGTGGCTAAAGATGTTAGTACCTAAACAGACTAAGAGCTAAGCAGACAAGGAGACTAGACAGACACGAAGACTAGACAGACTAAGATCTAAACATGTTAGTATCACCCTCATTAGTATTGAAACAGACTACTAGCTAAACATGCAATGGGGGTTACTTACACAAAAGGGTAAACACAAAAGGCTAATTCTCCTAGAGGCTAATCCTGCTAGGAGACACAGAGACAAAGAGACATAAACTAAATCAAAGCAAATGCAAACTTAACTTAAAGTGCTCCTGAAACAAAAAGGCCAACCATACTGTTAAACTAAAACAGAAAAGAACAAAACAAAACCCACATAACAGAAATTAATGCTCGACCCAGCTTCCCAGAACAAACAGGTATTTATGCTTATACTAATTGCATCCTCGGTTCAGCTGGGCATCTGCGTCAGCTGACCGAGGTGCCTTCTGGGAAACTGGGTCTACAACAAAAACTACAAATTAAAACACTGCCCTCTAGTGGGCAACCCTCACAAGACTAAATACATTATTTTGTCTGTTTTCTACGAATTCTTCTGTAACTTATCTACATAAAACAATTATTTGAATGGTGAATATTTAAGAAAAATATTGTAACAGACAACCGTCAAAGTCACCAATAAATAACACGGATATTAAAGCAGAAATGCAAATATCTGTTTCTAACGGTGTCAGAAACTTTGTGTTAGTAGCACTGCTTGACATGCTTGATGCCTTCCTCTTTTGTAATTTGCTTTGGATAAAGGCCTAAATGTAGTTGTACGAATAAAAGATTATGTAATGATACAATGTAAATATTTTCACAGAAACAAAGCGTAAAGATGAGACGTGAATCTGAAGAGGATCTCTTTGATGATTGCCTGGTAAAGCATTGTTTTCTTATTAATTATACAATTTATTAATACCTTGAATATAGTGTTTGTTGTATTGGACAGAAGCATATAAATGCAAATGAATATATAAATATGAGTAATTATTGAACGAATTTTCATGTTTGGACTAACCCTTTTAAATACAAACTCAGCATTCATCATAGGATTTCCTGACACTGTAAAGCCATCTCATGCCATGTTTTACTGATGCAAGATAAAGCAATTTAACCCAAGTTTAACAATATGAAGTATATGAAGTGATGGTCATTTTTTTATTATCATTTATTTTTATTATTATTTTTTTCTCAATGAAGTCAGCACAGGTTGAAGCAATTCAGATTTTTTTGCTTCTCAAAATAAATGATTTATTTTCTTGTAAATTTTATGCAGGGGGACAGACGAAGTGACACCTTCTTAAAATCCTTGTCGTCCGTGCTGTTGAAGGGGAAGAACCGGTTGGTGTATCCATAATCCTTGAAGGAGAGGCTATTTTCAGAAAGTTCTTCTAGAACTTGATGGGATTAAGCTATCACCAAAAGTGCAAGCTTTAAAGATGAAGTTATCATCTTAAAACATTTGATTTGGCTTGACTACAAGTGTTTACATGTTGTGTTTACATGTTCAGCTTAAAATGTTTTCATGCATTAAGGTTTCAATGGCATACTTTTAAGTGCACTAGTCCAGAGTGCTGATTTGAAAGTTGCAACTTCACTGCTTCAGAGGGCTATTACGTTTTAACGTTTATTCTACAGTTTGTTTAAAGTATTTTCTGCTGCATTTTATTTCTAAATGAATGCTGTATTTTATTTATTTATTATTTTACACAATTTTGTTTAAAACAAGTATTTCAGGCCCTGGTGCCGTGCAGTTTTTTTCTATGGATGCAAAATTTAGCTGAATGCACTTTTATTAAAAAGACAACTTGGATCTAGACTGTGAATGTCACAAATATTTGGTAATGTTGGTGAATAAACTGTTTAATTATATTTTAGTTGTGTGATTTATGAAAGATATAGATGAAATAATTACTTAAGTTTCTTTCCAAAACATAAATTAGCAATGTTTACATTATTATAGGGAGTAATATAAATTGATAAAACCAAGTAAGGGAAAATCTCACAAAACAAAATGATAGTAATTTCATAAAATCAAGGTTCCTGCTGATACAACAATGCATTAACTTTAGATTTATTTAAAATAATCAAGTAATTTGTGCATTAAGTATAATTATGTAACTTTTACTTGATTTATTTTATTGTTAATTTAATTAAGTAGATTTTACCTGACAATTACGGGTGAGTTTGTTTGTAGCATGCAGTAAAGTGTATGTGACACAAAAATATATATTTGTAATATCGTGCAATCTCTGCTTGATCGATACTTGAGCGATTCTTTTATTTTTTATATAATATAAAGTATGTTTACAGTATAAACTTTCTATGTACGGGTCCAATCAGAAAATTTTAACCAGAAAACAGCATATTACATTGATTACATTGTCCTGAGGCTGGACAATGGAATAAACTGTGGGATAAACTGTAGAACTGAACAGAATTTTTTTTTCCATGTGACTTGAAAAGCCTTCCATCGAGTTAAATATAAATATTAAAACTCTGATCATGTTATCTAGTTTAATTTCGTGTTTTCGCTACATAAATAAGACAGTAGGTTCTCTATTCAACCCCTTAAAATTTCAAATGTAATCTAAAAATGGCCTAGCTTGTACAGGCTACTATACGCTCATCAGCAGTCGGCGCCCCGCTGTAACCAGCAGATCAAAGGAGCAGTTATCGGCTGACACGTAGCCTTCTGAGTTTGGAGACCCACAGAACCCCCACTGTAATTCCCCCATCTCACCTTTCATTCACATAAGGTGTGAAGTTATCAAACCGGTTTCCGGTAGAATTGGGGGGTTTTAAAACAAACGAGCAGGCGTCTCTGCCTAAAATGTTTTTCTCCTCTCTCTCTCTCTCTCTCTCTCTCTCTCTCTCTCTCTCTCTATATATATATATATATATATATATATATATATATATATATATATATATATATATATATAAAAATATATTAGTTAATTCAGGGCTATTTATGATGGAGACACCTTTTTCCTTTTTACGTTTTAAATATGTAAAACCTCCGCTGCGTGTATTCATTCACAGGCTGCAGCGCGCGCACAGAGAAATAGGAGACTGTGGTGTATGAGTGGATTGGAGAGAAGAGAGCTGTTCAGTTACTATAAAATATATATATATATATATAAACATAATAATATGATCTTTTTGAGTTATAATGTTTTTTTAAATTATTCATAAGAAAACCTTTCAGTTTTGTAAATATTCTAGTTATAGTGTGTTATGTTTTTCTTTAGGTTAAACGGTTTTGAGAATTAGACCATACAGCTAAGATAAATATTATGTCGTTGATTGATAAAATCTGGATTAAGGATAATTTATTTTATTTTATTTGTATTTTTCACCCCCCCCGAGGGTTTGCCACCTTATTGTGGTCAGGGGGTTTGCGTGCCACAGTGACCTTAAGAGCTATACCAACAGGAGCTTAGTCTTTGGAGGTGGGGGATGCATGTTGAAATGCAGACTTTTTAACCCAAGACTATATAAGTTTTTACAGTACTTAGATAAGGGGGAATCAAAAACTGCCCCCAAAAATGTTTTACTGCAAGTTTGAAAAACCCACTCTCACATAACACACACACAAATTATTTGCAAACCGGTTTCGCTGACACTTTGAGTGTAATTCATAAATTTACTGAACATATTCAAATAAACACACCATACGGCAAATAAATCATCTCAAAGCGTTTATTTTTTGGGTCATAAATGCAGTGTTCATTTACATTCCTGTGTGTCCACCCTGATTTTTAACCACTACTGGAAGGACTTTAAACAACCTATTTATGTAATTATTACATGCCTCTTCTGTAAGGACCTCAAACCAGAATTTTTCAATGGCAGTAATTAAATCGGATTTTATAGTCGGTTTTGCTTCTTTTCGAATATAGTCTTTCAGAGCATGCCACACCATCTCAATCGGGTTCATGTCAGGAGACTCGGCGGGTGTCTTCACCCAGTTAATTCCCTCTTCAGCGATCACTTTTCTTGCAGCAGTGTGCTTCGGGTCATTGTCCTGGAAAAAACGGTGATGAATACCGAAGGTTTTCTTAATGTATGGGGCAGCGGTTCCTTTTATAATCTCCTCTTCGAAGAAAGACCTGTCCATTATTCCTTCAAAGATGGCAATAGGTCCTGGTCCACGTCTAGAAATGGCTCCCCAAACATGAATTTTAACAGGATGTTTCGGCTTGGGTTTGAACACTCGTCTCCCTTTTTTACAAAAGGACATTGTGGCAAAGCGATCCAAAGCCACCGTAGTTTCATACAGTACTGCCTGCTTTATTATATATTTAATAAAACTTGTTTCAAGACATCCTTAATTAAATTTTTCCCCTAATTATATCTCCACAAATACTTTGACAACATACACTTATCAACTTATCCACATAAAGATGCTCATATTTTTTACCCTCGTTTCATTTGGTTTTACGCGATTTCATGTATTATTTGTGTGTGTCTGTGTGTGTACAGTGTGTGTGTGAGTGCGAGAGAGTGAGAGCGCGTGCGCGAGAGAGGGCTTTCATGCTGATTTATCCAAGGTTACTAAAACCTGGCTTACTACCTATAAAAAATATTTCAATTTAACTCATGGGTCTCAATCACAGATGACACGACAAATTATATACTCTGAAACGTTCATTTGAACATTTAAAATGTTAATACAAAAATACAAAAACATGAATACTAATGTTATCATGGTGTAAATTATTAACATTAGGTTAGGTCCTGCCCTTAATTAATTCATATTATAATTACTTTTACATAGTATAGTTACTGGACTGACATTACCAAAACTAGCTATTTGATTTAGCCTTTCTAAAATCAACCCATATATCATTTATAATCAGAAAACATAAAACATATTATGATCTGTTCAACAGCCCATCTGTTTTAATTTAGTTTGTATTTTTTATTATTCATAAGACAACCTTTCAGTTTTGTAAATATTTTAGTTATAGTGTGTTAAGTCTTACTTTAGGTTAAACGTTTTTGAGAATTTGACCATCCAGCTTAGATAAATGTTATGTCATTGATAAAATCTGGATTAAGGATATTTTATTATATAATTATATATATATATATATATATATATATATATTTATTTTTTAGTTTCCCCCTGAGGGATTGCCACCTTATTGTGGTCTGGGGGTTTGCGTGCCTCAACACAATTCAGCAAATACAATACTGTTACTATACAGTAAGGCCAGGTAAAAACAGTGCTCGAACATGATGCCCCCCTCCCCCCACCCCGTGTTGTCTGGTCTAGAACGGCGCTGCCTCTGACCATCTTCTGCCTCTGACCATCTTTTGTATTCTCACTCACCTTCCAATCCCCCCAGCGCACACACTCTGTTTGTACTGTAAACTGTACTGTAACTGTGTTTGCTAGGGCACTTGGTTATACACAGTACTTTAATGTATGGAACACTTACTTAACTTACTGGTTTGGTTTAAATATCGCTTATTACCTTATTCAACAAAATAAATTCATTATTAACGTATTGAAACTGTGCTTGTGAAAAACTGTGCTTGTGTTTAGAACTGCTGAACAGCCGAAAACACACACACACCCATCCCCCCGCCAAAAACACACACGCACACACAGAGCAATTAACACCATGTCCTACTCAGGAGTGGAAGGTGAGAAACCTCAATGGAGAATACCAAGTTTGTCGTTGCTCTTTTGGAGTTCTTAAAACCCAAAACATTTATTTATACTGAGAAAAAATTATTATGGGTCACAATCACAAACACAAATACATATAATCAAGTGTTTAACTGGTTTCATTTGTTTCTATGATCAATAATTATTATTATTATTTTCAGCCCAACTCTTTGACATTTTTAAAACAAAGTTGTGTCCCATTTTTTGCCCATTGAAGTTGTTGGTTCAACTAAACAATTTTTAAATACCCAAACAATCCCCCAAAATTAAAACACGCAAAACATGACTTTAACAATTCAATTTATTCTTCCAAAACTAGTCAAAGTTAAAACAGTAATTTATATAAAACAGATGAATACATGTTGTCTTTTTGCTTAAAGTTCATTAAACAACCCGGATACACCAGCTGCTTATAAGTCTCTATCTATAGTCCTTTTACATTAAAATAAAAAATTTTCAAATATCAAAACTATTACATATTTGTTATTAATAATGTTATTACTTAACAGTTTAAGTCTTTGTTTCCCCCAAAGTACTGTATCAGACATTTTGCAGGTCTATGTTCAGAATATACAGTAGACCTGATCAAACATCATTCTAAAGCTGTCGGACTGTGACGTCATCGCTACCGCAGATCAGTTCATCAACTTGTAATATATACATTTTAGGAATATATTAACATGTGCAGACATTTAAGGGTGCGCTGCCCTCTCTTGCCCCTGCGTAGAGCCTACACACACACACACACACACATCTATCTATCTATCTATCTATCTATCTATCTATCTATCTATCTATCTATCTATCTATCTATCTATCTATCTATCTATCTATCTATCTATTATATAAATACACATTTGGAATCTGCATCTACATTTTCTGTTACAAGTATAGAATTAGGTTCAGCTGAGACTCATGATCAATGGTGTTAGGGTATTTATGTAGTGATAATTAGTTTCAGCCAGATCATTAAAACTAACAATGGACTATGACACTCTTGAGAGGGGATATGAAGGTGTTATTCATTTATTTATTCTCTACAAGGGTGCGAACTACAGTACAGACCAAACTATAACTCTCTCTTACTACTATAAAAATTCTAGATATAAACAAACAAAATACAGCTTTTTTTCCTCAGAGGTAAACGGAAAAGTGAAGTTGTTCAGCTGTTCACTGTCACTGCAGCTTCTTCAAAGTCTTCCCACTCCGTGACCACTGAAATCCGACACGACACCACGTTAGGCTACGTCTTGACTCATTTGTATACCGACGGTGATTGGATGTTTCCCGAGGGCTCAGGGGAGTGTGTGTGTGTCTGTGTGTGTATGTGTGTGTGTCTATGTGTGTGTCTGTGTGTGTGTGTCTATGTGTGTGCGTGCGCGCGGGTACTTGTTCTACTGTTATAAAAACTGTAAATATAAACAAACAAAATACAGCTTTTTTTTCAGAGGTAAACGGAAAAGTGAAGATGTTCAGTGTCACTATGCAGATGTTACACTCAGTGGAGTTACCGAAATCATTGGTTTAGTCCTCATTGAGCTTTTGTTCCTCTTATGTGAGCATAAACAGTGAAACATTCCACAGGTTTATAATACACCGCGGCCAAGTGAACCACGTTCCCGTCGAACGAAACGAGGCATAATCGTGGTGTTTGCTTCGGTTATGACACACCATAGTTTATTACCTGCTGTGGTAGATCTGAATATTTATTCAAACACAATAATAAAGCTTTATATCCTCAGGAGGGCTCAGTACATTGTTTTAGCGATAGTTTCACGGAAGCGAGTTCAGAACTAATCTAACCAAACCAAAAAAAAAAAAATCCGAAGCTTCAAATAGAATGAACGAACTAATGAAATTGATATATATGTAATTGATATACTGTATATACAGACGTGTGCGTGTCATTTTAATTCAAATGAACATTTTAATGCTTTCTGATACACTTATCAACTTATCCACATAAACTTATCAACACATACTCTCCGTGCACGCACATACAATCTCTAAAAAAGTAAAATTAATAACATACATATACAAATAAACAAAAATATAAACGTCTATGTATATTGAAGTTTACGGTGAACGCAGAGTCGGGTAAGCACATGTGATGACGCGCGCGCCCTCACCTCTTGTTACGGCTGCCTATTTGGCCAAAAAATAATTGGACGATATGCCTGGTCCTGGAAAGAGACAATAAATATATATATTTTTTATACATTTATTGCATTGTTTGTTGTTTACAGTCAAGCCATCAACATACAATAAAATGTAAACATGAGATCTAAACTAAAAACTGTGCTCTCTGTGCTGGTGCTGGCAATATCATCTCTTTGTTCTGCTGTCTCCGGCTCCCTCCCTGGTCCTGAACCGTACCTGGCCCTTCCTCTACTCTCACTGTCTCAGAACAGACTGACTCCTGAAGCAGAAAAAAAACAATGCAGGAAAAGATGTTTTCCATACTCATAATAACTAACTTGTTTCCATTACACTTGTTAAATTGAAAGATCATACTGTAAATTGGTGAGCCTATTACTTTCTACTGAACAGCCCCAACTCAGAAAACATTAAAGAAATTGTTCACCCGAAAAAAAAAAAAAAAATTATCAGTCATTATCCCTTCAATAAAAGCACCACACTTACCCACACTGTACATCTGATTGACCCTACTGAAAAAAAAAATAGCACTGGCTAAACTTAAAACAATTGAAGTAATCTGTCACACCTAATATTTGGGAAGTGACGTAATGTAAATAAACCTTTTACTCTAAGATTTAAGGCATTCATAATTTAAATATAAAAAAGCATAAGCATAAAAATAAGCATAAAAAACTTAATTACATATTGATTTACACTCAAAGCACATTTCTTTATATAAACATTTATTGTGGAATGAACATATTTTCATCCAAAATGTTAACATTACTCCATAAAATTACAAATAGTAACACTCAACTTTGCAACACACATTTATTAATTGGACTGAAAAGAAAATTAGAAAATGGTCTTGAAACAAAATCAGCAGAGGTAAAACATGGAACATTCATGTGCGACTGATGGAAACTCAAAAAGTCACAATCCCGATTTCCTGTGGAGGCTGAAGACAGTCCTCTTCCTACCTGAGGACAAACAGGACCATTGTGCACCTCACAAGTTCTGCCTGAGCTTCATCTTTCTGAACAACCTAATAAAAGAAAGGACATTTGTTAGACAATTGCTCTATTTGGCAAAACAGTGTCTGATGTATGCATGTAAAATCACTTAATGCTCCCTATGAGTGAAAAAAACACCTAGGATTATGGTGCAGCATGATAAATGTAATTAGCTCAATGAATACACCAAAATAACTGACATACATATACACACTATGTATTAATGATAAAGTTTATCATTTTAAGTATTAATTTCAGGAGGTAATCACCTCCAGGCTCTAGGGTCATAAAAACAAACATAGTATTGTTGGTTATGTTAGGCTTGTAAAGCGTGAAAAAATGAACATGGCAGACATTGAAACCTGTATTCAGACAGCATACACTAACCTGTGAACAAGTTAAACTAAAGTTTTATTCTGCTAGTTATGTTTTAATTTAGTGCATCACAGCCAACTTGATGTGGCTGCCTTGCTCAGGTCCTGTGGCTTCCATTCACAAGATTACATTTGACACCAAGCTAATTTCTGCTTTTGAGCGAGTACATACCAGATCAAGAACTTGAAGATGAAGATTATATCTCTGGTCTTCTCTCTGACGGGTTCCTCCCTAGTTTCTGATGATCTCAATTAGTTTGTAGTGTTGCTTGTCCAAGGAAACCAGTAATCTTGCTTGAAGTGGAGCAGATATAATTCTCAGAAACTCATTACTGATCTTTAAAAAAAAAAAAAAAAAAGGTAAAAACAAAAATTGGACTGGCTCAAGTTCTTATGTTAGCAAATCTTAATTACAGTGTGTATAAAGTATAGAAAGCAGTACACTACAAACAGCACTCACTCCAAATTAGCTTGTTCTATGTTTACGTCACTTTCCTATTAATTTTTACATCGTTAACCAACGGTACTTAAATATAATTATTTTCTTCGGCGCCGCTGACTTACTGTATAAACTCCGGTGTTTTTGAAAATCACCACGTTAGTTAGCTAATGCTAATGCAGGTAATATAGGTGGTTTTAGCTACAGTAGCAAACACGGACACAAAACTCAATCTACAAAGTAGTTGTTCCTGACATAAATCATGAATTTGCTCATAGAAGAGATACATTTAACATAGAAATGACATGAGTTTGCTTTCTTACCTGGTTTAAAGGAGTTTTCTTTGAGAAACTCCGCCCGCAGCAGAAGGTGATTCAGTCCGTGATAATGCTGCGTCATGAGGTCATGTGACACGGCGAACTTTGGTTTGAAGCAGAAATGTCCTTTGTGAATGGATTAGATTTAAGTTTAATCAGGGGCTTTAACTAACAGTAACTGAAATACAGGTTCTGATATCCTTCCTTACTTGTTTCAACGTCATGCTCCGGTTTGAGGCGGAAATAAAATTATACCGGCAAAACCATGGTCTAAAGACTGCGCATGCGCAAATCACACTCAACCTAATAAGAGTACCTTGATCAAAATGAAATATTTCACTGCTGTAAACAGAATTATACTAAAGTAAAAAAAAAAAAAAGATTCACCCATAAGCATAAATCAGACACTTTAGTTAAAAAGAGCTAATTATTTTTTTTACTAATGGAATGAGGAAAAAAAAACACATTAAACGAACGATAGCTAGGTTTACTTTCTTCAGAGGATCCCTCAATAATTTCTGTCTCCTTTGCCTGTGTTTGATAATGTGAAGCACATATACACTCATTCATCATGAAAGATCTATTATAAAACAAAATAAAATTCATGTTCGCTTCAGCACTGTTCATCCGCGTCCTTACATTCATTGTTGTACTTGGTCCGGCTTTTAGATAAAGTCCTTCCATGCGCCATCTGGCGGATATTCAGTGAAGCACAACACATTTATTTAAAATTCCCGAATGTTGCCTCCGGCAAGTCGCGGCACGCCGCGCGCTAAATTGCGGCATCCCGCGGGAAAACACGCGCAGTCTTAAAGGCGACATCTGTAAAGTGTACTACTGTATTTTTACTGCTTATATATTTTTACCCTAGTTTCATTTGGTTTTACACGATTTCATGTGTTATTTGTGTGTGTCTGTGGGTGTACAGTGTGTGTGTGTGTGTGTGTGTGTGTGTGTGTGTGTGTGTGTGTGTGTGAGTGCGAGAGATAGCGTGAGAGCGTGTGCGCGAGAGAGGGCTTACATGGTCATTTGTCCAAGGTTACTAAAACCTGGCTTACTACCTATAAAAATGATTTCAATTTAACTCATGGGTCTCAATCACAGGTGACACGACAAATTATATACTCTGAAACGTCCATTTAAACATTTAAAAATATATACAAAAAACATAAATACTAATGTTATCATGGTGTAAATTATTAACATATCTATAGAAAGATATACAAATAGATAGATATACAAACAAAATTAAAACAGATGTGCTATTGAACAGATCATAATATGTTTATATTTATATAAATATATATAATCATAAACCATAAAACATATGATCTGTTCAATAGCCCATCTGTTTTAATTAATTTGTATTTTTTATTATTCATAAGACACCCTTTCAGTTTTGTAAATATTTTAGTTATAGTGTGTTAAGTCTTACTTTAGGTTAAACGTTTTTGAGAATATGACCTTCCAGTTTAGATAAATGTTATGACATTGATTTATAAAATCTGGATTAAGGATATTTTATTTTATTCCTTTAATTTTTATTCAGGATTCAGCTTCTGTAATAGGGACATTAATAGTATTTTCGAAGCTTGAGCATGTTTTTGAGTTAAAGTGGAGTGACACTGTGAGTTTGTGACACTGACAGTAAGCTGTAATGTTAACTCCAGACTTGGTAAACAGACCATTAAGTTCTCTAAAGTCACATCTGACCGCTGCTGGTGCTGCCAGTGATATTTAAAACGGCCAATAAAAGACTAAACTGGGAAATAAACTGTAAACTACCCCAAACAAATTTTATAAAATAAAACATCACTTACCATGAATAGTCCATTAAGCCGCCATCTTCACTTCTGTAGTTTGGTAGCGTCAGTTCGGCGGGGGTGGGGGCGGGTTGTTAAAATCACGTGATTGCAACTCAGCGCAGCTGGCTTGTTTTAACGTGTTCTTGAGAACGAAGCGCCATCTAGTGGTGGCACCAGGTAAATGAATAAATAGGGCTTGAATGGGCGAGTTTACTGTGAAATCTTGACACGCCTTTCTGGCAGAAAAAGGAGGGGGGATTACGGCATGCAAAGGGCATTCACACGCCATTCACACGTCAGCCACACGGTCGCGGCTATTTGGCGTGGCTCCCACTGTATATGTGTGTGCAGGGCCGTGCAGAGACGTTTAAAGGGGCGGGTGCTCAAAGTTAAAAAAGATAGAACATGCTGAATAACAACAACTCACATTCATAACGAATCTAATATGGAATTGCATCATACTGTATGACTGTCATCAGGTCGGGAAAATGCAAAGCAAACGTAGCCTATGTTTTACCTGATGGCGTACAATGTTGCTGTTGATTATTATATTATTAGTAATAATTTTTAAGAATCTATACACATGCACATGCAGTGCTTATTAAATGTTTAAACTGTAGAGATAAAATAATTTTACTGCTGTAAAATCAGTATTTTATCTAATTTGAAATATAAACCTAATATTATGTTACTTAATATATTTTCTTTAAAAACAGTGTTTTTTTATATCATAAATATAATAATCCATCATTATGTGGATTTCCATATTAGATGGCTTTTAGTGAAACAAAACTGTAACTTACTTTAAAACTAAGCATGTTACCTAAAATGGTGGACACAGAGCTACAGACCCCCCTGTAACCCCCTTACCCAGTTAGCTAGCAGTTAATGACCACCACTACTTGTGCATTTCATAAAAGGACAGGTAATGTTTGTCGCGCTGTTGCACAAACAGCACGCTCATTTATTTCAATTCATTTCTTGTTATAGACGATAGTGTGCGCTGTACACCCTATTTACTGTTTTGCTACTGTCTGCACCTTCCAGTTAATTTGCCTGCTTCTCCTCCAGCTCCGCACCGCCCAGCCTGCAGAAAATGCGCGTGCACTTTGCGTGCTCGTGCCCGGCTCGTAACGAGCGCGCTCTGCCCTCAAGGGCGAGCATTGGTTAATGGCAGGCATGTGACTGATGCAAGCCAGATCCTTTTATTTAGCAAAATTGAGATTAATAGTTACATTTTATTGTTAAGGGGCAAAGACAGGGCTCCATACGCACATACACAGAAAAAAGGGCACTTGAGGCATCCTGGAGGAAAGGGGCGGGTGCTCTGCACGTGCCTGTATATGTTTGTGTGTGTGTGTGTGTGTGTACAGTATATACAACGTGAAAGCGCGCTCAGTTACATATCAGTCCCTCTTCTCACCTTTGATAGGTGTGAAGTTATCAAACCGGTTTTGGATGGGCGAATTGGCACAATTGAGGGGTTTAAAACTATTTAACAAGACCGAGACGTCTCTGCCTAAAATGTATTTCTCCAGCAAAATTAGAATAAATAGAAATAAAATGTTTAATATTTAAATTATAATAATATTGATCTTAGCTGGATGGTATAATTCTCAAAACTGTTTAAGATAGACTTAACACACTATAACTAGAATATTTACAAAACTGAAATGTTGTCTTATGAATAATAAAAAACAACAACTCACAACTCAAAAAGATCATATGTTTTTATATATATTTTTAGATCATAAATAGACATGAATTATATATATATATATATATATATGCTGGACACAAACAGCAAAAAACATGATGAAAAGCAATAAAGTGCTTAGGTGCTATCTCTCTCTTTCTCTCTCTCTCTCTCTCTCTCTCTCTCTCTCTCTCTCTATATATATATATATATATATAATTCATGTCTATTTATATATAGAGAGAGAGAGAGAGAGAGAGAGAGAGAGAGAGCGAGAGAGGTGTTTTGCTGGCGAAAAACATTTTAGGCAGGGACGTCTACTCGGCCTTGTTAATTGTTTTTAAAAACCCCAATTCTACGAATTCCCCCATCAGCGAAATCATGAATGAAAGGTGAGAAGAGGCATTACAGTGGGGGTTCTGTGGGTCTCCAAACTCAGATGGCTACGTGTCAGCCAATAACTGCTCCTTTGATATTCTGGTTACAGCGGGGCGCCGACTGCTGATGACCGTATAGTAGCCTGTACAAGCCAAGCTCTTCCCCAAAAAATAATGTGAATGTCTGCAACAATCACTAACCATTAAAATGCTATTTTTTTGTAATTAAACACGAATATATAAATAATATTTTCTTTACACATAATATTTTCATTATATATACACGGGCATCGCTAGGCCATTTTTAGGGGGGCTTTAGCCCATCGTCCCCTTTATATTTATTTAAAGTTTTTTTCATATTTTTTATGTCTACCAGTTTCCAACAAAAAGCAGCAGTATTGTCAAAGAATTAACAGATAAATATTTAATATTATTGGCACCCACACAGTTTATTCCATTGTCCAGCCTCATAGGTGTGTTGTTTATATTGCTAATCAATGAAAGTTTAAAGTTATATGCTGTTTTCTGCTTACATTTTTCATTTTTCTGATTGTACCTGTACATAGAAAAAAGTTTATACGGTAAACACACACACACACACACACATATATATATATATATATATATATATATATATATATATATATATATATATATATATACACGTGCTTAATTAAATTCTTAAATCATCGTGTTCACCCATGACCTGAAAAAAAGAACTTGTAAGATTTACTTGATAAAATCCTTGTTTTTTTTTGTAACAACATGGCATTAAACATTCTTAACCTTCTACAACATTTAAATCTTTTAAGTGTGAAATATTTATCTCAGATGTTTATGTTTGCATATCAAATTTCATAACATATTAGCACACATTTAACAGTCCATTTCACATATGAGGCACAGCATGGGCCTTTCCAAAGTGTTGGTCTTAGTTTTAACTAGCACACGTCTCACAAGTCCCCCTTTGTCGGGGAACACTTTCGCGATTCTTCCCATGACCCATGAATTTCTTGGAGAAGACTCGTCAATTATTAAAACTATATCTCCAATCGAGTGTTTTTTTTTTTTGTTTTTTTTTGTCGTTCCTGGAGCAAGGGCAAGTATTCACGCACCCATCGCTTCCAGAGCAGGTCTGATAGGTGCTGAATCTGCTTCCACCTGCGACGTGCATAGATGTCTTTCTTTTTGAAAAATCCAGGGGGCAGGTTTGGCTGTTTTTTCATCAGCAGCAGGTGGTTAAGTGTCAGAGGTTCCAGATCTGTGGGATCCTCCGAGCCAGTAGTGAGGGGTCGGTTATTCATTATCGCTTCTACTTCACACATGAATGTATGCAGACTCTCGTCAGTTAATGTTTGTTCTTTCAGTACTGATCTCAAGATCTTTCTAACTCACCTGATCTGTCGTTCCCATGTTCCGCCAAAGTGAGATCCAGAGGGCGGGTTAAATGTCCACTGTATGTTCCTTTGAGTGAGGAAGCTTTCAATTCGTGACTGGTTCCATTGCTGAATAGCCTCGCGCAGTTCAGTCTCAGCGCCTATGAAGTTTGTTCCATTGTCACTTCTCATAACTGACACCTGACCTCTCCTGCTTATAAACCGTCGCATGGCATTCACACAAGAGTCTGTGTCAAGCGAATGAGCGATTTCAATGTGCACGGCTCTTGTTGTCAGACAAGTGAAAAGTACGCTATATCTTTTAACGTTACTTCTGCCACGTTTGACCTCGAAGGGTCCGAAGTAGTCTACTCCCACATTAGTGAAGGGTGGGTGGTCTGGTATTATTCTGTCGATTGGCAATTCTGACATTTTTTGCTCACATACTTTAGCTCTAGACTTCCTGCATATCACACACCTGGAGAGAAACTGTCTTACGAGTGAGTTAGCAGTCGGAATCCAGTATTTCTGCCGCAATTCTGAAAGCATGTAATTTCTTCCACTTTGTCCTATCTTGTCATGAACGTCTCTTAATATTAACGTTGTGATATCTGAGTCTTTAGGTACAATGACTGGGTGTTTAACGTGCTCTGGCATTGCGGACTTGCCGAGATGTCCTCCAACTCTCAGCAATCCATCCTGTTGTACTGGATCCAGTTTGGACAAGCAACTGTTTCTTTTTACAGATGCCTTGCGTTTTTGCTGTGTGCGAATTCCCTGTTTGAATTCTGCAACTGCTTTACCCTTTTGCAACGTGAGAATTTCTTCCTTAAAATTTTGTCTTTGAGTGAACTTAATGATTTCGTTTTCTGCTCTTGTTAGGTCTTGAACTGTTAGAGACTTGTGATTTTCTGTCTTTGGGTTATCTACTTGTGTTTTAACCCTTTCTGTTTTTTGTTTGAGCATGTCTCTAATACGAAGGATCCAGGCAACGGATCTGTCTAACTTGTGCCAATCAGAGTGATGATTAATCAATTTACTCACTGCGTCTGTGCATTTTGTAATGCTCACAATATTCACTAAAACTGAGAGCTTAATTTCATCATTGTTTTCGTTCATTGATGTGTCCTGAATATTTTCAGGCCATTTGCACTCTGCTTCTTTAAGAATGGAGGGACCATGGATCCAGTTAACATTTTTCATAAACTTTTCACAGGATACCCCCCTGGAGTCAGAATCAGCTGGGTTTTTTGAGGTATTAACGTACCTTCATTGCTGTGACTTAGTTGACTCTCTTATAGTGGCGATTCTGTTGGCCACAAAGGTTTTAAAATGAAGTGTTTCGTTATCAATGTATCTCAAAACAGTTGTACTGTCAGTCCAAAACATAGAGTTCAGCAATTTCAATTCTAGCTGTTCTTTCAACATTTTGTCATTTTTTACAGCGATCACTGCCGCCATCAGTTCCATTCGTGGAATGGTGGTTTGTTTCAGGGGTGCCCCACATGGAATGAACCTATATTAGGATATATGCGCATATATGAAACCTATATGCAGTATATATGCGTATATATCCGCACCTATATGAGGATATACGTATACGCATATATGAAACCTATATGCAGTATATATGCATATGTATGATAATATATATGCTGCATATATGCGTATATATGCCACATATAGGCAACATTGAGGTGCATATATGTGCATATACAGGCCATATAGGTCTCCTGTATTGCTTCTTTATATCCACATATAAGCCCTATATGTACATACACGATATGTCTCCTATGGCAGGATCTAGTCATTTTAGCTCATATCTCACTTTGGCAACTGTCATACATGATGCCTAGCTCATATTTTATATTATCAAGGCAATAACTAAGAACTAACTTAAAAAAATGCAAAAAAACTTATGTGCGAACACATGAAATTGGTATCCTAATTGCCCACATACAGTATACTGTATGAGGATATATGCACATATATGAAACCTCAGTCTCCGTGAAAATCTTTTTGAAACACGTCACTAAAATTAACTGAAATGAGAAATATATCTATATGTCTTAAAGTGTCTACTTTTAAATGATGCAAGTCACATTGAAAACAAATATTCTCAGTTTATACAGTATAATCCGTATGAAACCACGGAGAGGCACAGAATTTCTGTCACACTTTTCTGTTAATAACCCGAGGCAGGACACGCCCACACGCCAATCACACGGAAATCAGTCCGGGTAATTTACATACTAGGCCACGCCCCCGGACACCGGCCTGATCAACACACACACACACACACACAGAGACAGACAGGCTTGAAAACACTCAGATTCACTGATTTTTCTGCACGTTTTGGAAGATGGCACGCACTTACACATCCGAGGAAACTCTTAAGAATGTTCTGGAAAGTGGGAGGAGTATTTACCTCAGAAGAAGACTGTGTGACTCCGACGCCGAACAGGAGCATTTTGAACAGAGAATAGACCCATGCTACACTGGGTAAGTTATTAAGTCTTATATAACTCTTATTCTGATAATATTAAACTAATATTAGTAAATATTTTCCTCACTACAGCTAGCTCTTTTCAGCTTGTGTGACACATTGGCTTTCAATGCCATTTATATAGTTTAGGTAAATCATGCTAACATGCTGCCTCATGTAGCACAAATATGATATTTCCCGATGGCTAAGCTAATGCCTTATGGAGTTTACAGATGTTTATAAATGTTCTAATGTATTTCACCTTGTTTTGGATAGCTTTAGATTATAGTTGCTAATATGTATTTGGCTCCATTTGGGTTAACTTATAACACTGCTATCAGTAATGTTATTTAGCACAAACAAGCTAGTTCCAGGTGGCTAAAATACAGCCTTATGTAGCTAAGTGGTGCTTATGAATATTTCTTTGGTGTAAATGTATATAATCCCTTTTGTTTATCGTGTATTTACAAATGCCTGATAAGATGTAATTGTTTAGAATGTGTTCAATATGTGTGTACTGTCCAATGGATGGTGTTTGCTAATGTCTCAGTTGTAAATGTTTGAGATCCACTACATGGTCTGTTGTCCATCAACAGATATTTGCCAAGCCTATTGCCCATCAAAAATACAGAGGGGCACAAAAATGTATACACACTTTCACAATTGTTATCTATGGCTTTTTTTAAAACACAAATTGAATTATGTCAGCAGTGTGTAGTATTATCTATCACCATCATTGATGCCGTCATGTGACCTACAGAAGAGAGGTGTATATTTTTCATGTTGAAGTGTGGATACATTTTTTTTGTCATCTCTGTATATATTGTGCATCCATATTAATTGCACATCCATTTACTCTGAACAGTATAGGCTAACATTTTTTTTTATTTATTTGTTTTTAGGAATGTGTCTGCATCACCCTTGCCTTCACCAGCCCCTCACATCAGGAAATGCAAGCTCTGTTCAGATGGACCTCTTGTATTTGTGAAGTGGATGGACACACGAGAAGTATCTACCTGTTCTACCATCCTTTCTGCTTATACAGTAGACGCGGTGAAGATGAGGGTGAAATTACAAGGTACATGGACTACAAAGACATTTCCATGTCCTGTGACTGCGTACAACCAGTACATGGGGAGTTGATCACTCTGATCAGCTATTACAATAGTATACTACACAGCACAAAGCAATGAAGTCAGAAATATTTCTCTACACTGCTTGGACATTGCTCCCACCAATGCTTACCCTGCATGTATGTTTTGTACAGTTTTTTTTTTATCTTGCACTGTTTTACTCTGAATGCCTGTCTTTTTTCAGTTTTTATTTTGTACTGTTCCTGTTGCAGTTTTACCCTGCATGTATCTTTATCATTAATCTGCATTTATACATAAAATCCTATTAACTATTGGGAAGCTAAACATGAGAATCAGTATGAAACATGAAAAGTTTCTAAACGTTGCCAATAAATTAATATTGTGATGTGAAATTATTTTTCAGATTGAAGTTATAAAGGGCTCTGGGGTGTTTTGCCAGGCAGAAGCGTGGAGAGCAGCCCACCTTGCCACCTCTGCTACTGCCATGGTATGGAATCTGCTGCTGGGCACCTTCGACTTGGAGACTTGACCAAATTAAAAAGGTAGCCATTATTGGTGAGTAAATGCATAATGCGTTGAGAAGGGGAAAAAACATTTAAGACTTTATAAGTTCACCAATTTATCCATAGCCTACTTGTATCAATGTTTATTAGGCATCAATGGAGACTGGATAAGGTAGGGCACCCATTATTGTTACTGTATCTGCTTGGTACCTATAATACTAATTCATCGCTTGCTCACTTCTTAATCCTACCTCTTCTAAAGCCACATTTCAAATTAAAATTTTATTGGTCACATGCACAATCATACACAATATAATATGCAGTGAAATGCTTTATACGACCGCCAGTGACCTTAAAAAAAGAAAATAAAAGCTTGTACGTAAAATAAATAATCAATAAAAAGGAAATACTAAAGAAATAATTTTAACTAGTAAAATTAACTGTGCATAAGGGCATAATAAAATATTGCAAAAATATAGAAATATAGGATTAAAGTGTCAGTGGTTGTGCAAATATGCATGAAGGTGACATGTGCAATTGTCCAGATGTATGAGTATTTAGTGCAAGTGTGTATGAATGTGTCCATGATTGTCCAGTCAGTGTTGTGAGCTTAAAAGATGTTATTAGTCCTGTGTGGAGGTGTGATTGTGTGATTGAGAGACCTTATCGCCTGCGGGAAGAAGCTCCTCCTCAGTCTCTCTGTGTTGGCCTTTAAGGAGCGGAATCTCTTCCCAGACCGCAACAAAGAGAACAGTCCATTACTGGGGTGACTGTGGTCCTTCATGATCTTCCTGGCCTTAGTCCAGCACCGCTTGCTATAGATGGAGTGCAGGTCAGGGAGCTCAGTGCGGATGATGCGCTTGGCTGATCGCACCACCCTCTGTAGAGCTCGTCTGTCCTGCATGGTGCTGTTCCCGAACCAGGTCGTGAAGTTTCCCGTCAGGATGCTCTCTATGGTGCAGGAGTAGAAGTTCCTGAGCACCTTGGAGGGCAGTCTAAAGTCTCTCAAGCGTCTGAGGTGGTAGAGACGCTGCCGGGCTTTTTTTCACCACGGTGTTGATGTGACAGGACCATGACAGGTCCTGCGTGATGTGAACACCGAGGTATATGAAGCTGTCCACTCTCTCCACTGGGCTCCTGTTGATGACGGGGGTCTGGTAGTTCCTCTCCTGCTTTGTACTAAAGTCCACTATCAGCTCCTTTGTCTTACTGACGTTCAGGAGGAGATTGTTCCTCTGGCACCAGTTCTCCAGATTTCCAATCTCCTCTAGGTAGTCCGACTCATCATTGTTGGTGATCAGTCCGACCACGACGGTGTCGTCAGCAAACTTGATGATGGAGGTGGAGTTGGTAGTGGCCACTCAGTCGTGGGTGTACAAAGAGTACAGCAGGGGGCTCAGAACACAACCCTGGGGGGCTCCAGTGCTGAGAGTGAGTGTAGCTGAGACATGTCCGCCCATCCTTACTGCCTGTGGTCTGCCAGTCAGAAAATTGGAGATCCACTGACATATAGATGAGCTCAGTCCCAGGTGCTCCAGCTTGGTGGTGAGTGTGGAGGGAATTATTGTGTTAAAAGCAGAGCTGTAGTCGATGAAGAGCATTTTAACATAATTCCCTTTCCTAGTGTCCAGGTGAGTGAGTGATGTGTGGAGGAGATGAGAGATTGCATTACCCCATTTCTGGGGTATTGTGCTGTAGGGTGTGTAGTCCTCTATTTTGTAGAACATATAGTGTTGCAAATAACCTCGTGGCAGTAATTGTTGTTGTCTGAAGTTTTAATAAATAATCATTTATTATTATTATACTGTCTTATTATTTTTGTCTTCTTTAGATGCTACATTGAAGAAGTGGCCGGCAGCCACCCGAAGGCAGATAGGCACATCTATCAATTCAAAGCTCACGGAGCTGGGAAGATCCACAAAATATATTTTTTTTCTTTCTGTTCAGTTTTTTGTCATGTTTTTGTTCTTTTACTAGTTGATTGTTCTTAAGAAAATAAATTAAAATTTTTACATTTTGGGCTTTTATTTATGTTGTCTAGCAGCTATGGATTTAATAATTTTACTAATCTAGGTAAACATATAGATGCATATATGCACACATGTATACATGCATATATGTACCTATATATGTATGCATATATGTGCATATATGTACATATAATATATGCGTGCATATATAAAATTGGCCGTTTTCCTATATGTACATATAATATAGGAAAACGGACAATTTTATATACGTCTATATAGGTACATATATACACACATATATGTATGCATACTGTATATGCACGCATATATGTACGTATATGTACATATAATATAGGAAAACTGCCAATTTTATATGTCACATATATTAAAAATCTATATCAAAACCTATATTAAAACATATATGTTTATATAGGTTATTTCCGTGTGGGGCTACACGGGAGTTCTCCATCATGAATGCACAATGTGTAAGTCCATCAGCGTTTACTAACCTGAGGTATGAGACAACTCCGTATCCCATTTCACTTGCATCCGAGAAGTGGTGGAGTTGTGCTGTAGCTGTAACTCCGAAGTCGGCTGGTTTTATGCACCTTGCTATGCTGAACTCGGACAGTCTGTGCAGCTCTTGCAGCCAGGTTTTCCATGCCGTTGCAAACTGCTCGGGAATGTCATCATCCCAGGCTAGTTTTTCTTTACATGACTGTTGCATTAGAGTTTTGGCTGGCAGTATGACAGGCGCGAGAAACCCTAAGGGGTCGTAAATCGAACTGGTAATTGACAGGATTCCTCGTCTTGTCACAGGTCGTTCCTTTAAACTCATTTTGAACTTGAACATGTCTGAGTTAATGCACCACAGCACCCCCAGAGCTCTCTCAACCGGGAGTGCATCCTTACTCAAGTCTAAGTCTCTCATGTCTTTGATCCTTTCGCTCTCGGGAATGACAGTCAGTAGGGCACGGCTATTGCTTGCCCATTTAGTGAGGTTAAACCCTCCACTTGCACAGAGACTTGTGAGATCGTTGTATAGGGCGACTGCTTGATCATGACTTGAAACGGATTTCAGGCAGTCGTCTACATAAAAGTTTTTAAGTACTGTATTGACTGCCACAGCAGGTGCATTGCTGCAGTTTTCTTCTGCTGTCTTTCTGAGGGCGAAGTTAGCAACACTAGGCGACGATTTTGCACCGAACAGATTCAACTAAGTCTTGGTTCACATCTCCATTCGGCCACCATAGGAAGCGCAGCAGATCTGTGTCCTTCTCGGGGACTCTCACTTGATAGTACATGGCTTCTACAGTGGGAGCCACGTCAAACAGCCGCCTGGAGCATGACTGCTCCGTGGCAGATCCATGAAGGGTTAATGCAGGCTTCGTGCATGGAATGTGATCCCCCGCGATGACGCAGTTAACGATGCCCCGCCCCATAAACGCCCCCATGCGCTTTCTAAAAAGATGGTTGCAATGCCGTATAATTCCGCCAGATGGAGCATTGACTGGCACAGTTAACTGCAGTGTCCAGGAAGCCCAATACCGTATCTTTAATATACAGACAGTTCTTGCATTGTCAACATAGTTTCATAAATAGATGAAAAAACAACAACAACAAACCGATTAATAAAACAGATTCGTTAAATCACTCAATACACAACCCATGATGATTATGCTATTTATTATTTAATAATGAATTAATAAAATTAGTTAGTGAAATATTTTTAAGACATCCTGAAATGATCCTTAAAGACACGGTAGCGGCTGTAATTTGTCTATACCGATCATTGTAGGTACGGAATAAAAACGCGGGCTATGTACAGTATTTTACATTACCGTGTATTTTACCCCGTTCCATTTAATATACTGATAGATAATATTTTGCTGCAAAGTAAAGCTCAAAATGTAACGTCTGCTTGGGTTTGTTTTCGTTATATTTTTGATGATGTTTTCGCTGATTTTTTCACTGATAGTCTACAAGTGGCATAAGAAAGGGAATTAATGGCGCATGCAACCTGGAACAAATATCTGCCCATATGGATCAGTATTTCTTTAGTCATTTAATCATGCATAATGCTCCCCCGTCAAAAGATCTGATGGGGCATTAATCACTTATCACAACTGTGAATGGATGCGGCAGCAGAGACACATTAAATCCCCATAAACACTTGGAAACAATAGTAAAAAAAAGTTCCAGAGGGTTAGCGCCTGTTATACTAATGTATTTTTACTGATTTTTTTTATACTGCTTATATTTCGTTGGGTTTTACGCAATTTCATGTGTGTGTGTGTGTGTGTGTGTGTGTGTGTGTGTGTGTGTGTGTGTGTGTGTGTGTGTGTGTGTGTGCGCACGAGAGAGAGGATACTCTGACAAGACCAACTTCCGTGTGGCTCCAGTGGCGCATTCGGTTAGCGCGTGACACTTATAAAGCAGTCCAGGTGAAGCAGTGCCGAGTTCGAGTCTCACCTAAAGCACCCAAAGCATTTTACTGCATATCGCACTGTGTATGTGACAAATCAAATTTGAATTTGAAAGTAAAGCTTAAAATGTAACTTCTGCTTGGGTTTGTTTTCGTTATATTTTTTATGTTTTCGCTGAAAGTCAAATTGGCATAACAAATTGATTAATGGCGCATAATATCTGGAACAAATATCTGTCCAAACGGATCAGTGTGTCTTTAGTCATTTAACCAGCATAATGTCCCACATTAAAGATCTGATGGGGCACAAATCACTTATCACAACGGTGTATAGACGCAGCAGCAGAGACAGATTTAATCCCCATAAACATTCACACTTGAAAACAAAACTAACAGAAGTAAACAGTTCTAGAGTGTTAGTGCCTGTTATCACAGGACAGAAATCACCTACAGGATACTACTGTATTTTACTGCTCATAGTTTTTACCCTAGTTTCATTTGGTTTTACGCGATTTCATGTATTATTTGTGTGTGTCTGTGTGTGTACAGTGTGTCTGTGTGTGTGTGTGAGTGCGAGAGATAGCGTGAGAGCGCGTGCGCGAGAGAGGGCTTACATGCTGATTTATCCAAGGTTACTAAAACCTGGCTTACTACCTATAAAAAATATTTCAATTTAACTCATGGGTCTCAATCACAGACACGACAAATTATATACTCTGAAACGTTCATTTGAATATTTAAAAATATATACAAAAACATGAATACTAATGTTATCATGGTGTAAATTATTAACATTAGGTTAGGTCCTGCCCTTAATTAATTCATATTATAATTACTTTTACATAGTATAGTTACTGGACTGACATGACCAAAAACTAGCTATTTGATTTAGCCTTTCTAAAATCAACCCATATATCATTTATAATCAGAAAACATAAAACATATTATGATCTGTTCAACAGCCCATCTGTTTTAATTTAGTTTGTATTTTTTATTATTCATAAGACAACCTTTCAGTTTTGTAAATATTTTAGTTATACACTGAAAAAAATTTGGAGTAGGATTTACTCAAAAAATGTTGGGAAAGTTTTTTCACTTAGAAAATGTGAGTAATTTCAATAGAATTTCCAAGTAAAAACTAAACACAAAGAACTGTAGCTTTAATTAGAAAATCTCAGTAAAGTAAAGTTTACTTGGAATTTCCTAGTAAACTGTATTCACTGTTTCTTTATATATTTTACTCAAGGAATGCTTATAAATGTTTTTTTTTTTACACAATAATCCTAGTTATCTTATTTTAAATGGAGTAACCTTTACTTTAAATATTATTTTAACATTTGATGTTGTTTATGTATTTAAATGGTGGTCAATAAAATAACACTGACATACATTTTACTTGAAATCTTTTATTTCTTTGAGATTCCTTAACAGATGAGAGCATGAAAAAAAGTAGTAAAACTGCATTTGTTTGATAAATGGTACACTATAGTGCATTTTACTCCAGTAAACTTTTTTTTAGAACAGCCACAGTGCATTAAAGTGCATAAACATTTAAACATATAAAACCTTTAAATATAACATGAACATGAACAATCTCAGTTGCAGATATAAAATACAAAAGTATAAAAGTGCAAATAATGTTAAACTAGTAGCTGCCTTTCTTGCACAAAACAAAACAAAAAAACACAGTAAAACAGCATAAGTGCAATAAGTGCAAGTACTGTAGTGCCCAACTAGATTACAAGCTTTCTATGTAAAGAGTTAACCTTTGGAGAAAACTTTAAAGCATCTAGCCCAAGAAAGATTTTCTGGAACACTTCAAATGTGTTTCTCAGCTTTGGGGGATAGCTCAAATTTAGGGAGTAAATGCAGCCCATGAGTAAAATACATGCATTTGTGAGATTTTTACATCCCAGCAGCACCTCAGTACCCTCGATGACAATGATGACATCAGATATACTGGCATCTTCCTCTTCTACAGATCTGCTCAGTACAATGATTTTCATGACATGACGGGCGAAAGTATCCTTAATCATGTCTCTGCTGACATCCTGTGAAATATACAAATCAGAGCAAAGTGGTTAAAATACTGTACAGTATCACCTTATCAATTTCTATATATAGCTATCATACCCAATAGTAGAGGTAAACAATATAAATAAAGTTCAATGTAATATTTGCCTTGTACAAGTGCATTTTAAAAACTAACGTTAATCCTGTGTGATTAAGACGCGAAAAACAGGGTGATTATTAAATTTCGGCAGCTCGAACTTTACTGGGACAGAATGCTAGAACACGACAGGGCAATGCCTCGAGCTAAGTTTGCACGGATGTTAAAACTCATTTTTACAATAATCGTCTGACAAGATTAAGGTCATATGTGACCTTCTAGATTTTTCTCTCTCTGACCCGGTTTATCCCACCCTTCATCAGCACACGCACTCAGGACTTGGATGATGTTGCAATTTATTGCATTTCATTAGCACATTAGCACATGGCAAAACCAGGTACATCAAAACGGAAATAAAAGTATCAAAATACCACAGATATTGAACAAAAATACACTTGACAGATGAATCAATACCTATGCTGTTGAATACCTTTCAAACAGTGCCTGACATTTCTTGTGAAATTATATTTTTTACTTTTATTGTGGAGCTACAACAGATTGCAACTTACCCACCCACAGCAGTTCTCCACAGCTCTGCTGCAGACTGTTCGAACACAGTGGGAAACAGCGCCTCTGGCGTAACCAATAGGAAGCGCATTCACATTAACGTAGGATTTACTTACAGAACTCATATTTATATCTGTGTAACATTTATAGTTAACTCTGTCAACTATATTAATAGCTTCATTTAGTAATGTTTTAACTCTGTTTAACAAAACTAAGATTAAGTTTTAACGTTATCCAAACATCTGTTAACACTGTTAACATGAACACTTTTAGCACTTGTACCTCAATAAAAAAAAGAAACGGTAGGCACAAACCACTGGGGCTGCAGATAGCTTAATGACTCTACACTTTTCTGCAAATATATTTCAATTAATTACTTAGCATATTAATAACTTACCGTGGTAAAATTCACATTAGCCGTGGTGAAATCTCTCTTCCTTTCCTCTGTGCGCGCCGCTTCAAACTTCGGAGCCAAAGCGGAAGTACGTCACGAGTCTGCGTGCACGCAGTCCATTACCTTGCCGAACTGAGTACATTTTACTTTAAGTTGTTCAGTTTTGGTGTGATTTGATTAGATGGCAAACACTAAGTAAATATTACTGAGGAGATTGTATTTAAATTTACATATGTATTTTAGTATAATAAATTACAAAGAAACTGCAAGTAATGTACTGAATTAAACATGACATTTTTAAGTAAAAAGACAAAATAGTATTTGTTTGTAAAACATACTTAAATAATGTTACCATTATTTACAAGGTCAAAAAAATCACTTTTTACAGTGTAGTGTGTTAAGTCTTACTTTAGGTTAAACGTTTTTGAGAATTTGACCATCCAGCTTAGATAAATGTTATGTCATTGATTGATAAAATCTGGATTAAGGATATTATATAATTATATATATATATATATATATATATATATATATATATATATATATATATATATATATATATATATATATATTTTTTTTTTTTTTTTTTTTTTTTTTTGTTTCCCCCCTGAGGGATTGCCACCTTATTGTGGTCTGGGGGTTTGCGTGCCTCAACACAATTCAGCAAATACAATACTGTTACTATACAGTAAGGCCAGGTAAAAACAGTGCTCGAACATGATGCCCCCCTCCCCCCACCCCGTGTTGTCTGGTCTAGAACGGCGCTGCCTCTGACCGTCTTTTGTCTTGTAAATGAGTATTCTCACTCACCTTCCAATCCCCCCAGCGCACACACTCTGTTTGTACTGTAAACTGTACTGTAACTGTGTTTGCTAGGGCACTTGGTTATACACAGTACTTTAATGTATGGAACACTTACTTAACTTACTGGTTTGGTTTAAACATCGCTTATTATCTTATTCAACAAAATAAATTCATTATTAACGTATTGAAGTATTTTAGTTAAGGACAAAAACTGTACTTGTGTTTAGAACTGCTGAACAGCCGAAAACACACACACACCCATCCCCCCGCCAAAAACACACACGCACACACAGAGCAATTAACACCATGTCATACTCAGGAGTGGAAGGTGAGAAACCTCAATGGAGAATACCAAGTTTGTCGTTGCTCTTTTGGAGTTCTTAAAACCCAAAACATTTATTTATACTGAGAAAAAATTATTATGGGTCACAAACACAAATACATATAATCAAGTGTTTAACTGGTTTCATTTGTTTCTATGATCAATAATTATTATTATGATTTTCAGCCCAACTCTTTGACTATTTAAAACAAAGTTGTGTCCCATTTTTTGCCCATTGAAGTTGTTGGTTCAACTAAACAATTTTTAAATACCCAAACAATCCCCCAAAATTAAAACACGCAAAACATCACTTTAACAATTCAATTTATTCTTCCAAAACTAGTCAAAGTTAAAACAGTAATTTATATAAAACAGATGAATACATGTTGTCTTTTTGCTTAAAGTTCATTAAACAACCCGGATACACCAGCTGCTTATAAGTCTCTATCTATAGTCCTTTTACATTAAAATATTAATTTTTCAAATATCAAAACTATTACATATTTGTTATTAATAATGTTATTACTTAACAGTTTAAGTCTTTGTTTCCCCCAAAGTACTGTATCAGACATTTTGCAGTACTATGTTCAGAATATACAGTAGACCTGATCAAACATCATTCTAAAGCTGTCGGACTGTGACGTCATCCCTCCTACAGCTCCCTCAACAGCTTGTTCAGTCTCCTCCAGTCCTGTAGCTCCAAAAGTCCAGCCGTCAGCCGTCTGACCCCCCCAATCCTCCACAGCGGAGCTCTGCTTAAAGACAACAGGAGAATTTAGTCAAGACAAAGATAAATAAACTTTACAGAACATATAGTTCTAATAAAAATAAAATATATTAATAAACCTATTTACCACAGAGTGTGTAAAGTACTGTTTTGGGGATTCTGTAATGTAAATAATCTGCCTGTGCTAATGTTAACCAGTGAACAGTGTTAGTGTTAACCAGTGAACAGTGTTAGTGTTAACCAGTGAACAGTGTTAGTGTTAACCAGTGACTGACTGTATTATCGTCTGCATTAAATTAACCGGGAATTTACTTAATGCGCTTCTCATACAAATAAGTTAAGCGATATAACACTCGTATATGAGCATTAGTTCATCCCTGAAGCCAAACTATAACTTACTGAAGCCCCTCACACACACACACACACACACACACCTCCCCCCTCCTCCTCCTCCTAACTGATAAACACTTCTGTGTTGTTATTCAGCTCGTTAACTAAGCGCTCGCGCTACCGCGGAAAGTGTATAAAATATAAACTGGGTTATGAGCGTTACTAGCTCCTGTACAGCTCCCCTCAGTCTGTGTCCCTCATCAACTGCATCACATTATATTACAGTCATAAAAGTCTTCTCATGGCCGTGCTTCCTTGCGGCTCAGCCGCCGCAACTTGTGACACACTGTCTTCTGCCGAGACTTCTTCGTTGTCCTCGTCGCTTAACATCATGAAGTTCAAACAAAACGGGAAAGTCTCTTTCGGTTTCGGTTTCAACAGTTACTTATCTTCTCTTAGACAGCGGATAAGCTTTTGACTTTAATGTAGATGCGGTCATATTATTTCACCAGTTTTGATGCGTAGCTCTGGTTTAAAGTTTCACTCACACGACAGAAGTCCAATCTCTTTGTCTCTTGTAGTTTATTTTGTCAGCATCAAAGAATCAACACTTCATACAGTCGTCTTGAGTAAATCCACTGTGATTACAACACCAGTTGCTGCATCTTGCAAATCTCTGAATTTTACAACAACCTATTTGCTGTATCTTATAAATTACAGTCTTAGCTTACGTATATAACAACACTCTTGTTGTATATACCTACTTATGGGAGCTAACGTTTACAACGACCTAGTTGCTGTATCTACATTCTTAGCTTACCGGGAGCTTATGGTGAAAAAGCTTGTGTTTCCGTAGCCTTCCGCATCTAAACTGAATTTTCTATCATGCGACAGTCATACAAATACATGTCATCGTGGAATGACATCACAGACCAACTTACGATTGTCAAAATGGATGCATAACTTAGAAATTTAAAGCTTATGGCTTAATGCTTTACTAATGAATAGAACAAGGTAGAATTAATGAAATAACAAATAAAATAAACTAAAATAAACACAACAACAAATTCATAACAAGTACGATATGGCTCTTACAATCCTCTTAACAATTTGCACACATATATTTTAAGTAAATTTTATTGCTCCAATATTAAGTAAAACTCACCCGTAATTGTCAGGTAAAATCTACTTAATAATTAAATTAACAATCAAAGAAATCAAGTAAAAGTTACATAATTATATTTAATGAAAAAAATGTTTATTGCTAGTGCTCTTTTACCATTTAATGCTTTAACACACACGACTCAGTTTGTTCAGAAATGGCATCTCACTGGCGAGCCTTTATCTGAACACGCCGTTTTCACGAGGGGTGGGGGTAAGAAACACACATCTCGGTTTATTAACCCGCGTGCTCGGTTCGTTATTTATTTATTTATTTATTTACCAACGGACCCCTGGGGGGCTCCGTAGGTTCAGGTTTTTACACAAAAACGTTGTTTTGTGAATATCCACACAATTAAAAACTGAAATATTGCTAATTGTACGTTCTGAGATTAAGATGAACATTAATTGGGAGTCATGAAAGCGAGAATCACATCCAAAACAGAAAGCTAAACTTACCTCGAACACGACAAACTCCAGCTCCAGCCACGCCGTGTAGTACCTCCGTGATGATCCCCAACCGACTGATCCACAGCGCGGGCACAGCGTCTCCAAACACGCATGCGCGGTTTAATTTGGACACATTTTCGGCTTCAGTAGACACACAATACTTCAGACTGAAACACGACTGCCCTCTACAGGTAATGAATGGCATGTTCACAGCTTCCCGCACGCAGCTGCGCAAAGCCGCGGCAAGTCACGGGATCCCTTTTCTCGAAACGTGCGTTTTTAATGGCGACATCTGTAGATGACATTGTTATCTACTCAAAGGACACCATTTCTCACCTTGATCATCTCCGACAGGTATTCTCGCTCCTCGAAGCTGCTGGTCTCACTCTCAATCTGAAAAAATTTAACCTCTGTCAGACTTCTCTCTCCTTTTTAGGACATGTGTGCCAAAGTGGCAGCGATACAAACTTACCCCGTTCCCTGCAACCTGAAGGAACTACAACGCTTCCTAGGACTGGCTGGCTGGTACCACCGATTCATTCCCCATTTCTCAGAGCGTGCTGCTGCTTTACATGCCCTGAAGAAGAAAGGGGCCAAGTGGGTGTGGACGTCCAAATGCCAGTCAGCCTTTGAAGATCTTAGAACTGCTCTGCAACGCGCACCGGTTTTAACGACTCCAGACTTCGACCGCCCCTTCAAGTTGGGTCGTGCTCACCCAAGATCACGAAGAGGGAGAGCATGTGATCGCCTACGCCTTCCGGCTTCTGCATGGAGCTGAAACCAGGTATTCGGCATCAGAAAAGGAATGTCTGGCAGTAGTGTGGGCGGTGGAGAAGTGGCGACAATACCTAGAGGGAAAAGCTTTTACTATCATTACGGACCATGCTACTTTGACCTGGGTTTTTAACCATCCAAACCCCTTCTCACGCCTTACACGATGGGTACTTAGACTACAAGCGTTAGAATTTGTAGTCCAATACCGAAAGAGGCAATGCAACATCGTACCTGATTCCCTGTCACGACGCTGGGAGGAAGAAACCATGAACGCCCCTCTGGCCGTGTACAGAGGCAATGATCTGCAGTGGGGTCTGCCCTGTGATTGCGAGGAACTGGAGAAGGCCCAAAAAGCGGACGAGACGCTGCGGACACTGTGGAAAGAGGCAAGGTTAGATCCTGACGTGGAAAAAATACATTATTGTATAATAAATCAATTCCTGTATCGTCAGATCCCCAAACAGGCTGGGCGTAGTCTCCTTCAGCTGGTCATCCCAACATCTCTGTGTCCTCTGTATCTGCAGTACGCCCACGACAACCCTCTCAGTGGTCATCTAGGGCGGATGAAGACCCTGCGGAGGCTGCTGGAGGTCGCCTACTGGCCTGAGATACGCCAGGATGTCTGAGAATATTGTAAGAATTGTGTCACATATCAAAAGTACAAACCCTGCATAAGTAAGCTGGCCGGTCTACTACAAAGCACACCCGTGGTGGAACCTGGTTTTATGTTGGGAGTAGATCTCATGAGTCCTTTTCCACGGTCATCCTGGCTCAATGAGCATCTGCTGGTGGTCGTAGATTCCTGCAGCAAATGGGTCGAGATGTTCCCTATGAGGACAGCGAAGGCTCACAACATAGCCAATATTTTAATCAAGGAAATTTTCACACGGTGGGGCACACGAGCTTACCTGGTTTCCGATAGAGGTCCGCAATTCACTTCCCAGCTGCTCAACATCATCTGCCGGCAGTGGGGTGTCACCCAGAAGCTCACCACCGCATATCATCCCCAAACTAACATCACCGAACGTACTAACCAGACATTAAAATTCATGATGGCAGCATTCATCAAGGAAAATCACAAGCAGTGGGACCAATGGCTTCCTGAGTTCCGGTTTGCTATCAACACGGCCTGGCAGGAAAGCACTGACCATACCCCAGCGGAGATAGCACTGGGATGTAAGCTAAAGGAACCACTGGAAAGAATGCTGCCTTTTTCCGAGGGGGAGGGGGTGTAACAGGCGGTTGCCTAGTTACGAGCTCCCGGCCAGCGGGAACACTGCGGCCGCTAATTACACAATTTTAATAAAAGAGGAAGAGAGGCTAGAGCTAGGTAACAGCAGCCATTTCATAGCCTTGAGCAAAATGCTAATAGCTAAAGGCAATGCTAAAGGCGAAGCATTAAGTAAACCCGAGTGTGGGATATCTTTGTCCAAAAGCGCATGTGAGTATTAATGGTTAAATGTTTAATTGTATGAAGCCCGCCGAGGAATATATATATTATACTGTATGTGTTTACTGTGCACTTACGGCGTTCCTCCTGCTATGGTTATGCAGGAGGGTTTTTTGTTTATGTCTTTGCTGTTGTCTGTGTCTGTGCTTTCCAGAAGCTGCTGAGTGTCAGCTGTTCCCCCGGGAGTGAACACAAGCCAGGCGGTGTATGCGCGGTGCCGAGGGCTCGGCTATTCCTGCGCCATCAGCAAAGGGACGTTGCTCGCGACGAGGACATCAGACCACGGAGCGGGACGTTTCTGGGTGCTATTGCTTACTTTTATGGAGTTTTGATAGGGAGAAAAGACTCTATATATAATCATGAGCTCGAACAGAGTGAGTGAGTGGTATGAGTGGCCGGCGTGTGTGAATGGTGTTTTGGTATAGCACATTATTAAATGTAAATGCACTTTGGTTATATATTGTTGTCTCTGGTGGTCCTTATTCACCCCCTGATGTCTGTTAACGGCTAGCTATTGTTTTAATAAATAATAACGAGTTTGTTACAATTGTTTGCCGAATTTCCTTTGTTTTCATCCCATAAATTAAAGGGTTGAGAAGTAGTGGAAAGATAACAACTGAAACACCAAAAGCCCTTCTTAAGTGTGGAGATACTGATTCTAACCTGTGAGAAATGAATAGTGAGATGTATTTATGTATTAATCTCAAAACTCAGAAAAACAATTAAATGCGTCCAAGTTTCCATTGCCTTACTTATAGATGTTTTCTGTTCAGTAAAAAGCCATGTTATTAGAATTTTGATATATGTCAATGATGCTAACAGTATGGAAAAGCCTTGTCCAACAGCTATGATAAACAAGCCATGATAATTAACGAATGTCATATCCTCACAATTTAACTTCATTAAAGAGGGATTATTACAGTACACGTCCACCATGTTTGTCCTGCAAATGGTCTTGCTTAATGTGAGTGCAAATAAAGAACCCATCATACAAAAATCTATGAACCAGACCATGACAATTTGTTTCACCAAGGTATCCCATGTCATCAGATTGTGGTATCTCAAAGGTTTGCAATGTATCTATCATAAGTCATAACACTGAGAAATAAAAGTGACCCACATAAGTAAAAGTGAATTATCATCCCTTGGGTTACACAGGCAAGGTAGGATATTTCTCTGTTCTGAGACATTATGGTACAAAGCATTTGAGGGTAGAAACCCATAGCTGCCATCAAGTCACATAAGATTCAATTAAACTGCAGTATGTACATAGGTTTATGTAGATCACTTTTTACAATAATAATCACAAGCATCATGGATTGAAAGAACAAGATTAAACAGTATGTTATGATCCCAAAAATTAATATAAGGATAGCACTGGATTGTGGTATGTCAAATGATTCCATGGTTAGGATAGTCATAAAGCGTGATAAATTTGTATTATTAAAAGATGTGCCTTCCCCCATTATGACTTCAAGATTTTAGCTACACAATTGTGACTACACAATTTTCCATGGGCAAATTATGATGTTTTACAGCAACTATCCTTCTGTAACACGAACAAACTTGACTTGGTATGTTGACAAAAAATTCAGTAAAACAGCCACAGGATCATCATACTCAGGAAATTGGAAAGGTCTAAGGTGATGGTGTTCAGTTTTCACCATTTGGGTATCCACCCAGAGACCTAAAATATTTGAATCTGTTTATGTTGATGTGATCCCACAGGTCAAATGTTTTTCAAATACCAGTTGTTGACACCAGGGGGCTGTTCCATAAACCAAGATTAGAGTATAAGCCAGGCTTATTTCGGTTAGTCAGGCTTATTTTTGGTAGATTCGGTTTCATAAATCAAACTTAAAAAAGTTCAAACTCAGTTACCCCGGCAACTTATGCTGGCAAATTAACCTGGTCCGGGGCAGGCTAACTCTCTCGCTTATTTAAGCGGTGTCTCAAAGAATCTCCGACGTGTGGGAACATATTCCCTAAAGATCGTTCCGTCAGTTTAATTTCCGCGCTCTCACTAATCATGTCGTGTAATAAAAAATTATTAAGCCTATAAAAATCATGTATCAGCATTTGAATTATCCCCAAAATAATTTAAATAAAATCGTAAGCATATTAAAAAAGGTCAAACATGAAATGCAATGACAGAAAACAGAAAATCAGAAATTTATAAATTCATAAATTCATATGAACAGTTACATAAAAAAGCCTTATTACATTTACCTAAATAATAATAATAATAATAATAATAATAATAATAATAAAAAAACAAGATGTCAGCTTAATTGCCTAATGAAGGTCAGGCCTATTTAAGCAGTACTGAGTGAGACCAACACCTGCATGGAGATTCAATTCAATTCAATTCAATTCAGTTTTATTTGTATAGCGCTTTTAACAATTGACATTGTCTCAAAACAGCTTTACACAATCAAAAGAATTATTTAAGTTTGTATGGAATGTGAATGTGTATGAATCAAAATGTTCAGATAGTCCCTGGTGAGCAAGCCCGAGGGCGACAGTGGCAAGGAAAAACTCCCTGAGATGGTAATAGGAAGAAACCTTGAGAGGAACCAGACTCGACAGGGAACCCATCCTCATCTGGGTGAAACAGATAGCAGGAAATGATCTGCATTTATACTGTGTTAAGTGTTAGGTTCAGCTATAATAGTTGATGTTAATTGATGTTATAATAGTTGATGTAAAATGGAGTCCAGTAATTATTCGAGACTCAGATAGACTTGTAGAAAGTTCCAGTCCTGAACTATCGAATTGTCAAGTCCTCAGAGAAACAGCTGACAACACCAGTCGAGGCCAGAACCATCTTCTAAGTAGATAGAATCATCCCCAGACACCAGGCACATCCTAAAGAGACACACGGGGCATCCATGCGATGAGACCTCCA
Organism: Channallabes apus; assembly: GCA_030522415.1. NCBI lineage: Eukaryota > Metazoa > Chordata > Actinopteri > Siluriformes > Clariidae > Channallabes > Channallabes apus. Next base: position 26,623,912 of record CM060111.1, on the reverse strand, counting down.
ACCAGAAACCGGGCACCAGGATGGACCAGACAGGTCCGGAGGGCAGAGGGAGTCTGGATCACTGGCAGCTCAGGAACCACATGTGTAGCTCGACAGAGAGAGAGAGAGAGAAAGAGTGAAAGGGGGAGACAGGGGGAGAGAGGAAAGAGAAAGAGGGGGAGGAAGAGAAGAGGAGGAGAGATTGCAATTAGGTATGGTCACAGTCACAATGTCTAATGTGAATGTATATTTACTGTAGAGTGCAAGCAGGGACTCCGGCAGGACTAACTATGACAGCATAACTAAAGGGAGAGCCAGAAGGAAACACAAACATGAGGGCTCCCTGAGATGTAAAGCAAACAATCACCTCACCGTCAACAAACCTGAGTGATCAAATGAGACTGAGGAAGACAGCATCTAAAACATACCAGTTCACCATAATACTCTACGTCCATGAGTCCCCCAGATCTGCTCCTTTACCTTATGGCAAATCTATTTATAAAAATGCTTGGCTAAATAAATAGGTTTTTAGCCTAGACTTAAACACTGAGACTGTGTCTGAGTCCCGAACACTATTTGGAAGACTATTCCATAATTTTGGGGCTTTGTAATAAAAAGCTCTGCCCCCAGCTGTAGTTTTCATAATACGCGGTACTGATAAGCAGCCTGCATCCTTTGACCGAAGTAGGCGTGGCGGATCGTAAGACACTAGCAGTTCGCTCAGATACTGCGGGGCGAGACCATTTAATGCTTTATATGTCAAGAGTAGTATTTTAAAATCAATGCGAAATTTCACAGGGAGCCAATGCAGTGAAGATAGGATAGGGGTGATGTGCTCATATCTTCTGGTTCTAGTGAGGACTCTCGCTGCTGCATTCTGGACTAGCTGAAGCTTGTTTATGCACCTAACTGAACAACCAGACAGTAAGGCATTACAATAGTCCAACCTAGAAGTGATAAAAGCATGAACTAGTTTTTCTGCATCGTTTAGCGACAATATATTTCTTATTTTGGCGATATTTCTGAGGTGAAAGAATGCTATCCTGGTGATATTATCTACATGAGCTTCAAATGAAAGGCTGGAATCTATCATCACGCCGAGGTCTTTTACTGTTGCACTTGACGGAACAGAAAGGCCATCTAAAGTTACGGTGTGATCTAAGATTTTACTTCTAGCTGTATGCGGTCCTATGACTAGAACTTCTGTCTTATCCGGATTAAGCAGAAGGAAGTTAATTAGCATCCAATTTCTTATGTCCTGCACACATTGCTCAACTTTAGTAAGATGGTTTTTCTCATCAGGTTTTGTTGAGACGTATAGCTGTGTGTCGTCAGAATAACAATGAAAACTAATACCATGCTTACGGATTATGTTGCCCAGAGGAAGCATGTAAAGGGAAAAAAGCAGTGGGCCTAAAACTGAACCCTGCGGAACGCCAAACTCCACTAGAGAACATGCAGAATAATCACCATTTAAGTCTACATACTGATAACGATCGGTCAAATAGGATCTGAGCCAGGAGAGGGCTGTACGCTTAATTCCTACTACATTTTCTAATCTGTGAAGAAGAATAGCATGATCAATAGTGTCAAAAGCTGCACTGAGGTCGAGTAATACAAGCATAGTTACACAACCCTGATCAGAGGCCAATAGGAGGTCATTTACTACTTTAACGAGTGCTGTTTCTGTGCTGTGATGAGGCCTAAATCCTGACTGATACAGTTCATGTATGCCATTTCTATGTAGATATGAGCATAGCTGCTCCGCTACTATCTTTTCCAGAATCTTAGAGATAAAGGGGAGGTTTGATATTGGCCTGTAATTGGACAGCTGACAGGGGTCGAGGTCAGGTTTCTTAATTATTGGTTTAATAACTGCTACTTTAAAAGATTTTGGAACATAACCAATGCTGAGTGAGGAATTAATTATTCTCAACAGCGGTTCTGTTATTACTGGTACTATCTGTTTAAGAAAATGTGTCGGTATAGGATCTAACATACAGGTTGATGAATTTGCAGAAGAGATGAGTGAAATTAGTTCATTCTCTTCAAGAGGAGTAAAGTCTTCTAGGTTTGAATCTGACATGGCTAGGTTAACATCTGTATCAATTACATTGTTTGGTTTCAAAGTCTCAATTTTATGCCTGATATTTACAATTTTATTATTAAAAAAGTTCATGAAGTCCTCACTATTGCATGATGTTGTTGTGGAGATTTCTGTAGTGGTCTTATTTCTGGTTAATTTGGCTACGGTATTAAATAAAAATCTAGGATTATTTTTATTTTCTTCTATAAGAGTGGAGAGATACGTTGATCTAGCTACACTAAGAGCTTTCCTATAGTTCAGGATGCTCTCTTTCCATGCTATTTGAAATACCAATAATTTAGTTTGACGCCATTTACGCTCTAATTTCCGAGCAGTCTGTTTTAAAGTGCACGTGTGATCGTTATACCAGGGAGCGAGTTTCTTATCTCTAATAATTTTTCTTTTAGCTGGAGCTACATTATCTAAGGTACAACGAAGTGTCGACTCTAAATATTCAGTCGCCTGATCAAGTTCTGTGGGGTCAGACGGTGGCCTAATCGAAGTTGGTAACTGTGGGAGATTACTGATAAAACTCTGTGTGGTAGTTGATGTGAATGTACGTTTAATACGGTAGCGCGGTGCTGTGCGTACATTATCACTGTGACACACTTGAATGGAGACAAGATAGTGATCTGAGATAATTTCAGACAGTGGAATTGTGAATACATTTCTTATACTTAATCCGAAGAATATTACTAAATCTAAAGTGTGACCTGCTTTATGAGTGGGTCCTACTACACACTGATTTACGCCTACGGAGTCCAGTATGGATATAAATGCTGTTCTCAGAGGGTCTTCTGGATTCTCAAAATGAATGTTAAAATCTCCAGCAATTAACACTTTGTCTACAGAAACGACCAGGTCTGAGATGAAATCCGCAAATTCACTAAGAAATTCAGAATACGGCCCTGGAGGTCTGTAAATTATAATTAGTGGAATCGACTGAGCTGATTTAATATACTTAAATAGACTTATGTTACTATAGAGAATTTCAAATGAGTTAAATTTGTGTCCGTGTTTTTGTACGATAGACAGATTATCATTATGAATAGCTGCGACGCCTCCTCCTCTACCAGTTAACCGAGGCTGGTGTATGTAGCTGTATCCAGGAGGACTAGCTTCATTTAGAGCTACATACTCATCCTGTTTAACCCACGTTTCAGTTAAACAGAGTATATCAAACTATATAGATTATAATATATATATAGATTGTATATAGATCAAAACTATAGATTCAGAACGAAAGAGAAACATAGAAGCCCCAGTACATAATTATGACCTGTCCATTTATTGAAGACCCTGTGGATGAGGGTGCACGGATATTAGAAAGAGCTTTCAGACCACCAGCCCCAAGGGTCTTTAGGGACAGAGTAAACCCTCTTGCCTTCCCAGATGACTATCTGTGGAAGATATACCGGTTCAGCAGACCCAGCATAGTCTACCTATGAGCTGTTGGAACCACACCTCAGCAAACCCACCTTCACCTTGAACTCTTCTGTCACACCTACAGCACATCTCACCACTGTCTTTGCGCTCTCAGACATGTCCTGCACCACTCTAACATAATTCTCTGCCACTCCAGCATAGTCTACCTATATGAGCTGCTGGAACCACACATCAGCAAACCCACACGGCGAAGGCAATGCCTGACCACAGTGCAATCTGCATTTTTTGCAGTCTTTATTGCACTGCGTTTCTTCGCCAGTAGGACATTCCTCTACAGTGTTGGTGATGCTGAGCATTTAAAGCAACCGTATGCCGTCAAATAAGGATGGTCTACCTTTCTCTGAGGCAATATTTAAATATTTATATCACCTTTCCTGGCCATCTACCAACACAGAGGATCAAGGAGAACTTTTATGCAATAGCAGGTATGTGACAGTTAAAGATGATCTGTGACAGCAACTGCCTAAATACTAATGTTGAGGCAAAATGGACAGGCTCTGTCCATGACTCCAGGATCTTTCGAGCATCCTCACTGGCACAGAGAAGAAGGCAAGAGAACATTTCAAGCAAGGGTTTTTACTTCACAAGCATTTTTCATGGAAACTAGTGATCATAATTTTAAGAGATAAATAGTTGTAACAGTCAGTAGGCACACATAACTTTATAAGTCTTCATATATATATATATATACAGTCTTGAACTGGAGTGTCAGAGCATATGTAATTGCTCAAAGTGAGACTATGCAAGCCTGCCTTGAATAAGCCTCGATTAGTTACAGCTGAGCTCCGTTTGTGGAACGACATGAGGCTTAATTTGGAGATGCCGCTAATTTGAGTTTCACTTTTGCGCGGAAGTCTGGCTTTATTTAGCTACTTTCATGGAACAGCCCCAGGTTACATGAGATTATGGGTTTGTGTGGTATCCTTGTAGCTGAGGAGCTAACAGTGGCCTGTAGTGTGAAAAAAATCAAGTAATATAATGAGATTAATGTCCACAATCACATCATTTATTATATAATAAATGTAACTTTATTATAAGAAATTCTACAGTAAAGTTTGGCTGTTGGAAATGGGAAAATCATAATTTCCAGCAGAGATAGTACCACTGTACTTAAATGCATTGGGAATGAGAACAAATTATTTCAGACTTTCATTGCAAATTTTGTCAGTATCTGCAGGTTCACAATGAAAGCATGTAGGAACCCTGCTCAATGAATAGAATAGAATAGTCTTTATTGTCATTGCAACAAGTACAACGAAATTTAAAGTGCCATCCCTCAATGCAACCTTGAAACATACTGTAATCATGCGTGCACACACACACACACACACACACACACACACACACACACACACACACACACACACACACACACACACTCCCACAAAGCGTACATTCTGTTATTGCACGATCCACAATCTTTTTTGCATAAATTGCACAAAAAAATGCATAAATAATTGAATCTTATTGCACATTGTTTGAGTCTTTTTTATAGCAGCATTCAGTACTCTTATTGCACTGGGAAAACTGTTTTTATATCTACTGGTTCTAGTTTTTAATGTTCTATACCGTCTGCCAGACGGCAGCAGATCAAACAGTTCATGTCCCGGGTGTGAGTTGTCCTTTGCAATTTTATTGGCAAGTTTTAGGCAGCAGGGATTGTGTAAGTTATCCAGATTGCTGAGGGGGCAGAGCAATGCTGCAAACTATGCCTGTTGAGGGTTACATATAAATCAATAGTAATGGATATTTATATTAACTTAATACTATAGATCGACTGATTAAAATCAAATTTTTTACATGCAGGTGATTATCAGTTTGTGAGAAATCGATGGAGCTTTGAAGCTAAAAGTGGCTTGGTGTACTAAAAACAAAAGAAAATCAAGTAATATTTTCTTACTTGAGTAAGAAGAGATTTTTTTTACAAGTCTTCCAGTAGCTCCCAACATCTGAGTCAGAGGCATCCACCTCGACCACAAAATGGAGAGAAGTGTGTGACTGTAAAATTCAATTCAATTAAATTTTATTTGTATAGCGCTTTTAACAATTGACATTGTCTCAAAACAGCTTTACACAAAAGAATTATTTAAGTTTGTATGGAATGTGAATGTGTATGAATAAAAATGGTTAGATAGTCCCTGGTGAGCAAGCCGCGGGCGACAGTGGCAAGGAAAAACTCCCTGAGATGGTAATAGGAAGAAACCTTGAGAGGAACCAGACTCAACAGGGAACCCATCGTCATCTGGGTGAAACAGATAGCAGGAAATGATCTGCATTTATACAGTGTGTTAGGTGGCAGGCAGTTCAGCTATAATTGTTAAATAGTATAAAAGAATGGGGCAGAGGTAAGCCGCTTCTTCAGGTCTCCAAATGCCCAGGCTGCTTGTTCTGACCAAATTAACACAGTCTTGGCAGAGGTCAGGGAGATGAGTGGGGCGGAAACGCACATAACACAGAACTCGATCAGGCGACTGAATATTTAGAGGCGACATTTCGTTATACCTTAGAAAATGTAGCTCCAGTTAAAAGAAAAATTATTAGGGATAAGAAACTTGCTCCCTGGTATAACGATGACACGCGCATTTTAAAACAGACCTTTCAGAAATTAGACCGTAAATGGCGTCTGTAGATGCGGTTGGCTTATTTCACTAGTTTTGACGCGTAGCTAATGTCTTAAAGTTTCACTCACATAACAGAAGTCCGATCTCTTTGTCTTTTGTCGTTTATTTGTCAGCATCAAAGAATCAACACTTCATACAGTCGTCTTGAGTAAATCCACTGTTATTACAGACACCAGTTGCTGCATCTTGCAAATCTCTGAGTTTTACAACAACCTGTTTGCTGTATCTTGTAGATTACAATCTTGGCTTGGGTATCTAACAACACTCTTGTTGTTTCTTACATTCCCAGCTTACGTTAGCTTACGGTTACAACAACCTCGTTGCTGTATTTTACATTTCTAGCTTACCGGGAGCTCTCACTAGCTGACGGTCTAAAGCTTGTGTTTCCGTAGCCTTCCAAATCTATACTGAACTCTCTAACATATGACAGTCACACAAATGCATGTAATAGTAGAATGACATCACAGACCAACTTACGATTGTCCACTTATGATGCATGACTAAGAAATATAAAGCTTATGGCTTATGTAACAAACTTAATGCTTAATGCTTTACTAATGAATAGAACAAGGTAGAATAAATGAAATAACAGCAAATAAAATAAAGTAAAATAAACTCAACAACAAATTCATAACAAGTGCGATATGGCACTTACAGCGTCAAACTAAATTGTTAGTATTTCAAGTAGCATGGAAAGAGAGCATCCTGAACTATAGGAAAGCTCTTAGTGTAGCTAGATCAACGTATCTCTCCACTCTTATAGAAAATAACAAAAATAATCCTAGATTTTTATTTAATACCATAGCCAAATTAACCAGAAATAAGACCACTGCAGAAATCTCCACAACAACATCATGCAATAGTGAGGACTTTTTTAATAATAAAATTGTAAATATTAAGCATTAAATTGAGGCTTTGAAACTGAACAATGTAATTGATGCAGATGTTAACCTAGCTATGTCAGATCGGAACTAAGGTCTGACCTCGACCCCTGTCAGCTGTCCAATTACAGGCCAATATCAAACCTCCCCTTTATCTCTAAGATTCTGGAAAAGATAGTAGGGGAGCAGCTATGCTCATATCTACATAGAAATGGCATACATTAACTGTATCAGTCAGGATTTAGGCCTCATCATAGCACAGAAACAGCACTCGTTAAAGTAGTAAATGACCTCCTATTGGCCTCTGATCAGGGTTGTGTAACTATGCTTGTATTACTCGACCTCAGTGCAGCTTTTGACACCATTGATCATAGTATTCTTCTTCACAGATTAGAAAATGTAGTAGGAATTATGGGTACAGCCCTCTCCTGGCTCAGATCCTGTTTGACAGATCGTTATCAGTATGTAGACTTAAATGGTGATTATTCTGCATGTTCTCTAGCAGAGTTTGGCATTCTGCAAGGCTCAGTTTTAGGCCCACTGCTTTTTTCCCTTTACATACTTCCTCTGGGCAACATAATCCGTAAGCATGGTATTAGTTTTCATTGTTATGCTGACGACACACAGTTATATGTCTCAGAAAAACCTGATGAGAAAAACCAGCTTACTAAAGTTGAGCAATGTGTGCAGGACGTAAGAAATTGGATGCTAATTAACTTCCTTCTGCTTAATCCGGATAAGACAGAAGTTCTAGTCATAGGACCGCATACAGGTAGGAGTAAAATTTTAGATCACAGCGTAACTTTAGATGGCCTTTCTGTTCCATCAAGGGCAACAGTAAAAGACCTCGGTGTGATTATAGATTCCAGCCTTTCATTTGAAGCTCATGTAGATAATATTACCAGGATAGCATTCTTTCACCTCAGAAATATTGCCAAGATAAGAAATATATTGTTGCTAAACGATGCAGAAAAACTAGTTCATGCTTCTATCACCTCTAGGTTGGACTATTGTAATGCCTTACTGTCTGGTTGTTCAGCTAGGTGCATGAACAGGCTTCAGCTAGTCCAGAATGCAGCAGCGAGAGTCCTCACTAGAACCAGAAGATATGAGCACATCACCCCTATCTTATCTTCACTGCATTGGCTCCCTGTGAAATTTTGCATTGATTTTAAAATACTACTCTTGACATATAAAGCATTAAATGGTCTCGCGCCGCAGTATATGAGCAAACTGCTAGTGTCTTACGATCTGCCACACCTACTTCGATCAAAGGATGCAGGCTGCTTGTCAGTACTGCGTATTATGAAAACTACAGCTGGGGGCAGAGCTTTTTCTTACAAAGCCCCAAAATTCTGCAGTCGTCTTCCAAATAGAGTTCGGGACTCAGACACAGTCTCAGTGTTTAAGTCTAGGCTAAAAACCTATTTATTTAGTCAAGCATTTTTATAAATAGATTTGCCTTAGGTAAAGGAGCAGATCTGGGGGACTCATGGACGTAGTTTATTACAGTGAACTGGTATGTTTAGATGCTGTCTTCCTCAATCTCATTGAGCACTCAGGTTTGTTGATGGTGAGGTGAGTGTTTGCTTTACATCTCAGTTCCCCCTCATGTGTGTATTTCCTTCTGGCTCTCCCTTTTAGTTATTGTAAGAGCCATATGGTACTTGTTATGAATTTGTTGTTGTGTTTATTTTATTTTATCTGTTGATATTTCATTTATTCTACCTTGTTCTATTCATTAGTAAAGCATTAAGCATTAAGTTGTTACATAAGCCATAAGCTTTATATTTCTTAGTCATGCATCCATTTTGACAATCGTAGGTTGGTCTGTGATGTCATTCTACTATTACATGCATTTGTGTGCAGAGGTGGAAAGTAACGAATTACATTTACTCGCGTTACTGTAATTGAGTAGTTTTTTTGTGTATTTCTACTTTTTAAAGTAGTTTTAAAAATCTGTAATTTTACTTTTACTTAAGTACGTTTTGTTTGAAGTATTGTAATTCGCTACATTTTAAATCATATTCGCTACTGAGTAAAAAATAAATGAATGAAATGATAAAACAATAAAAAAATATTATGCTTTGTATAAATGCTCCGTTGCGCCGCGTGTGTGTATCATGTCCTGGTCGCGCGCCGATCCAGACTCCACTCCAGGTTTTCTGACATCGGCAGCTACCTGACCTTCCACACGGTCGCTTCCGCCCTGAGTGACGTCATCGACTAACGCGACTGGAGAGAGACGCGCGAAAGATGAAAGAGGTTGTGATTTTGGCGTTTTGACATTTGGTTGTGTATTCTGGTTTGACTTTTTGCCTCCAATTGACTTTGATTATTGCTTTGTCCCTATGGTTTGGTTGGTCTTTGTATATATTTATAGATAATTTCACTGTATGTCTGTGCACTCACTAGTAGCAGGGGCGTGGCTGTCATTTATTTTTGGAAGAGGGAGTTTATTTGCTCAGGAATAAAATAAAGATAGCTGACTACCTTATTGTACGGAATGATGGGGGGGGGGGGGGTGATACAATTATATATACATAATATATATAAGGTTATCAAAGCAGTCCCACAGCTTAATCATAGCTAAAACAATCCAGTGAAATATTAGACTGTGAGACTTTTTTGAGACAGGTATTTTATATAGTTTAGCTTAGGTTTATATTTTATATAGTTTATATAGGTTTAGGGAGTCCGGGAAGGTACCTGTATTTTTGTTTGTGTTTTTTTTTTTTTGCAGGTAATCTAGCTACTAAATATAAATACCATTTTGTTTATTATTTTGGCCTGGGTCCATCCTGAATCTGATCCTCCTCCTGTTGTGTGTGTGTGTTTGTGTCTGTGTGTGTGTGTGTGTGTGTGTGTATAAAAACCTCATTTTTTCATCAGTTAATGATTGGATCTAGTTCTTTCTGCCATATACCACCATTTCCATACAGTTTAAAATAGAACCCTGAACCGTTCTTTTGCTGTTTGGCCCTAGACTGGGACGTAACACCATATTTAAGTGACCACTTTGATTTTCAAGCACAAGAAAGACAACAGCTTTATTATGCAAAGGTGTTCCTTCAGTTAAAAACAACTAGTTTGAGATTTTATATCTGCTCATCTTTTTTGAACTACACTAGAATGCCTCATCCCACCCCCACTGTTAAAAAAATAAAAATAAAAAAGTAACTCGGTAACTTTTACTCTGAGTACATTTTTTAATGAGCTACTTTTTACTTTTAGTTGAGTAGATTTTTATAATGGTAACTTTACTTGTACTTAAGTAAAATTTCACTGAAGTAACAGTACTTGTACTTGAGTACAAAATTTTATTACTCTTTCCACCTCTGTTTATGTGACTGTCATATGATAGAGAGTTCAGTTTAGATGCGGAAGGCTACGGAAACACAAGCTTTTGACCGTAACCTCGTAAGCTAGTGAGCTCCCGGTAAGCTAAGAATATAAGATACAACAAGTAGGTTGTTGTAACCGTAAGCTCCCGTAAGTAGATATATACAGCAAGAGTGTTGTTATATTCGTAAGCTAAGACTGTAATTTGTAAGATACAGCAAACAGGTTGTTGTAAAAGTAAGAGATTTGCAAGATGCAGCAACTGGTGTCTGTAATAACAGTGGATTTACTCAAGACGACTGTAGGAAGTGTTGATTCTTTGATGCTGACAAAATAATCTACAAGAGACAAAGAGATCGGACTTCTGTCGTGTGAGTGAAACTTTAAGACAAAGCTACGCGTCAAAACTGGTGAAATAATATGACCGCATCTACAGTTATACTGTCATAGTTAGTCCTGCCGGAGTCTCTGCTTGCACTCTACAGTAAATATACATTCACATTATACATTATGTGACTGTGACCATACCTAACTGCCATCTCTCCTCTTCTGCTCTTTCTTCCCCTCTTTATCTTCCCTCTCTCCCCGTGTCTCCCCCTTTCACTCTTTCTTTCTCTCTGTCGAGCTACATATGCCATTCCTGAGCTGCCAGTGATCCAGACTCCCTCTGCCCTCTGGACCTGTCTGACCGATCTTGGTGCCCTGCTTCTACTTGGAGTTCTCATCACATGGAAGCCCCGTGTGTCTCTTTGGGATGCGTCTGGTGTCTGGGGATGATTCTCTCTACCTAGAAGATGGTTCTGGCCTCGACTGCTGTTGGCATCTGTTTCTCTGGGGACTTGACAGTTCGATAGTTCAGGACTGGAACTTCCTACAAGTCTACCTGAGTCTCCAATAACTACCTGGACTCCATATTAACATCAATTAACATCAACTATTATAGCTGAACTGCCTGCAACCTAACACACTGTATATGCAGATCATTTCCTGCTATCTGTTTCACCCAGATGAGGATGGGTTCCCTGTTGAGTCTGGTTCCTCTCAAGGTTTCTTCCTATTACCATCTCAGGGAGTGTTTCCTTGCCACTGTCGCCCACGGCTTGCTCACCAGGGACTATCTGCCCATTTTGATTCATATACACTCACATTCCATACAAACTTAAATCATTCTTTTGATTGTGTAAAGCTGTTTTGAGACGATGTCAATTGTTAAAAGCGCTATACAAATAAAATTGAATTGAATTGAATTAAGAACATTTTTATTTTTAACTGTAAAAATTTTAATTTTGGAATCTGCAGACGCACAACGTAATAATCTTTGTATGATAAAATGACTTGTGGCAGGAATCTATACGAAGCGCTTCAGTTTCAAATAATCATTCAACGCTGAACCCAAAGAGCAAAAGAACATTATAATAATAATAAAAAATATATAATAATCATCGTGCTTTTGCTGTTTATGTCCACCATTGAATAATTATTTAATTATTAATAATTAAAGCTGCTCACATCGCGCACCCTTTCACTTTTATAAAATGCAGCATTTAATCAGCAAGTATATATTTGTGCTCTGTTGTTTTTCTGGGGTACTGATTTTACATTTTGTCCTGCTTTGCAAATGTCGCCCCTCTTTATGATAGATGAATATCATGACTGAAAGAAAGCTTCTCATGTCGGCTCATATCGGGAGCATTTTGATCAAAGGGGCGATGAAATGTGAAAGTGTGTACTAACAACATAGCACAATGACGTGTGTGAATGGCTGAAATGTGGTTGTGAATAAGCCTTTTAGATTTATAAGAGATTTCTCTTTCCCAGAAATACAAAATATCCAAATTTATACGTGTTTAAAAGCGCGGTCTTTGTAGCGCTGTGCGAAACGCATGCCAATGTGAGCCACTTTATTATACTATACTAACATTTTTTTCTGTGTAGTGGACCACATGCGCACAACCTCTCGCAGACGAGCCTTTCTCTGAATACGCCGTTTTAACGGGGGTGGGGTTAAGAAACACTGCACCAGCAGAAGTAGACTAATGATTATGAATGCGTCTGGGAAAATAGCAAGGAAACTGACAGGCCACACAAGCACAAACAACAGCTCAAGGGCTTGTAAAAACATTTTTATTATTTAGACTTGCTAATTAAGTTCATTAGCTAATGATTTTATTTGTACAAAGAATTAACTGCTATATAGCTTCTGCTTGTATCGGTTTATTGTTATTATTTAAAAAAATTTAATTTAAAGACATAAAAATTTAAATATAGTAAAACCTCGGATTACAAGCATAATTCGTTCCGGAAGCAGGCTCATATTCCAAAACACTCGTAAACCAAATTTTCCCATAAGAAATAATGGAAACTCATTTTTTTTTGTTCCACAGCCCCAAAAAATGAATACATATAAATAATTAAGATAAAACATATTAACCTATGAACCATAAAACAAATTAACCTGCACTTTACCTTTTAAAAAAAGTACAAATGAATCCAGACAGATAAGTGTTTCCGTTTATTTGCGCAGGCACTGTGTGTGTGTATGTGAAGCCCCTCCCATCCCGAGAGAGAGTGTATGAACCGGCACTGTGTCAAATTCCGCGCGCGGGCGGGCACACACATGAGAGATTGAGGGAGAAAATGGATTTTTAACTTTCTAATAAACCTTTATTACACAGTATATCTTTCTTATTTGAATTTCACATAAACATACATTAACTGAAAGTCTGTATTGTCTGAAAAATTAGCAAAGAAGCGCTTAATAACAGAAAAACAGAAAGTCTTATTTGCACAAGAGTGTTTACGAGAGCACAAGCTTCAAATTAAAATTAAGTAAAACAAACAAACAAATGAACCGCATGTTACCTTTGAAAAGAATCGCAAGAGAGCAAAGTTTCTGTGAGGAGCAGAGAGTGAGTGTGTGTATGAAGCACCCCCTCTCTGCTTCTCACACACACACGCACACACGCGCGCACGTGAGAGAGATAGTGTGTGTGTGTGTGTGTGTGTGTGTGTGTGTGTGTGTGTGTGTGTGAGACCCCCCTCCAGCACAGTGTCAAATTACATGCGCGCACACACATAAGCTCACATAGGGACAGAGAAAATGGATTTTTAACTTTTAATGAGACTTTTTTTTTTCTTTACATGTTATAAGAAACAGTACACATGCGCTGTACAGACGCGCTTACAAACACAAAATAAAATATGTTTTACACATGCACGTTGTCACAGTGTTCTAGTAAATAGTACATGCGTGCACGGATGTTGATTATACCAGTAAGGGAACGAGCACTAAGACCCAGCAGGGGAGCAGATTACCCACAATTCCGCAGCACAAGAGAGAGAAAAACCGTTGGCTCAGTTGTGATCACGTGACAACTCGGCGTCAAAACAAGAAGCACATGCGTGATACATGATACTCAGTGCTCGTAAACCAAGACAATGCTCGTTTTCCTAATCAAAATTTATTAAAAATCTTTGCTCATCTTGCGGAACACTCGTAAACCATGTTACTCGTAATCTGAGGTTTCACTGTATAGAAATAACTGGGAAAATAGACTTTCAGAATAGAACATTAAAATAACTAAAAGAAAAACCTTCTATATTTGGTATAATACGCCTATAGTATAATATATCGCGGCTGTGTTGACTACACAAAGCAGTGTCTTCCCGCCTGGGAGTTTCTCCAGCATACTGTAGATCAGATTGATGGAATGAGTCCTCATCTGTTAAATTTATTTTCAGCACACATTTAATCAATAATATATTTTAAAAGTTTGATCCAGCATCATAATTCTCCTCTTAAATTTTCTACATAGTCTAATCAGTGCTCAACCGCACGCGTAAAGTTTTCGAGATCGCAGGGGAATTTTATTGTACTAAATAATATTTATGCAGTTTAACACTAGAATTACAGACTTTTTTATTTTCTGGTGCAAGGCCCCGAGGTGTTATTGTTGTGGAAAAATACTCAGAGTCGGGCTTTGCTTACAGAAGATTACGACCTTTATTATCAAACAACAAGGCCGGAGCTGTGTCCGTGGAGCAACTGAATTCTCTTGCTGTGTGCTATAGTACATATGCAGTGCCTGCCCCTCCTCTCTGCAACATCTGGGTTTCATTAAAGGGCCGTCTTTAGCCCCCCCTTAATGTAAAGCTCGGGTTTCCTATATGCAATGCACACAAAGAAGCTTATGTCCCAGCTTGCACACACATCCACGATTATATACTGATAAGGTATCTTCTAGCCCCCCAAAAGTAAGTAAAATCAAATGAAATCAAAATGAAATCAAATAAAAATTTCTCCCATATATCCCCCCCTCTGGGACTTATAAGTCCCACACTAATTGGTTAATCTAGAGTGCGACTCCATGCGTCAGTCTTCCTTATACTAACTGGTGATTAAATTAAATCACTGGACTTTTATCAATGACCGACCCATGGATTCGCCCTCTAGTGGAGATTCGGCCAAACCTCTCCTTCCACCCTTGACTAGGAATAGGAGTAAAAGACTCGACCTCCATGACATCATACTTCCCATTACTCAATAACATGACATGAACATGTACTTAATACAGTGATTTTCTAGGATTACATCAATTGGATAAATCATATAACCTACAATGGAACATACAATTACACAATAACACAATACAATTTGTAAGAATGGATATACATTTAAACAGCCTTGTTGTAATATAATAGTCTTCAACTCAGGTGCTTTGCACACCGCAGGGAGTCAGTTGGAGCCCACAAGAGAGGTTGCCAGCACGTCATTGTGGGCTCATGCCGTGGAAGATACTGTACACTTCAATATATGAACCAGTAAAGTCTCTTGTTAGAGATATATATGACTGAGTTCGGGATATCCTTGATGACTGTGTCCAAAAATTCATCCTTGTCTGTTGTTGCTGGGAAATGCTGTTAATTTTAGGAAACCTTTGATTAATAAATTCATAAATCACATTCATAAATTTACTTGACACAGTAAAGTCACCCATTAACTGCTTTAATTAAATTTCTGCACCTGGAATAAAAGAAAACTGTGTTTAGTGGCATTACATATTGTCATAATCTGTTTAAGGTTTGCTTCCTTCTCGTGCATTTTTCCTGTGGAGGAAATTAAAATTAGTTGTCGCTGCTGCTGTTTTATCTGTAAAAGCAATATAGTGTTAGTTTAACAGAAATGCATTTATACAATGTAAAGGACACAGTTAGTTGTCACATATAATCTGTACAATTGTTTGTCCTGTTAATTGTGTCAGGAGAAACCTGGTCGAAGTCAGTCCGTCAGTCAGTCTCGTTTGTATCCGTAGTGGATGCTGCTCTTAAGCAGATTCTCATTCTTAATTTGGAGCAGCGGAGTGTTCAACGCTGAGCAATTTGGTATCCAACTTGTGCCAATAGTTGGTTATTTTCCAATAATGATTTAATTTCTTTGTATTTTTCTGATGTTCGGTTCTTCTTTCTTTCTTCCTTCGTTTCCGGTACCCATAGCTCTTTGTGATTCTCGTGTAATGGTTCAGGTGATACCACACGGTCTTGTCTTTCACTTGAATCACTGTTGGAGTGGCTGCCACACTTTGCGGGGCCCCTCCCTCCTGGGCTTGTCCCACTTCCTCCTGAACACTCGCAGATAGACCTGGTCTCCTGGAGTGATGGGACACGGAGCGTCTCTTCCTCCTTGTTCTTTTCCTGCACATAGATTACTTCATGTACGGCAGTTAGTTTCTTCATATAAGATTTTTTTTTTTTTAATTGTTTAAGCGGTGGGCCTTTATATGGCCTCTACAGAATGGCACAGGCATGGGTCGACCCGTAAGCATTTCATGCGGGGTTAGATGTGTATTTGTGTTAGGTTGCATGCTTGTTAGCTCATTGGTACAGCATCAGTTAAAACTTATTGTAGCATTGTATTACTACAATTATTATTAACCTTGGCTTTGAGATTACCATTTACACTCTCTACCTTCCCCTGGGACTGTGGACATACACAAATCCTAGCTTTTCCCCAACCGTTGCAGCACCTGTCTTACATTTTCTGAATGAATATTGATCCATTGTCGGAACTCATCTCTGATGGAATTTCAAATCTAGATATCACTTCCCTTACGATTTGATAACTGTTCCTTACTCTTCATCTGCAGATATTATTGCTTTTACTCATCTACTAAATATGTCAGTTATTACAAGCATGTATCTTTCGCCCTGAACACTACTTTATCCTGCCCACATAGTTCACCACTAAGTGATTAAATGGTCATTCTGGTACCGGTATATAGCCTATAGGTGTCGCTGTTTCCTTCCTGACATTATGCATAGCACATATCTCCCATGAAGCTAGGAACTCTTCAACCATAGCAGATATAAAGACCAATACCCATGTTGCCTGATTTTTCTCACAACCTGTCTTCTTACACAATGGCCCAGTCCATGAGCATTTAAACCAGAAATATTCACCAGTGCTACGGGTGCTATGATCAGACCTTCATGTGGACACCAAATACCCTGTGCGTCCTCCTGCGCTCCCCTCTGGAGCCACATCGAGTGCTCGTACGGACCTGCTTGATGTTGAGTACAAATGATATCCTCGTACTGAGGCTGTGGTTCTATAAGGACTATGTGCGCTTGCACAGCTAGTTGCCATTTTGATGCACACTTCATTTCTAAATCTGCCATGTTGTTACCTTTAGCAACACAGTCATTTCCCTTTTTTACGGGTCTGACATTTAATGAAAGTCACTCATCTTGGTAGCATCAGAGCAGACATTTGTTTACTTATCCGTTCAGAATTTTGAATGGGAGTTCCTTCATGCTTTTTAAACCTTTGCTTCCATACGGTTCCAAACAGATGACATACACCATGGAATAGGCTGAATCTGTAATTCAAAAATCAAAAAATATTTGCCACTAGACCTTTGGCTAATTGACAAGCAGCGGTGAGCGATTTCAACTCAGCTAACTGAGCTGAACACGGTTGTGTACAATGCTGAGATAGGATAGGTTTAAAATCTTCTCCATCCTTCATCACTACTGAATACCCTGTGTGACTTTCTACCTGGTCTCTAAACTAGATCCATCAACAAAATAAGTCACTTCCACTTCAGCTATAGGCTTAGATTCAAGATCAGGTCATAACCGAGTAAATGCCAATGAGTTCGCCACAAAACTATGAGTCACTCCTTTATAGGTTTAAGTGAGTGATTTAGCTGGATTAACTGTGTCACATCGCTTTATATTAATGTCGGGATATGTGAGCAGTGAAGAATATGTTTGGAGGCGAGCTTGGGTTAGAACACCTTCCCCTTGTTTTTATCAATTTATACAATCTATCGGTAACATGTTGTCAATGAAGATGCTGTTCTATATGTATAATGTACAACTACAAAACCCTGTTGGTAGCATGTTGGGTCACCTTGAGTTATATTATCTAGCTTAGTGATGTAGTAAGCTAGGGACTGGTTTTTCCTATCACTGCAAGTTTCCTGCATCAGTATAGCTGAGGTAGATCCATCAGCTTGGTTCACTACATACCGATAGAACGGATTGCTATAATCAGGTACTGTATACCTAACGTAGGTGCAGTCTGCATTTCTTTATGATGGATTCAAATGCTAACAGTATATCTGAGTTCTATTTTAAGGGAGAACTTAGATCTTGCAGTTCTTCTTTTCTCATTATTATCTCCCTTAGTGGAGCTGTTTTTTCCCTGCATATTCCTTACTCCAGTCAGCAAGAAACCTGTTAACCCTATTAAAGCCATCACTGTTTATCAGGCTGTGACACTGGTGCCTTACTTATGCCTTCTAATTATGTATGTACTACGGCTGTCGTATCATGTGAAATTAGTCACCTTAACAATTTAACTTGAGGTTTACAGTATTGTAGTTTAGTTTATGACATTTTATGACCTCCTTACTAGCTTACGGTGTACCTTAATGGAATCATTCTGGCATGTTTCTAATGATGATAGACATATTAAACAGTCACCCATATGCTGACCCAGGCTATCTTCTATCCTTTAACCTCCTAAATCAGCTTCCACCTCTGATTGAATATATACAGTGAATGTTTGAACCACCGTGGCATTTTTGGTACCTATTTTGTCAACTTGCTCTTGTAAATGCAAATAAATGCAGTAGTTTACTCTTTTCTGCCATTTGAACACTGAAGAAGGCTGGAACAAATATCATTACAATAAAATATTTGGCTTAGGGAGGGACATTAGTCAGCAGTGTGTGTGGATTTGGAACTTCTGCTGGATACTTTCCTGTTATACTATTAACTGCATGTAAATCATGCACATGATGCCATTTATTTGTACCTGGCTTAATCACTGGGGAAAATAGGAGTATTGCAACAACTGGTCTGTTTTAGCACAGATGCTTTTACAAGGCCTTCAATAGTGTTCTATATACCCGCTTTGCCTCAGGTCGTAAAGCATATTGTCTTACTCTGGGCGGTTCTACATCTGGTTTACGTTGTACTTGAAATTGGCTGGCTGATTTAAGTAGGCCTACCTCTGTATCATGTTTAGACTATAATTCAGATGGGATTTGACTATCCATTTGCCTATATAGCTAATTTCCCATAGTCGATTTCAGATGCTGATGCCATTTGGGTTTGTGACTTGTGGCTAACTACAACTTCCTTAAGAAGTACGAATCAATTTATTACCACACAAGATTTTTACACAGGTTTTATCTGCAGAATGGAATCAACATAAATCCTATGAGCTGCAGTTCTATCCTGCAGTACATACAATTTCACCTGAAGAACAGAATCAGTTACATTGAACCACCTTTTTACAAAATCACACTCCTCTACACTGATAGCTGCTCCTTGCCGGCCTATGATGATGTGTTGTGATGGGTCATACATCATTGTACAGTGAAAGTCTGACAGGGTAATTGTGCTTCAGGAATTTATGTTCAACATACACCACTTCTGGAGAACACCATATTCGCAGTCCTAATTCACCTAATAATTCTTTTCCTAGTAAATTAACTTGAGACTAATATGACTTGAGACTAATACAGGTATAGTCACACTCTTATTGTTGGGTTGTAGTAACTACTTTTTCTTCCCGAGAATCTTACGGTTCTGGCAAACTTTTCCAGATGTGAGAAGCATGACTTATCGGACCTGGGATGTTGTCTCCCCCCCCCTCATCCCTCGGGGCCGGGCAATGGCTATGCGAGGCAATTTAATCCATATCCCCTCATGCTTGGCCTTGGAGTGAAAACGTTGGTGACAGACGCAGGCATCTGGCTTGAGTTTGGAGAAAATGCTGCTGGTGATGTCATCACTGACTGAAGCTGGCTGGATTTTTGATGAAGGATTGCTTGTGGCCCTCTCTGTTTTTTCTGGTAATCAGAGTAGCTTGAGCTTTTTTCTTGGTTCGCTCTGTAAGGTTTCAAGCTGTAACTGCCTCCAGGTCACCCTTTAATGTCCTTGGGTCAACACTCTGCGTGCAAGGCCTGCCATACAACAGCCTCAAAGCCTCAAAGACAGTCCATCTATGTGGTATGTATGTACAGCCTCACTCGAGTCAGAAGCACGTTTTTCCTCTCCACAAAGTCTTCACCAATAGAGTTTTTATATCAATCACCGATAAAAGCTTGCCTGAGGTCTGCTCGTCTAAGACCATGTCCCTGCACCCTCGTTGAATGCTGGGGAGGCGGTTGACAACACCCTCATGCCTCCACCTTTAATTAAAATTGGGAATTGTGGAACTGCCCATATTAAATAACAAATCCTCTTCACCCCCATCCTCTCTACTGTACAAAGATCTATGTCCAGTCTTTAATGGTGTAGCTATCTGCTTTTTACTGGTGTTTTAGTACTTCTGTCTGACCTCTCTCCACATGTCTGCACCCCCTCCTGTTCCTCTACATCCTTCTCTACACATAGCTTTTCCACTCTCTGTAAATCTACCCCCACTTTCCTTATACCGCTCTGCATAACATTCCTTCTCCATCTCACCAGAACCTTCCCCCATTCCCTTACGCTTAGGAATTCGACTGTCTTCCTGCACCTACTATATGGGGGAGGTGTAACTAACTCCTCTCTACTACTTCGGCCTCACTATCTTGACTTTCTTAACTTTTTCCATCACTTCCTGTTTCTTTCTTACCAACTTCACTTATTTATTTATTTATTTATTTATTTATTATTATTTTTTTTTTTAACCAAAGCTAGGACCACTCTTTCCTGCTGTCTTTTCAACTCCTCCAGACATGCTTTCTCTCTCTTGCCGCCGCTTTGTAATTTTCTTATCAAGGTGTCCATCTCAGAACACAGTGCTGAATCAAATGTCCCCTCCTTTGGCCATCTTGCAATCATATCTTTGGTCCTCTTTTTGCTACTTATTGGAGGTCTTAGTGATGAGATCTTCACACAAAGGATGCTTTGGCACTAAAGTCTCCACTGGAGAGGAGATTATGCTTTAGCCTATGTCACCACTTAGATATTTATTTATTTAATTTTTTATTTTATTTATTTATTTTATGCCTATGCACTTACTTAATGGCTAAATTTACTTACAACAATATACACTCTTTTAGAATCACAGAAGTCTCCACCTCCACTTACCAAGGCTCATCAATGATAATCACTCCTGAATCTACACCACTTCCCTATTTTCAAATTAACACTTGGTAAAAAGCATAGTGCTTTTATGCACCGTGAACACTTTTATCAGTAAGTGTGTAATGCCACAATATTAATATGGGGTTCATACACATTCACCACTCCACACTATTTATTTATTTATTTTTTCAGAAGCTTTATCCCTCTTTTCCTAGAAAATTGGGCTTATTCTTTTCATACTTGTCCCCCTGCTAAAAGGGCTCATTGTTCCACTCACACGTGTCCCTTTATTGATTAATATTTATCTATTTAATTATTAGGCTAGCTATTACTTTAATAGGGCTCATTCAGACACACGTCTCTGGACTGGCAGCAAGCTGCCCCCCCTCTGAGGGTTGCACACACAATTCCCTCGGGAGGTCCAGCCTGCTCACAGCACAGAGAGCTTATCTCATTCAACCAATTCTCTCTCTCTCTCTCTCTCACACACACACACTAGGCAAACACAGAGCTCTCACACATTCAGACAGAAACAGATAGACACAAAACATCACTTAGACACAAACAATTGCAATTGCGTTCAACTTAAATCAACTTAATGGCACAAATCGTGCTCCCCATACGAAGAGATATTAATTACCCCTGTCACTCATATCAATAAAACATAAGGGGTGATTTCTTATGATGTACAGTTGTACATTCCACATACGAAGAGATATTAATTAATTACCACACCACCCAACTCATACCATATAACATTTACGGTGGCTACAAAAATTGCTTATGACATACAACAGTACGTTCCTCATACAACGGGTATTTTTTTATTAATTGCTGGGTAACCTTACACAAGCAATATAACTAATTAAGCGCAATTCCTTATTAACTTGTTGTACTACTCATGCCATCCAATCAAGGCCCACTTGACAATGAGTACAAATTAATACCGAGATTATCTACCTTTTTTCCTGTCCTGTCATCTATCAAAGCCCACTTAACAAAACAAATAGACACTCAAATGCGCTTCCTCATACCGTCTGTTACTGTTGCCATCAATCAATGCCCACTTGACAACACCCAGACCAATGCAATGCTTATCTTCTCAATTCACTATCAGTACAACTGTTAGTAATCTGATGCATGCATTCTCTTCTGGAAACAAAGCCCATTTTAAATTACTTGAGTTGGAGAGGCCTTTATTAGGTGTCCTTACCAACATGGGTGATCCTCAGCCAACAACACAACCTAAGTATATAAGCAAAAGTTGCTTACCTTTGTAAGTGGCCACCTGGCTGTGTTGCTGACCAAGGAAGCCCACGTCGGTCAGTCACCTTTGCCCTTTTTCCACCCTGCTTGCAGCGCCATTATGTTGTGGAGAAATACTCAGAGTCGGGCTTTGCTTACAGAAGATTACGACCTTTATTATCAAACAACAAGGCCGGAGCTGTGTCCGTGGAGCAACTGAATTCTCTTGCTGTGTGCTATAGTACATATGCAGTGCCTGCCCCTCCTCTCTGCAACATCTGGGTTTCATTAAAGGGCCGTCTTTAGCCCCCCCAATGTAAAGCTCGGGTTTCCTATATGCAATGCACACAAAGAAGCTTATGTCCCAGCTTGCACACACATCCACGATTATATACTGATAAGGTATCTTCTAGCCCCCCAAAAGTAAGTAAAATCAAATGAAATCAAAATGAAATCAAATAAAAATTTCTCCCATATTATTCACCCCTGCTGAGATTTTCACAGGTCTTCATCTTGATTCTCTTCAATCCATTGTTGTGCAAACCACCCATTACCTGTAAAGCCTGGCTCATTTGCAAGTGTTTACTCAGAGTAGCTCAGATCCAAGGCAGATCCAAACCTCTGTGTGTGACATGGAAACCTTCAGAAATGCCTGCCGTATCTATACAAAATATCCCCCATATTTACTGACCTGCAAATATTAAAGACACACATTCACAATATATGGAACCACAAGTGTGTTATAAAAAACTGAATGATGTTGTGGAAAAATACTCAGAGTCGGGCTTTGCTTACAGAAGATTACGACCTTTATTATCAAACAACAAGGCCGGAGCTGTGTCCGTGGAGCAACTGAATTCTCTTGCTGTGTGCTATAGTACATATGCAATGCCTGCCCCTCCTCTCTGCAACATCTGGGTTTCATTAAAGGGCCGTCTTTAGCCCCCCCCCAATGTAAAGCTTGGGTTTCCTATATGCAATGCACACAAAGAAGCCTATGTCCCAGCTTGCACGCACATCCACGATTATATACTGATAAGGTATCTTCTAACCCCCCAAAAGTAAGTAAAATCAAATGAAATCAAATAAAAATTTCTCCCATATATCCCCCCTCTGGGACTTATAAGTCCCACACTAATTGGTTAATCTAGAGTGCGACTCCATGAGTCAGTCTTCCTTATACTAACTGGTGATTAAATTAAATCACTGGACTTTTATCAATGACCAACCCATGGACTCGCCCTCTAGTGGAGATTCGGCCAAACCTCTCCTTCCACCCTTGACTAGGAATAGGAGTAAAAGACTCGACCTCCATGACATCGTACTTCCCATTACTCAATAACATGACATGAACATGTACTTAATACAGTGATTTTCTAGGATTACATCAATTGGATAAATCATATAACCTACAATGGAACATACAATTACACAATAACACAATACAATTTGTAAGAATGGATATACATTTAAACAGCCTTGTCGTAATATAATAGTCTTCAACTCAGGTGCTTTGCACACCGCAGGGAGTCAGTTGGAGCCCACAAGAGAGGTTGCCAGCACGTCATTGTGGGCTCATGCCGTGGAAGATACTGTACACTTCAATATATGAACCAGTAAAGTCTCTTGTTAGAGATATATATGGCTGAGTTCGGGATATCCTTGATGACTGTGTCCAAAAATTCATCCTTGTCTGTTGTTGCTGGGAAATGCTGTTAATTTTAGGAAACCTTTGATTAATAAATTCATAAATCACATTCATAAATTTACTTGACACAGTAAAGTCACCCATTAACTGCTTTAATTAAATTTCTGCACCTGGAATAAAAGAGAACTGTGTTTAGTGGCATTACATATTGTCATAATCTGTTTAAGGCTTGCTTCCTTCTCGGGCATTTTTCCTGTGGAGGAAATTAAAATTAGTTGTCGCTGCTGCTGTTTTATCTGTAAAAGCAATATAGTGTTAGTTAAACAGAAATGCATTCATACAATGTAGAGGACACAGTTAGTTGTCACACATAATCTGTACAATTGTTTGTCCTGTTAATTGTGTCAGGAGAAACCTGGTCGAAGTCAGTCAGTCAGTCAGTCTTGTTTGTATCCAGAGTGGATGCGGCTCTTAAGCAGATTCTCATTCTTAATTTGGAGCAGCGGAGTGTTTAACGCTGTGCAATTTGGTATCCAACTTGTGCCAATAGTTGGTTATTTTCCAATAATGATTTAATTTCTTTGTATTTTTCTGATGTGCGGTTCTTCTTTCTTTCTTCCTTCGTTTTCGGTACCCATAGCTCTTTGTGACTCTCGTGTAATGGTTCACGTGATACCACACGGTTTTGTCTTTCACTTGAATCACTGTTGGAGTGGCTGCCACACTTCGTGGGGCCCCTCTCTCCTGGGCTTGTGCCACTTCCTCCTGAACACTCGCAGATAGACCTGGTCTCCTGGAGTGATGGGACACGGAGCGTCTCTTCCTCCTTGTTCTTTTCCTGCACATATATTACTTCATGTACGGCAGTTAGTTTCTTCATATAAGATTTTCAAATTGTTTAAGCGGTGGGCCATTATATGGCTTCTACAGAATGGCACAGGCATGGGTCGACCCGTAAGCATTCCATGCGGGGTTAGATGTGTATTTGTGTTAGGTTGCATGCTTGTTAGCTCATTGGTACAGCATCAGTTAAAACCTAGTGTAGCATTGTACTACTACAATTATTATTAACCTTGGCTTTGAGATTACCATTTACACTTTCTACCTTCCCCTGGGACTGTGGACATCCACAAATCTTAGCTTTTCCCCAACCGTTGCAGCACCTGTCTTCCATTTTCTGAATGAATATTGATCCATTGTCGGAACTCATCTCTGATGGAATTTCAAATCTAGATATCACTTCCCTTACGATTTGATAACTGTTCCTTACTCCTCATCTGCAGATATTATTGCTTTTACTCATCTACTAAATATGTCAGTTATTACAAGCATGTATCTTTCGCCCTGAACACTCCTTTATCCTGCCCACATAGTTCATCACTAAGTGCTTAAATGGTCATTCTGGTACCGGTGTATAGCCTATAGGTGTCGCTGTTTCCTTCCTGACATTATGCATAGCACATATCTCCCATGAAGCTAGGAACTCTTCAACCATAGCATGCAGATATAAAGACCAATACCCATGTTGCCTGATTTTTCTCACAACCTGTCTTCTTACACAATGGCCCAGTCCATGAGCTTTTAAACCAGAAATATTCACCAGTGCTATGGGTGCTATAATCAGACCTTCATGTGGACACCAAATACCCTGTGCATCCTTATGCGCTCCCCTCTGGAGCCACATCGAGCGCTCGTACGGACCTGCTTGATGTTCAGTACAAATGATATCCTCTTACTGAGGCTGTGGTTCTATAAGGACTATGGGCGCTTGCACAGCTAGTTGCCATTTTGATGCACACTTCATTTCTAAATCTGCCATGTTGTTACCTTTAGCAACACAGTCATTTCCCTTTTTTACGGGTCTGACATTTAATGAAAGTCAATCATCTTGGTAGCATCAGAGCAAACATTAGTTTACGTATCCGTTCAGCACTTTGAATGGGAGTTCCTTCATGCTTTTTAAACCTTTGCTTCCATACGGTTCCAAACAGATGACATACACCATGGAATAGGCTGAATCTGTAATTCAAAAATCAAAAATATTTGCCACTAGACCTTTGGCTAATTAACAAGCAGCGGTGAGCGATTTCAACTCAGCTAACTGAGCTGAACACGGTTGTGTACAATGCTGAGATAGGATAGGTTTAAAATCTTCTCCATCCTTCATCACTACTGAATACCCTGTGTGACTTTCTACCTGGTCTCTAAACTAGATCCATCAACAAAATAAGTCACTTCCGCTTCAGCTATAGGCTTAGATTCAAGATCAGGTCATAACCGAGTAAATGCCAATGAGTTCACCACAAAACTATGAGTCACTCCTTTATAGGTTTAAGTGAGTGATTCAGCTGGATTAACTGTGTCACATCGCTTTATATTAATGTCGGGATATGTAAGCAGTGAAGAATATGTTTGGAGGTGAGCTTGGGTTAGAACACCTTCCCCTTGTTTTTATCAATTTATACAATCTATCGGTAACCTGTTGTCAATGTAGATGCTTTTCTATATGTATAATGTACAACTACAAAACCCTGTTGGTAGCATGTTGGGTCACCTTGAGTTATATTATCTAGCTTAGTGCTGTAGTAAGCTAGGGACTGGTTTTTCCTATCACTGCAAGTTTCCTGCATCAGTATAGCTGAGGTAGATCCATCAGCTTGGTTCACTACATACCGATAGAACGGATTGCTATCATCAGGTACTGTTCTGTATACCTAAAGTAGGTGCAGTCTGCATTTCTTTTTGATGGATTCAAATGCTAACAGTATATCTGTGTTCTATTTTAAGGGAGCACTTAGATCTTGCAGTTCTTCTTTTCTCATTATTATCTCCCTTAGTGGAGCTGTTTTTCCTGCATATTCCTCACTCCAGTCAGCATGAAACCTGTTAACCCTAGAAAGCCATCACTGTTTATCAGGCTGTGACACTGGTGCCTTACTTATGCCTTCTAATTATGTATGTACTACGGCTGTCATATCATGTGAAATTAGTCACCTTAACAATTTAACTTGAGGTTTACAGTATTATAGTTTAGTTTATGACATTTTATGACCTCCTTACTAGCTTACGGTGTACCTTAATGGAATCATTCTGGCATGTTTCTAATGATGATAGACATATTAAACAGTCACCCATATGCTGACCCAGGCTATCTTCTATCCTTTAACCTCCTAAACCAGCTTCCACCTCTGATTGAATATATACAGTGAATGTTTGAACCACCGTGGCATTTTTGGTATCTATTTTGTCAACTTGCTCTTGTAAATGCAAATAAATGCAGTAGTTTACTCTTTTCTGCCATTCGAACACTGAAGAAGGCTGAACAAATATCATTACAATAAAATATTTGGCTTAGGGAGGGACATTAGTCAGCAGTGTGTGTGGACTTGGAACTTCTGCTGGATACTTTCCTGTTTTACTAGTAACTGCATGTAAATCATGCACATGATGCCATTTATTTGTACCTGGCTTAATCACTGGGGAAAATAGGAGTATTGCAACAACTGGTCTGTTTTAGCACAGATTACAAGGCCTTCAATAGTGTTCTATATACCCGCTTTGCCTCAGGTCGTAAAGCATATTGTCTTACTCTGGGCGGTTCTACATCTGGTTTACATTGTACTTGAAGTGGGCTGGCTGATTTAAGTAGGCCTACATCTGTATCATGTTTAGACTATAATTCAGATGGGATTTGACTATCCATTTGCCTATATAGCTAATTTCCCATAGTCGATTTCAGATGCTGATGCCATTTGTGTTTGTGACTTGTGGCTAACTACAACTTCCTTAAGAAGTACGAATCAATTTATTACCACACAAGATTTTTACACAGGTTTTATCTGCAGAATGAAAATCAACATAAATCCTATGAGCTGCAGTTCTATCCTGCAGTACATACAATGTCACCTGAAGAACAGAATCAGTTACATTGAACCACCTTTTTACAAAATCACACTCCTCTACACTGATAGCTGCTCCTTGCCGACCTATGATGATGATGTGTTGTGATAGGTCATACATCATTGTACAGTGAAAGTCTGACAGGGTAATTGTGCTTCAGGAATTTATGTTCAACATACACACCTTCTGGAGAACACCATATTCGCAGTCCTAATTCACCTAATAATTCTTTTCCTAGTAAATTAACTTGAGACTAATATGACTTGAGACTAATACAGGTATAGTCACACTCTTATTGTTGGGTTGTAGTAACTACTTTTTCTTCCCGAGAATCTTACGGTTCTGGCAAACTTTTCCAGATGTGAGAAGCATGACTTATCGGACCTGGGATGTTGTCTCCCCCCCCCCTCATCCCTCGGGGCCGGGCAATGGCTATGCGAGGCAATTTAGTCCATATCCCCTCATGCTTGGCCTTGGAGTGAAAACGTTGGTGACAGACACGGGCATCTGGCTTGAGTTTGGAGAAAATGCTGCTGGTGATGTCATCACTGACTGAAGCTGGCTGGATTTTTGATGAAGGATTGCTTGTGGCCCTCTCTGTTTTTTCTGGTAATCAGAGTAGCTTGAGCTTTTTTCTTGGTTCGCTCTGTAAGGTGTTCAAGCTGTAACTGCCTCCAGGTCACCCTTTAATGTCCTTGGGTCAACACTCTGCGTGCAAGGCCTGCCATACAACAGCCTCAAAGCCTCAAAGACAGTCCATCTATGTGGTATGTATGTACAGCCTCACTCGAGTCCGAAGCACGTTTTTCCTCTCCACAAAGTCTTCACCAATAGAGTTTTTATATCAATCACCGATAAAAGCTTGCCTGAGGTCTGCTCGTCTAAGACCATGTCCCTGCACCCTCGTTGAATGCTGGGGAGGCGGTTGACAACACCCTCATGCCCCCACCTTTAATTAAAATTGGGAATTGTGGAACTGCCCATATTAAATAACAAATCCTCTTCACCCCATCCTCTCTACTGTACAAAGATCTATGTCCAGTCTTTAATGGTGTAGCTATCTGCTTTTTACTGGTGTTTTAGTGCTTCTGTCTGACCTCTCTCCACATGTCTGCACCCCCTCCTGTTCCTCTACATCCTTCTCTCCACATAGCTTTTCCACCCTCTGTAAATCTACCCCCACTTTCTTATAACTCTCTGCATAACATTCCTTCTCCATCTCACCAGAACCTTCCCCCATTCCCTTACGCTTAGGAATTCGACTGTCTTCCTGCACCTACTATATGGGGGAGGTGTAACTAACTCCTCTCTACTACTTCGGCCTCACTATCTTGACTTTCTTAACTTTTTCCATCACTTCCTGTTTCTTTCTTACCAACTTCACTTATTCTTTTTTTTTTTTTTTTTTTTAACCAAAGCTAGGACCACTCTTTCCTGCTGTCTTTTCAACTCCTCCAGACATGCTTTCTCTCTCTTGCCGCCGCTTTGTAATTTTCTTATCAAGGTGTCCATCTCAGAACACAGTGCTGAATCAAATGTCCCCTCCTTTGGCCATCTTGCAATCATATCTTTGGTCCTCTTTTTGCTACTTATTGGAGGTCTTAGTGATGAGATCTTCACACAAAGGATGCTTCGGCACTAAAGTCTCCACCGGAGAGGAGATTATGCTTTAGCCTATGTCACCACTTAGATATTTATTTATTTAATTTCTTATTTTATTTTTTATTTTTTTATGCCTATGCACTTACTTAATGGCTAAATTTACTTACAACAATATACACTCTTTTAGAATCACAGAAGTATCCACCTCCACTTACCAAGGCTCATCAATGATAATCACTCCTGAATCTACACCACTTCCCTATTTTCAAATTAACACTTGGTAAAAAGCATAGTGCTTTTATGCACCGTGAACACTTTTATCAGTAAGTGTGTAATGCCACAATATTAATATGGGGTTCATACACATTCACCACTCCACACTATTTATTTATTTATTTATTTATTCAGAGGCCTATGCATTCTTATCCCTCTTTTCCTAGAAAATTGGGCTTATTCTTTTCATACTTGTCCCCCTGCTAAAAGGGCTCATTGTTCCACTCACACGTGTCCCTTTATTGAATAATATTTATCTATTTAATTATTAGGCTAGCTATTTCTTAAATAGGGCTCATTCAGACACACGTCTCTGGTCTAGCAGCAAGCTGCCCCCCTCTGAGGGTTGCACACACAATTCCCTCGGGAGGTCCAGCCTGCTCACAGCACACAGAGCTTATCTCATTCAACCAATTCTCTCTCTCTCTCTCTCTCTCTCCACACACACTAGGCGAACATAGCGCTCTCACACACTCAAACAGAAACAAATAGACACAAAATCACAGACACAAACAATTGCAATTGAATTCAACTTAAATCAACTTAATGGCACAAATCGTGCTCCCCATACGAAGAGATATTAATTACCCCTGTCACTCATATCAATAAAACATAAGGGGTGATTTCTTATGATGTACAGTTGTACATTCCACATACGAAGAGATATCAATTAAAAAACCACCAACCTCATACCATATAACATTTACGGTGGCTACAAAAATTGCTTATGACATACAACAGTACGTTCCTCATACAAAGGGTATTTTTTATTAATTGCTGGGTAACCTTACACAAGCAATATAACTAATTAAGCGCAATTCCTTATTAATTTGCTGCACTACCCATGCCATCCATCAAGGCCCACTTGACAATGAGTACAAATTAATACCGAGATCATCTACCTTTTTCCTGTCCTGTTATCTATCAAAGCCCACTTAACAAAACAAATAGACACTCAAATGCGCTTCCTCATACCGTCTGTTACTGTTGCCATCAATCAATGCCCACTTGACAACACCCAGACAATTCAATGCTTATCTTCTCAATTCACTATCAGTACAACTGTTAGTAATCTGATGCATGCATTCTCTTCTGGAAACAAAGCCCATTTTAAATTACTTGAGTTGGAGAGGCCTTTATTAGGAGTCCTTACCACCATGGGTGATCCTCAGCCAACAACACAACCTAAGTATATAAGCAAAAGTTGCTTACCTTTGTAAGTGGCCACCTGGTTGTGTTGCTGACCAAGGAAGCCCACGTCGGTCAGTCACCTTTGCCCTTTTTCCACCCTGCTCGCAGCGCCATTATGTTGTGGAAAAATACTCAGAGTCGGGCTTTGCTTACAGAAGATTACGACCTTTATTATCAAACAACAAGGCCGGAGCTGTGTCCGTGGAGCAACTGAATTCTCTTGCTGTGTGCTATAGTACATATGCAATGCCTGCCCCTCCTCTCTGCAACATCTGGGTTTCATTAAAGGGCCGTCTTTAGCCCCCCCCCAATGTAAAGCTTGGGTTTCCTATATGCAATGCACACAAAGAAGCCTATGTCCCAGCTTGCACGCACATCCACGATTATATACTGATAAGGTATCTTCTAACCCCCCAAAAGTAAGTAAAATCAAATGAAATCAAATAAAAATTTCTCCCATAATGAAGAGTTGCTAATACAATGACATGAATAAAATTAAAACTTGATTACACTTCAGTCTCCAATGTATGTTTGTACACAAATGTCATAAGCTGAGTGAAATTATGGTCCATGCTTTTTGACATGTTGGTACACATACAGAATAAAATTATGTCATTTCATTTTCATTGGTCATCACTGAATTATAACACCAATAGTGAGTTTTGTTTTTGTGTGATCTCTTCAACTTTGCATGTTCTCTCCTCTGCCTGTGCATAAAAAAAAATTCTGTCCCTCAGTTCCAGGTTCATCTCTTCATCCTTCTGCCTTTTGTCTCAGTGGTTACTGTCCCACACAGTCTGTCTGTTTCAAAGTCTGTTTGCAGCATTTGCAGACCCAATGACCATCGTCCCTGCATTCAGAAATGGAGTTCCTTGACTCTCAGCACAGTTCTTGGTGAAGCATGTCCAGATGTCAGAGATCACAGCAAATCTGTCTTTATTAGTCCCACAAGTGGAAAATCTGCATTGTCAGTACAGAAAAGTGGACAGTGCAAGACAAAAACAGCTAAAATAAAAACTGTACCAAGAGTACAGTATAAATATAGCATATACAGTATAAATATACAGTATGCAGATAGCTCCTTGGCTATCTGATGTACTACGCAACAACAGGAGAGAATTAAGAACTGCAGAGAGAAGATGGAAGAAATCGCAACTTGATGCAGATCTCATCTCTTACCAGACACTTCTCTCCAAATTCTCATGTGAAGTGACTTCTGCCAAAACTACCTTCTTCAAAGGAAAGCTGGAAGCCTCTGCACATGATCCTGGCAAACTCCATAACATCTTCTCCTCACTACTCAACCCACCGACTCCTCCTGCCCCTTCCTCTCTGACTGCTGACGATTTTGCCACATTCTACGATCAGAAAATTGCAGCAATCCACCAGTCCTTCGCTCCCAACCAAACTCCTACAGCAGAACCTCAGGACCTTCCCTTCCCTCCTTTAACAGAATTCTCCAACTTGTCATCTGATGAGATTCAGCAGATCATCTCGTCATCTAATCCCACCACCTGTTCATTAGACCCAATCCCCTCCACAATGCTACAGGCAATCTCATGAGACCTCCTTCCCTTCACCACAACAATCATCAACCATTCCATATCGTCTGGTCATGTTCCTGCTGCTTTTAAGAAGGCAAGGGTTATTCCCATCCTCAAGAAACCCTGCCTGGACCCATCAGAAGTTAACAACTATCGCCCGGTATCACTTCTCTCTTATATTTCCAAAATTCTTGAAAGAACTGTTTATAACCAAATGTCTCTTTATCTCTCACAGAACAACCTTAATGATCCCAACCAATCTGCATTCAAAGTGGCACATTCCACAGAGACTGCCCTTCTGTCAGTCACTGAGAAGCTCCATGCTGCTAGATCTGCTAAACTGTCATCTGTTCTCATCCCCCTGGACCTGTCAGCTGCATTTGACATGGTGAACCACAAGATTCTATTATCTATTCTTACAAGCCTTGGAATTTGTGGAACAGTGTGGCAATGGTTTGCTTCTTACCTAGAAGATAGGTCATATGAGGTAACATGGAGGGGATCTACGTCTGCTGGTGTCCCACAGGACTCAGTAATTGGTCCTCTTCTGTTCTCCCTCTATACCCGGTCTCTTGGAAAAGTCATATCATCGCATGGATTTTCATACCATTGTTATGCAGATGACACCCAACTTACTCTCTCCTTTCCTCCCTCTGACACTCAGGTTTCCACCCAGATCTCAGCATGTCTGGAAGACATCTCATCCTGGATGACTGCACATCAGCTAAAGCTCAATCTGAGTAAAACTGAACTGTTGTTCATCCCTTGTGACTCATCCCCAGGTCAAGACCTTGTGATATCCCTGGACAACAACCAAATCACTCATTCAACCACTGCCCGCAATCTTGGGGTAACCGTGGACAATCATCTGTCATTTTCCCCACACATCGCTAACCTTACTCGCTCTTGTAGATTTCTTCTTTACAATATCAGAAGAATTCGACCGTTTCTTTCTTCACAGGCTACTCAGGTACTTGTTCAGTCCCTTTATATTTCAAGACTGGACTACTGCAACTCACTCCTGGCAGGCCTGCCTCTGTCCACGATTCGTCCTCTGCAACTGATCCAGAATGCAGCAGCACGTCTCGTTTTTAACCTCCCCAAGTTCTCCCACACCACCCCACTCCTCCGCTCCCTGCACTGGCTTCCTGTAGCTGCCCGCATCAAATTCAAAACGCTGATGCTTGCCTACAAAGGTAAAAATGGCCCAGCACCCACTTACCTCTCTGCTCTAATCACACCACGCACTGCACCACGTTCCCTCCCATCCTCCAGCACTGC
This sequence comes from Channallabes apus, assembly GCA_030522415.1. Lineage (NCBI taxonomy): Eukaryota > Metazoa > Chordata > Actinopteri > Siluriformes > Clariidae > Channallabes > Channallabes apus. The sequence goes on along the minus strand of CM060111.1, from coordinate 26,590,286 downwards.
TCGCCTCATCCCACCATCTCTCAGGGATCGAGGGCGACATTCATCCAGGTTCTTTTCTGTTCTGGCACCTAGGTGGTGGAACGAACTTCCTCTAGATGTCCGTACAGCAGAGACTTTGACTATCTTTAAACGACGACTCAAGACGCATCTGTTTCTCCGGTACTTGGACTAACAACCCCCCCCCCCCAAAATAAATAAATAAATCCCTACTCCCAGTTGTGTTGGACTAATGGCACTTAGTTATTAACCTAGTTAACCCAGTGTAAGTATGTATCCAGTGGTGTAAACTTTAAAGCACTTTTTGTAAGTCGCTCTGGATAAGAGCGTCTGCCAAATGCCTAAATGTAAATGTAAAAAGTGCACTATATCTGGAGTGTAAAGTACACTATATCTGGAGACATAAATCTGGACATGTGTATTGAAAAATATTGGTGTGCGTGTATATATATATATATATAAAACAGATAAATATATGTATGTATGTATGTATAAATAGAGTGTATGTATATTATGTACAGAGTGGATATATAAATACATGTACAACACTGTGGATCTTTATGGACAGGCACGCAATGTAGTGACAGGGATTGACAAGAACTAATATTGCATATGAGTTGTGTTTGTTAGTCTATGTGTGTGGAGTCAGCTGCAAGGACAGCTTTTGGAAGGAAAGACCTTCTGAATCTCTCCTGGTTGGGGAGCAGTGAGCAGAGAGTGTGGAAGCAGTGTGAACGGTAGAGGACTGTGAAGTAGACGAAGTGTCTGAGGTGAAACAGAGGTGGGAGTAGGGGTGCCTGTAGCAGATATTGGGGGCTGCATGAGTGAGGGCAGTATGGTGGAAAGGCAGGGACACATGTATCAAACCTGTTGAACAAGTGATTAAGTTTATTTGCCCACCTCACATCCCCCACAACCAGAGAGTTCTGTTCTTTGTGTGCCAGTGTGCCCTCTGATTGCTCTTCTAACCAAGGAACTCTGTTGCCGATTCATGCAGCAAAATGCAATCAGAGGGCAATTGGCACTTTTGGCAGTGTTCCATTGCCATGGCATTGATGGCAGTATGGCAGATACTGTAATGCAATTAGGCTGGCCTTTCTCACCATATGAATGCTGTAGAGGTGGCCAAAAGGTGTGATGCTGTCCATTGTGACTGTACAGTATATGTAAGGGAGTGGCATTGCATTGACTACAGCACAGTGCTGTGCATAAAAGCAGACTGACCCAGGCGGGAGAATCATTTCTCAGCATTCTTTGAGAATAATTTCTCAGCACTTCTGAGAATGCACATCAGGATGGCCTCCATATCACTGCCACACAGGAAGAACCGCTCCGCGGGACTGTGTGGGTAGAGCAGGACATTGAAGTGTCCAGTGCACTGGAAAATCTGTGGGAATGCTGCAGACCATCAGGGAGTGCACGGTCCATAAAGCCCGCAGAACAGAGCCGGACTGGAATTTGGCAATTCATGAACTGATGGCATTCATTTCAATTCTGTTTGTAAGAGCAATCATGTGTCCCATTGGTGCCATTGTCGATTGCTGGTCAGAAAACTTTCTGGTGCCAATAATCAAAGAGACAATGCCCCGAAATAGATTAATTTCAATTACAGCTGTTCCCTACCAAGGTCCATTGTCCATTCACACAGTATATCAAATTGTCTATCAAATTGAACCAAATTGCCTATCACAGCTATGCTGATGATACCCAACTTTACCTAGCCTTATCTCCAAATGACTACAGCCCCATAGACTCCCTCTGCCAATGCATTGATGAAATTAACAGTTGGGTGTGCCAGCATTTTCTTCAATTAAGTAAGGAGAAAACTGAGGTCATTGCATTGGGAAATATAGATGAAGCTCTGAAGGTGAATGCATACCTTCACTCTAGGGGTCAGGGCCCGGTTTCTCGATAACGCACACTATTCGCGCGTGTCGTGGAAATTAATTGAAGACTCAGGCTTTGGTTTCAGAAGATAACGGCCTTTATTTATCATGCAATACTGGCCGGGCGAGGCTGACAGAGTCACACCGATCGCTAGCATTCCCCCATTATATAGGCATCCTAGACAAAGGAATACATTCTATAGGCAATGATGTCATTCTAAACATCTGGGCCTTGTTAGGCCTATCCGTTCTTGGGGGACTCAACGTATATATCAAATTCTTTGTGCAAGCATATTTTCAGACATGTCCAGCTTCGCGCGCATACCCCTGATTATTTCCAAATGGGATACCTTCTATTTCTTAAGAGTAAGTAAAGTATAAGTAAAATCACATAAAATCTAAACAAATTTTCTCCCATATATCCCCCCTCTGGGGCTGACAAGTCCCATAATAAATGTTATCTGGAATGCAAATCCATGTGCTAGCCCTTCTTACACTAATCTAGTGATTCAATTAAATCAGATCGAGCCAAACCTCTCCGCCCTTATTTGACTCGGACGGAGTAAAAGACTTGACCTCCATGACATTATCGTAAATTCCGTAACACAATAACATAACATGAATATGTAATTAATATAATGATTTTTCTAGGATTACACTAGCCTAAATAACCTGGACATCTTATACAGTCTAAAATGAAGCATGCATAATACAGTACAATGTTTAAGGCAGATATAATGTTGAACAGCCGGGTCATAATATAAGAACTTCAACCCAGATACTTTGCGTATCGTAGAGGGTCGCCTTTGGGGAGAGGCTAGGCCAGTGCTTTCACCCAAGGCATGGCTCATCATTAATCATCTTCTTCGTCCTCGTCCGAGGTGCCTGAATCTCCTCCTGATTCTCGGGAATCACAGTCTGAGCTGTAAATGTCTTTATCATAGGTTAGGGGTATTTTCTCATTTTGCCACTTTAATACCTCCATTTGTTGAACTGTAGCTTTTATGACCAAGGACTTTAATATAGGAAGTACACAACAAAACAACAATCCTCCTATTAATATAGCAAATCCCAAGAACATACCAAATTTAGCAAACCATGCTCCCCAAGCTCCCAGTTTCAGATCTAGCCAGTCCCATATTTTATTATCCCTCCCAGCATTTTCAGTTACTTCCCGTCTCAGATTTTTAAGTTGATTCATGGCTTTAGTAAAAGTCCCATCAGGCGCTGTATTGTTAGGAATATAAGTACAACATTGATCACCAAACAGAATGCACACACCTCCTTTCAGTTTAGTGCTTGTCTATTTTGCCAGGTCATTGTACTAGTAGCCACTAATTGCTCTCCTAATGCAGCCAAAGCATCTTCTGTGTAATTAATAAATCTCTGTTGATTGTAGTAAATATAATTAATCCATTCAGCATTTTTGTTAGGTGTTATCCATATAAAAATTTACTCAAATCCGGATTTTACCTCATCTCTGGCTTTAAATTCATTAGGTATACCTCTGGGTTGTCCTACTGAGTCTATATACACATTGGGATCAGGTTGGTAATCCCTTTTATCATGCCTTCTGGTTTCGTCCAATTGTATTATGTTTGTCTCCTGACGCAGTCTTACTCTAGTACAAATTCCTTTCCATCCTATCGGTAAGGAGGCCAGTAGGCGCTCCTTCCCACAAAGCCAATAAAAATCTGCTACTACTATAGCTTGATCTTTAAATATTTCTATTGAAGGTGGTATTATAGTCTGGTGTTCGCAGGATTTTAAGGTGATATGTGTTCCATTTTTTACTCCTTGGGCTAGAAGGCCTGGTGCTCTTACAGGTACCATGGATTCCCATGCAGTCTTTTTGTCTAAGAACCAGGTGGTGGTACAGATTCCAGTAAAGTTTCCTAAATCCAGTGTCACTTCTGGTTTATAAAAACACTCATATTCTTGGTTATGATCAATGGTATACCATTTGGGAATTTCTACTTTTCCTGGTTGTACTTTAATGTTTTTATTCATATCCCAATGCCCACAACAATCACCCAAATGTGGTCTCTCAAAATAGCTGGTATACTTGGAGTTTCCTAAAAATGACAAACATTCAGCAGCGCAATATGGCCTAAATGTATCAGTTAAATGACAAAAGTTTCGATTGAAGTCAGCACATTTTTGATAGTCATGCGGATTTGGAACTACAGTTACTTTATTTAAGGGTGATTTGGAACATAATAGGCAGTTATCCATACCCACCTCATTTGCTGTAAATGCTGCCCATAGGTACCACTCATTATGTCTGGCGGTGTCCCACAAAGAATCTAAATCATTATCTTTTACTGTACCATTACTCTTATTCTTAGTATGTCTACGTTGTTTGGAGGGGTTAAATCTTTCAATTAAGTTTTGTACATTGGGGGATATTGTTGTTATATCATTAGGCCTAGTCGACTGCTGTAAACTTAATTCTTGGGAAGTCTGATTGGAGCTGTGTAGAGGTGAACTGACCACGGCTTGGTGTAATACCTGAAAGATAATGATCATTAGGTATGCTATCCACTTTATTTTCCCCATTTTTCTGCTTTATTTCCTCCACCCCTTTCACACAGATTTCAAGACCCTGTAGGTTTTCACTGTCGGTGGGTGGGTCCTCTTCTTCTGCACCTGTTCCCTTACTTACTTTAGGGACTCTTGTGCAATGGTTTAAATGATACCAGGTGGTTTTGCCTTCCACTTGGACTGCTGTAGGAGTGGCTGCTACAACTTTGTAAGGCCCCTCTCTCCTGGGCTCATGCCACTTTCTCCTGAACACTCGCAGATAGACCTCCTGGAGTGATGGGACACGGAGTGTCTTTCTCTTCCTCCGTCTCCTTGTTCCTTTCCTGCACAAAGATTGCTTTATGTATGGCAGTTAGTTTCTTCATATATGATCTGAGTTCCAGTTGTAATTGTTCAAGCGGTGGCCCTCTACAGAATGGCACAGGCATGGGTCGCCCCGTAAGCATTTCATGCGGGGTTAAGTGAGTGTTTCTGTTAGTTTGCATGCGATAGCTCATTAGTGCAAGCGGTAAAGCATCAACCCAGTTAAGTTTTGTACTAGCACAAATCTTATTAAGCTTGGCTTTGAGGGTGCCGTTTATTCTCTCCACTATACCCTGGGACTGTGGATGATAGACACACCCAAAGCTTTGCTTTATTCTTAACTGTTGTAGTACTTGCTTTACAGTTTTCTGAATGAACGCTGATCCATTGTCTGAACTTATTTCTGACGGAATTCCAAACCTAGGTATCACTTCCCTTGTGAGGAATTTGACAACTGTTCCTGACCCTTCATCTGCAGATGGTATTGCTTCTACCCATCTACTAAATCTGTCAATTATCACAAGCATATATCTTTTGCCTCGAGCATACTTTATCATGTCCACATAATCCATAACCAAATGCTTAAAAGGTCCTTCAGGTACCGGTATATGGCCAATAGGTGTCGCTGTTCCCTTTCTGACGTTATGTTTAGCACATATCTCACATGAAGCTAGGAACTCATCAACCATAGCATGCAGATATGGAGTCCAATACCCTTGTTGATTGATTTTTCTCACAACCTCTCCTCTAGCACAATGGTCAAATCCATGAGCATCTGAAATCAAAATGTTCAACAAAGCTGTGGGTGCTATGATCAAACCTTCATGTGAACGCCAAATACCTTGTGCATCTTTCTGAGCTCCCCTCTGGAGCCACATAGAGTGTTCGTATGGACCTGCTTGATTTTGAATCCGAATAATATCCTCCAACTGTGGCTGCAGTTCTATAAGGACCACGGGCGCTTGCACAGCTAGTTGACACTTTGATGCACGCTTTGCTTCTACGTCTGCTATGTTGTTACCCTTAGTAACATAGTCATTCCCCTTTTTATGGGCCTGACATTTAATGATAGCCAATCGTTTTGGTAGCATCATAGCAGACATTAGTTTACCTATTTGCTCAGCATGTTGAATGGGCGTTCCGTCACTCCTTTTAAACCCTCTTTGCTTCCATACTGCTCCAAACAGATGACATACACCATGCGAATAGGCTGAATCTGTAAAAATATTTGCCACTAGCCCTTTGGCTAATTGACAAGCAGCGGTGAGTGATTTCAACTCAGCTAACTGAGCAGAACACGGTTGTGAACAATGCTGAGATAGGATAGGTTTAAAGTCTTCTCCATCCTTCATCACTACTGAATACCCTGACTTCCTACATGATCTCTAAAGCTAGATCCATCAACAAAATAAGTCACTTCTGCTTCAGCTATAGGCTTAGATTCAAGATCAGGTCGTAACCGAGTAAATGCCAATGAATTCGCCACACAATCATGAGGCACTCCTTCGTATGCTAAAGGAACCATTTCAGCTGGGTTAACCGTGTCACATCTCTTTATGGTAATGTCGGGATATGTGAGCAGTGAAGAATATGCTAGAATATGTGCTTGAGTAAGAACAAATTTTCCCTGTTCTATTAATTCTACCACTTTATGATGCGTGTAGATGGTTACCATGTAACCCATAGTCAATGTGGATGCTTTGTCATATGCATAATGTACCGCTGCTTGCCCCTGTTGGTAGCAAGGTGGGTAGCCTTGTGCTACATTATCTAGCTTAGTGCTGTAGTAAGCTAAGGGCTGTTTTCTTCTTCCACTGCAGGTTTCCTGCATCAACACAGCTGAGGCATATCCATCAGCTCGGTTAGCCACGTATAGATGGAACGGTTTGGTATAATCCGGTATACCTAACGTAGGAGCTGTTTGCATTTCTTCCTTGATGGACTCAAATGCTAACCGTGCATCTGTGTTCCATTTTAATGGAGCACTTAAATTTTGCAGTCCTTCTTCTCTCATTATCTCCCTCATTGGAGCAGTTTTTACAGCATATTCCTCAACCCAGTCAGCACTGAAACCTGTTAGGCCTAGGAAAGTCATCAACTGTTTAACTGTTTGTGGTAAAGGTGCTTTACTTATGCCTTCTAATTGAGTGGGCGCTATGGCAATTGTACCATGTGAAATTAGCCGGCCTAAATATTCAACTTGAGGCTTGCAGTATTGCAGTTTAGCTTTAGACACTTTATGACCTCCTTGCCCTAGCTTGCTGAGTACCTTAATGGAATCCCTGTGGCATGCATCTAATGATGACGAGCATATTAAAACGTCATCCATAAATTGCAATAGACTACTTTCTATCATTAAATCTGCCAAATCAGCTTTCAAAACCTGATTAAATATATGTGGGGCATGACGATATCCTTGTGCCATGCGTCGGTACGTATATTGTTTACCAGCATATGTAAACGCAAACAAGTACCTACTCTCTTCCGCCACTGGAATACTGAAAAAGGCTGAACAAAGATCGATCACAGTGAAATATCTGGCTTCGGGAGGGACATTGGTTAGCAGTGTGTGTGGATTTGGGACATCTGCTGGATAATCCTCTGTTATATTATTAATTGCACGCAAATCATGCACAAGACGCCATTTATTTGTACCTGGCTTGATCACCGGGAAAATTGGAGTATTACAACAACTCGTTGTCTCTTCCAGCACAGATGCTTTAACAAGACCTTCAATTGTGTTTTTTATTCCAGCTTCTGCCTCAGGTCGCAAAGGATATTGTCTTACTCTGGGCAGCTTTACATTTGGTTTAAGCTGTACATGAATTGGGCTGGCTGATTTAATTAGGCCTACATCTGTATCATGCCGTGACCATAATTCATGTGGGACTTGACTTTCCATTTGCCTATACAACTCATCTTCAGCCGTCTCAACTACCTCTGATGCTGATGCCATTTGTGTCTGTGACTTGCTGCTAACTACAACTTCCTGAGGAGTACCAATCAAATTATTACCACACAAGATCTTGATGTAGTTCTTATCTGCAGAATGAAAAATCAACGGGTTAATGGTTGTCTCCCACTGGACTTCAGTAGCTTTCTTCATCATTGGTCCTAAGTCCTTTGAACTGCAGTTTTGTCCTACATACAATGTCACATGAGGAACAGAATCAGTTACATTAAACCACCTCTTTACAAAATCACACTCATCTACACTGATAGCTGCTCCTTGCCGACCTATGATGATGTGTTGTGTAATTAATTCAACCTTGTTCCCTTTTGTCTCTTCCTGCCATTTCCATTCTAATTCAGTATCCTTAGATTGGTCATACATGATTGTATAGTGAAAAGCTGAACAGGGTAGCTGTGCTTCAGGAATCTGTGCTTTAATGAATTTTCCCCACTTATGAATTATTTGACTGACATCTTTTTCCAGCTGTCCTATCCAATACACATTTGCATGTGGCTCAGACATTACCATTTGATTTTTAATACCTGTCAAGTCGACGTACACCCCTTCTGGAGAACACCATATTTGCAGTCCTAATTTACATAATGCATCTCTTCCTAATAAATTAACTGATGTCTGACTTGAGACTAATACAGGTATAGTCACACTTTTATTGTTAGTTTGTAGACAGACTGGAGCGGTCATAGGGATCAACTGCTTTTTACCCGAGAATCCTACTGTCTTGGCAAATTTTCCAGACATGGGGAGATGCGAGGCATTACTTAAATTTAAGCATGTATAAACCGCTCCTGTATCAACTATTAAATTTAAGCATGTATAAACCGCTCCTGTATCAACTAACATGGGTGTACTTTTACCGTCAACCTCAATATGTAACATGGGTTCTTGTTCTGCACTAGTTGTCAAAATAGGCAATTGGTTCTCCCCGGCAGGATTCTCTGGGCACCTCTAACACCCCTGACTCGGGGCCCATGGGTGAATGGGTTCAACTCTATCTCGAGGAGGCTGTTGCCACCCGCCCACCGCCGCACCCCTTGGGTTCTGACGCCATGGATGTGAGAGGCAATTTGACCGGTTGTGTCCAGCGTGTCCACACCCCCAGCACACGCCTGGTGGGAAGTTAGACTGCGGATTTCTTTGTCTTATTTGCTGTTCATTGGCTTCCCACTCTCTATGCCCTGGCTTTTGAGTGAAAACGTTAACGACAGGAGCAGGCATCTGATTTAAGTTTGGAGAAAATGCAGCTGGTGACGTCATCGCAGTGGATGCAGCCTGCTGGACAGTGGGTGTTGGATTACTTAGGGCCCTCACAGACAATTCCTCTGCTTCCTCTGTTCTTAGTGTAGCTTGGACTTTTTTCTTGTTTCTCTTTGTTAGTTCTGCTCATTTTTTCTATACTGTTCAAAAGCATGTGAGACGTGATCACAGAACTCTTTGTGTGATTTAGAAGTTAAGCCGACCACATCTTCCAGTTTACTTTTCACTGGTTGAGGCATAGCATTTACTATGGTTTGTCTGAACAGCGTAGACAACAGTGCATCTCCCTCAGGATCACTTTCAGTCTCTTGCTTCCATTTCTTTAACTGCTTCTGAATGTACAGCGTTGGATTCTCTTTGTCTTCTAACTGTTCACCTTTTTTTGGGTCAACCCTCGTTGGATACTCTGCACGCAAGGCATGCCACACAGATGGACGATAAGCATCAAAAACAGTTCCATCCATATGGTTTGTATCCACGGCCTCACTCAGGTCAGAAGAATGGAGGACTTCTTCCAATTTTCCTACCCCCACAATCCTTGCCAATAAAGCTTTAATGTCTCCCACCGACAAAAGTTTGCCAGATGTTTCTTCCTCTAGACATCTTATCCATTTACTAGCACCTTCCAGGATGCTTGGCAGGCGGTTGACAAGCCCCTCGAGATCTTGCGTTGCCCATGGAATGTATTGTCCCCGAGCACCTTTAATTAAAATTGGGAATTTTGGAGCTAGGTGTCTAAGTTTATCAGTGTTCCTTCCCTGTTTCCAACTACCCATGTTAAATGACAGATCCTCCTCCTCCTCTTCATCTTTTTCACTGCACAATGGTCTATGTCCAGTCCTTAATGTTGTACCTATCTGACTTCTTACTGGTATTTTAACACTCCTGTCTATCTTCCCTCCACTCGCCTGCATCTCTTCCTGTTCCTCTATCATACCTTCCTTCCCATACACCCTTTTCACTCTCTGTAGATCTGCCCTTACTTCCTTGTAACAATCTAATGGTGTGCTTTCTTCTCTACCCATTCTCCTACCTTGCCTCTTTCTCAACTTCACACCCGACTCTTCATAATCTTCTTCTAATTCTACAGGACCTTCCAATTTCATCTCACCAGAAACTCCCACCATGCCCTTAAGCATCGGAAAATGACCCTCAGTTTGTACATACGGAGGTGGTGTAACTACAGCTTCTATCCCGCTACTACGGGCCTCGCTTCCTGACGTTTTAGACTTTTTCCTTACTTGCTTTTTCTGTCTTATCAATTCCTCCCCTTCTTGCTTAAACAAAGCTAGGACTTCTCTCTCCTGCTGTCTTTTTAACTCTCTCTGAACACGCTTTTTCTCTCTTGCTGCCGCTTTGTAATTTTTTATCAAGGTGTCCATCTCAGAACACAGTGCTAGATCAAATGTCCCCTCCTTTGGCCATTTTGTAATCATATCTTTAGTTCTCTTTTGCCATTTATTTGAGATCTTATTTATGAGGTCTGCACACAACGGATGCTTTAGCACTAAAGTCTCCACCGGAGAGGCTGCCATTATACTTTAGCCTATGTCACCACTTAGATATTTATTTTTTAATTTTATGCCTGTGTACTTACTTAATGGCTAAATTTACTTACAACAATATACACTCTTTTAGAATCACAGAAGTATCCACCTCCACTTACCAAGGCTCATCAATGATAGTCACTCCTTAATCTACACCACTTCACTATTTTCAAATTAACATTTGCCAAAAAGCACAGTATTTTTTTCCACAGTGAACAATTTCATCAATTACTGATTAATACCATTTATTAATATAGAATCCAAACACATACACCACTCCACACTATTTATTCATTTATTTATTCAGTCATAGGCATACGCATTCAGACTTTATCCCTCTTTTCCTAGAAAATTGGGCTTATTCTCTTCATACTTGTCCCCCTTGCTATTGAGGGCTCATTTCTTCCACTCACACGTGTCCCTTTATTGATTAATATTTATCTATTTAATTATTAAGCTAGCTATTACTTAAATAGGGCTCATTCACACACACACACGTCTCTGGTCTGGCAGCAAGCTGCCCCCCATCTGAGGGTTGCACACACAATTCCCTCGGGAGGTCCAGCCCTGTTCACAGCACACAGAGCTTATGGTTCTCATTCAACAAATTCTCTCTCTCTCTCTCTCTCTCTCTCTCTCTCTCTCTCTCTCTCTTTCTCACACACACACACTAGGCGAACATAGAGCTCTCACACACTCAGACAGAAACAGATAGACACAACATCAATTAGACACAAACAATTGCAATTGCATTCAACTTAATGGCACAAAATAGTGCTCCATACGAAGGATATCAATTACCCCTGATCCTCATATCAATAAAACATAAGGGGTGATTTCTTATGATGTACAATTGTACATTCCTCATACAAAGGGTATATCAATTAAAAACCACCAAACTCATACCATATAACATTTACGGTGGCTACAAAAATGCTTATGACATACAACAGTATGTTCCTCATACAAAGGGTATTTTTTATTAATTGCTGGGTAACCTTACACAAGCAATATAACTAATTAAGCGCAATTCCTTATTAACTTGCTGCACTACTCATGCCATCCAATCAAGGCCCACTTGACAATGAGTACAAATTTATATAGAGATTATCTACCTTTTTCCTGTCCTGTCATCTCGCAAAGCCCACTTGACAAAACAAATAGACACTCAAATGCGCTTCCTCATACCGTCTGTTACTGTTGCCATCAATCAATGCCCACTTGACAACACCCAGACCAATGCAATGCTTATTTATCAGTACAACAGTTAGTAAGTTTGATGCATGCATTCTTTTCTGAAAACAAAGCCCATTTTAAATTACTTGAGTTGGAGAGGTCTTTATCAGTGTCCTTACCACCATGGGGTTTCCCAGCAAACAACACAAACTAAGTATATAAGCAAAAGTTGCTTACCTTTTTTAGGTGGCCACCTGTTTGTGCTGCTCGCCCAGGATGCCCACGGTGATCAGCCACACCTTTGCCCCTTCTCCACCCTTGCTCGCAGCGCCAAGATGTCATGGAAATTAATTGAAGACTCAGGCTTTGGTTTCAGAAGATAACGGCCTTTATTTATCATGCAATACTGGCCGGGCGAGGCTGACAGAGTCACACCGATCACTAGCATTCCCCCATTATATAGGCATCCTAGACAAAGGAATACATTCTATAGGCAATGATGTCATTCTAAACATCTGGGCCTTGTTAGGCCTATCCGTTCTTGGGGGACTCAACGTATATATCAAATTCTTTGTGCAAGCATATTTTCAGACATGTCCAGCTTCGCACGCATACCACTGATTATTTCCAAATGGGATACCTTCTATTTCTTAAGAGTAAGTAAAGTATAAGTAAAATCACATAAAATCTAAACAAATTTTCTCCCATACGCGCTAAGAAGACTCTTAAGATATATCTTACGTTAAGTGATAACTTTTCTAAGTGTATTTCTCGAACTGTCTCTTAGGAGTCTTCTTAAGTCGCTGCCTCTTACGTCCGACGTTACAAGGCGCCGTCTACATTGAAGGTCCTGAATTAGCTGACATCGGTTGCTCAGGAATCGATTTTTGACTCCTTTTTCATGACAGCGTTAAGAAAGATGGCACTTTCTATGCAAATTAAACATTGCACTAAATTCTTTTAATAGCGTTTATCTCGACATGGGTTAACTTAACAATAACATGCCATAATAGACAAATATATAAATTAAATCACCAAACTGTCGCTAATATTATCATGTAACATGTGGCAGTGAAACGAACCGGGTATACAATCATAGTTGATATACAAACAGCTGATAACACTCTTCGCTAGCTTCAGAAACAATGTGAAGTGTCAGTTGTTGGGGTTGTATAGCGCACTTATGGAATGAATACAATGAGATGACAGAGTGGAGGTTTAATACACCTATCTCACCTACGCGGGGCCGTAAGTGTGGTTCATTATGATTCAGCGCGAGTTTTGGTGCTGTTATTATGTTTCCATTTTACCACGCAAAAAAAATTAACATGTGGAAGACCTTGCAGATCTTCACGGACCGTTGGGCGCCGGTCACTCGAGGCGGCTCACGGTGCCTAATACCCCTCTCTCACCTGTGTGGCCTGACTCATCTCCGTGAGCTGCCGCGACTGCCCGCGATGTTCCTTTAACTCTCCGCGAAGTTCTGCAAGATCTGCAAGCTTCCGCGAGGACCAGCAAAAAAATAAACGTTGAATTTTTCACGAGGAAAGATGGAAACGGAATCACAGCGCAAAACTCGGGGTGAATCATGATCAAGCCTACGGCCACAGCGCAAGACCGTGCAGGTGAGATAGGGGTATAACACACCGCATCTCACAGCGAGTCAAACCGCATAAGTGAATAGGGGTATTACACATTACAATCACTCAGAAAACTGAATGGATCCGCGGTCTGAAACTCCCAAGGTTATTTTCTCATTTAACTAAATAAAATTTCATTTAAAAAAAACGTGTCAAAAGAAAAGCCCATAAAGTTATGGATAATGGCTAATGATCAATGAAACATATTTTAAACAAAAAGCAGCGAGCAGCTGGACATCGGGACATAGAGCGTACAGTAAGTTGGTCTGGCACGCGCAGGTCTGAGCAGGTCAAGAAGCTCCATAATCTGTTGGCTTGGAAAGCAAAACTTTTTTTTTTTAATAACGACCACGGGGAAAATATGAAAAGGGCTGAAGTTTTGTCTAAAGGAAAAATTTACATGACCCACACGGCTCCACGGACCGCGCCGTCTTCAGTTTAACACAACACCACGCTCGCTGCCTAATTGTTCGGCACCTGTTTAATATTAATATTGATTGCCAATTTTAATGCATTAGTCACATTATGAAATAGGCTAATTAAAATGACTTTTGAACTGAACGCAAACCTGTGCAGGTGATGCAACTTTCTAGTGCACTATATGCATGAGCATTTCTATGAATACAGGAAGTAAAAAGATAACGAATAGAAGAAAATTTTTAAAAACAAAGCTAAAAGTCACCTCTATTAGTTTTGATATCAAATAAAATAACATTCTTAAACAGGCCTACAGTATATTCCATCATGAATACGGCTTTGATAACGTGCCATAATGTGTTTGCATACACCGCTGATTTATAAAGACTGCTGCTCAGTAGCGGCGACTAGCGTCTTGAGCTGAAACTACGCTAAGAATGAGTTAAGGTTGGTCCAGACCAACCTTACGAACGTGTGACTTAGCTAAGAGATACTTAGCGTAAGAATGTTTCGGGAAATGCGCCATAGCGTTAAGAGAGAGGTTAAGGTACAACTTAAGAACTACTTAGCGATAAGAAGCTTTCAAGAAACCGGGCCAAGATAATTAAAAATCAAGTCAAGAATCTTGGGGTGATTCTGGAGACAGACCTTAGTTTCAGTAGTCATGTCAAAGCAGTAACTAAATCAGCACTCTATAATCTCAAAAACATTGCAAGAATTACAGTGGTGTGAAAAACTATTTGACCCCTTCCTGATTTCTTATTCTATTGCATGTTTGTCACACTTAAATGTTTCTGCTCATCAAAAACCGTTAACTATTAGTCAAAGATAACATAATTGAACACAAAATGCAGTTTTTAAATGAAGGTTTACGTTATTAAGGGAGAAAAAAAACTCCAAATGTACATGGCCCTGTGTGAAAAAGTGATTGCCCCCCTTGTTAAAAAATAACTTAACTGTGGTTTATCACACCTGAGTTCAATTTCTGTAGTCACCCTCAGGCCTGATTACTGCCACACCTGTTTCAATCAAGAAATCACTTAAATAGGAGCTACCTGACACAGAGAAGTAGACCAAAAGCACCTCAAAAGCTAGACATCATGCCAAGATCCAAAGAAATTCAGGAACAAATGAGAACAAAAGTAATTGAGATCTATCAGTCTGGTAAAGGTTATGAAGCCATTTCTAAAGCTTTGGGACTCCAGCGAACCACAGTGAGAGCCATTATCCACAAATGGCAAAAACATGGAACAGTGGTGAAGCTTCCCAGGAGTGGCCGGCCGACCAAAATTACCCCAAGAGCGCAGAGACAACTCATCCGAGAGGCCACAAAAGACCCCAGGACAACATCTAAAGAACTGCAGGCCTCACTTGCCTCAATTAAGGTCAGTGTTCACGACTCCACCATAAGAAAGAGACTGGGCAAAAACGGCCTGCATGGCAGATTTCCAAGGCGCAAACCACTTTTAAGCAAAAAGAACATTAAGGCTCGTCTCAATTTTGCTAAAAAAACATCTCAATGATTGCCAAGGCTTTTGGGAAAATACCTTGTGGACCGACGAGACAAAAGTTGAACTTTTTGGAAGGTGCGTGTCCCATTACATCTGGCGTAAAAGTAACACAGCATTTCAGAAAAAGAACATCATACCAACAGTAAAATATGGTGGTGGTAGTGTGATGGTCTGGGGTTGTTTTGCTGCTTCAGGACCTGGAAGGCTTGCTGTGATAGATGGAACCATGAATTCTACTGTCTACCAAAAAATCCTGAAGGAGAATGTCCGGCCATTTGTTCGTCAACTCAAGCTGAAGCGATCTTGGGTGCTGCAGCAGGACAATGACCCAAAACACACCAGCAAATCCACCTCTGAATGGCTGAAGAAAAACAAAATGAAGACTTTGGAGTGGCCTAGTCAAAGTCCTGACCTGAATCCTATTGAGATGTTGTGGCATGACTTTAAAAAGGTGGTTCATGCTATAAAACCCTCAAATAAAGCTGAATTACAACAATTCTGCAAAGATGAGTGGGCCAAAATTCCTCCAGAGCGCTGTAAAAGACTCGTTGCAAGTTATCACAAACGTTTGATTGCAGTTATTGCTGCTAAGGGTGGCCCAACCAGTTATTAGGTTCAGGGGGTAATTACTTTTTCACACAGGGCCATGTAGCTTTGGATTTATTTTCTCCCTAAATAATAAAGCCCCTCATTTAAAAACTGCATTTTGTGTTTACTTGTGTTATCTTTGACTAATAGTTAAATGTGTTTGATGATCAGAAACATTTTGTGTGACAAACATGCAAAAGAATAAGAAATCAGGAGGCGGGCAAATAGTTTTTCACACCACTGTAGATGTTTTGTTTCCAATCAAGACTTGGAGAAACTTGTCCATGCCTTTATCACCAGCAGGGTAGATTATTGTAATGGTCTCCTCACCGGCCTTCCCAAGAAGACCATTAGACAGCTGCAGCTCATCCAGAATGCTGCTGCAGAGCCTTCAGTGTTCAGAAGTTCCATGCACCAAGACCTTATAACACACACAGTCTTGTTTTTTTAAAACATAAATTGTCAAGGAGACACTGCCACTTCTGAACACTGAAGTGGATAATACCTCTTGCTGTGCAGTGTCTTTTGCAAGTTGAGGAAGTTCACACCGGACTTTTTTCACCGTGCCCAGTAGCATTATTTTTGCGCAGGCCTGGTAAATCTAGTGATAATCAGGACTTCTTATTTCTATTTACTTTAGGTTGTTGTTCTTGCAGTGTTACTGTGTGTGCTTTGCAATGTCAGACACATTCAAATGCAAATAATGCACCCTCCCCAGGTGTGAATCAGCTTTTCTCACCTTTACACTCTGAGAAACTAAAATGCATTTTGGATCTTGCTTCAGGTCTCTTCTTAAATTTGTGTAAATGTAAAATCTTCTGGATTCCACATTCTAAAATTGACATTCTTACCGTTTTTAATCCCTGGAATGAGATTTTTCTTATCATAACATGCATTTATTGTTATTAATCACTGTAATGGAAAAATCATATTTTAATTATGTATTAATTCTGATCCTTGAAGTAAGTGTGTCACGTAGACGTTAGAAGTTTGAACTTGTCTGTCGAAGCTTAGAGACACAAGGCCAAGAACAGAATAGAAACAACCTGATTGTAGTTGTCCCTGAATAAATGATAAGGTATGGACATCTGGTCTGGGGCAGATAAAGAGTCATGAGTTTGAATGTAGGAACTTCATGTACGGGGCATTGATTATGTTAACAGAGATGTTTGTGTATAAAATAGGACAGCTAGAGAAAGAGATCACCTTTCTCTATGCTGCAACTGTTTGCTGTATGAGACTGGTCCTTCTGCAGAAGTTTAAAATAAAACCTTTGTTACTTTGTTCTTACCCAGTGTATGGATTACTTGTCTTTATATTGGTTTCAGAATTTCCACCACATCACTCTATACTGTTTTTAATCTCTCTACAATGTTTTAATCTTAGATAAAAAAATAAAATAAAAAATAAACAAAAAAAAGCAATACAAGGCATGTTATGATAAGGAAACTTTCTATCTCTCCAGTGGGGGTAAGAAACACAGCACCCGCAGAAGTAGACTATTAATTATGAATGCGTCGGGGAAAACAGCAAGGAAACTGACTGGCCATTTTAATAATTCATTGATAAGTTGATGTCTTTGGTTTCAGCTGTGATGAAGGTGATCATGTCATCACGTCATCTCCGCAGTAATCCACGTTTTATACGAATTACATAAGCCGATCAACCCCCCCCCCCCAATTGGTTTATATAAAAGCAGACATTTCGCTTTCTGTAAGTATATATTTTTCACGTCTGTGAGGCGAGTATACACAGAGTTTTGCTTTATTTTCTGACGCGCTCAAGTTCACAGAAACCGATACAGCGCACCCTGTTTCCTTTCATTATTTTACAAAATCATAATGTTTTGTCATCATTGTACGTGCACTTAAAAGTAGAATCTTATATGGGCTATGTAGCTTATATAGGTTTATTATATCGTTTTTGCCCATTAATCTGACAACCCCTGTAGCTCATCCACTTTTTCTGATGCACAGCCAGAGTTTTCTGGCTACGCGAGTGTTAGACATAATACAATATAAAAGCTTACTTTGTTAACATTTACTTTGCATAAATTCGAAGGGAACTAAGAAAGACCTATATTTAATTTAAGTTCTAAATTTGTACTATAATTTTAGTACTGTGATTGTAAATTCGTTTAATGTTTCATTTGTATTTTCTAAGGTTTTTGCCGGCAGTGGTACAGTGCAACGGGGGTGCTGGGATGTATAAATGTAATTTGTTTAAAATTTTTCATTATTTATTAAAGAACATTATGATGATCATAACAGCCTACTGCATTTAATTCTTATAATAACGCAAAAACACATCAACATCTGCTGACGCAATAGCACGTCCTGATTATGAATTCGTTTAACTACAGTATTTCACTTGATTTTATCCACTACTACGTGCAGCTCTAAAGGAGCTGTGACTCATTAATCTTTGAGAGAATGAACTGATGCACGAGGCATCAGTCTATAGTTATATAGCGCCACTCATTAGTAAAAGCCAGCAAACACACAAACCCAAATGCTGCCACCGTGAGGCGTGGCGGTAAAACCAGAATACCGCTTGAATACCATCTGTAGAAACATAAATTGACACTAATTCCATGAATTGTTGTGATTAAAATAATTGTTTCTACTTGAGTGTTTTGCAGTGTGTTTACACATTAGAATATAGCTACAGTCCAGTATGACTGAGAACACAGTTCGAAATATGGTTGACTCCATCAATGTATTGTTCTTTAACCTAGTCTAAGGTTAATATACAATATATTGTCAATAAAATGACAAACAAGCCACAGCATAGAATTCCACAATACCTTGGTTCAGTACAATTGTTTTATGACACTGGCCTAGTGGTTAGCAGTGTCACCTCGCCCCTGCATGATTGAGGATTTGAATCTGCTCGTGCTTTTTGCTGGCACTGAGATAACTGGAAAAATCTTAAATGTGACCATTTAATGACCCTAAAAAGGATAGGATGAAGTACTGTAGAACATCATTGCTTAGTAGATGTCTTAAGACAGTCTCTCTCTCACACACACACACACACACACACACACACACACAAACGTGTATGTATATGGATGGAAGTATGGTGTACATGTGACTGTCCTAAGGCACAATGATTGTCTACAGTACTTCATCCTTTCAATTTTTAGGGTCATTTAACTTAACATAACACAAAATAATGTACAAGTGTTCTTCAAACTATTTAATTTCAAGCATTGTTAGGTAGTGTATTACTACTGACGTTTATAATATCACATTTATTTTTTTTATACTTAAACTTCTGGTTTAAATATACAGTAGGTCTTATACTTTAAGAATTACAAGCTGCAACTTTGCATACAAATTTTGTTTCAGTTATATAAAGAACTACTTGTAACTGCTTTGTGGAAAAGGATTATTTATGTGTAATTACAAACAGCATGAAACTAGAAAAAAATAATAAACAGTATCTGATTATGAAAAAACAACAACAAAAATAAAGAATATAGGAAAAGCCCTGGATGGGAGTATGATGTGATTCTGGGATCATAAGTGTCATATAATTCCTCCTCCAATGGGATTTCAATTCAGAGCATTTAGATTAAGGCATTTAATAGACACATATCTTTTTTCATTTTTTTTATTTGATTTCTATGAAATAAAACAATACATAATTTATTAATGGTATACAATAAATTGATTGGATATAAGAAGATATTCTACTGTTATTAGTTCATTAGTTGTTTTAATTTCAGATAATTTCAGACTTTGCTTGTTTTACTCAATTGCAGTAATACTTTAATTAAAATAAGGATATGCATATTCTTTTAGTTTAGCTTTCTGTTAAATAGAAAAAAGTCTTCCTATAAATGATAATATTGTTTGTCGAATTTCTTTTGTTTTCAGCCCATAAATTAGAGGGTTGAGAATTGGTGGAAAGATAACAACTGAAACACCAAAAGCCCTTCTTAAGTGTGGAGATACTGATTCTAACCTGTGAGAAACCAGTAATAAGAATGTGTTAACCTCAAAACTAAGAAAAACAACTAAATGTGTCCCACAAGTTTGCATTGCCTTACTTATAGATTTTTTCTGTTTAGTAGAAAGACACGTTATTAGAATTTTTATATATGTTAATGATACTATTAGTATGGAAGAGCCTTGTATAAGAGCTATAGTAAACAACCCATAATAATTATTTACACTAGTATCCTCACAGCTTAACTTCATTAAAGAGGGATTATTGCAGTACATGTCCACTATGTTTGTCCTGCAAATTGTTTTACTTAACGTGAGTGCAAATACAGACCCGATAATGGAAAAATTTATGAACCAGGCTATAAAAATAAGTTTCACCAAGGTACCCCGTGTCATTAGATTGTGGTATCTCAAAGGTTTACAAATGGCAATGTATCTATCATAAGCCATGGCATTGAGAAATAAAAGTGACCCACATAAGTAGAGATGAATTAGGATGCCCTGTATTGCACAGGCAAGGTAGGATATTTCTCTACTGCGAGACAATATGGTACAAACCAATTGAGGGTAAAAACCCGTAGTTCCCATCAAGTCACATACAATCAAATTAAACAGCAGTACATACATAGGTTTGTGCAGATCCCTTTTTACAATAAAAGTCACAAGTATTATGGATTGAAAGAACAAGATTAAACAGTATGTGATGATGCCAAAAATGAATATAGAAATAGCACTGAATGGTGGTATGTCCAATGATTCCATAGTCAGTATGGTTATAAAGCGTGACACATCTGAACTATTAAATGACATTTCTCTCTCCATTTTAACTTCAAGACCTAATAAAACAGAAAAGAATATGAGTTAAGACATCAAACATGGGCGAAGTATTATTATGTTTTACAGCAACTATCATTTTGTGATAATAACAAACCTGACTAAGACACTCTGACTAAATCAAAGTGAAGAGATCTGAGGTGGTGTTTATTTTCACATTTGGGTATACACCCAGAGACTTAAAATATTTGAACCTATTTATGTTGACTTGCTCCCACAGGCCAACTATTTTTCAAATCCCAGTTGGTGACATCAGGTTACATGAAATTATGGGTTTGTGTGGTATTCTTGGAGCTGTACACCTAACTGTGACACCTATAGAGAAAGTATCACTATACTGGCCTGTAGATATAGTATCACCAGTGGCGGACGGGCCATCTGGAGTACCGGGAGTTTTCCCGGTGGGCCGCTGGCCAGTGTGGGCCGGCCCAGTCAGTACGCCAATATATAAAAAATTACGGAAACCCTAATATTGCATCTATTTCCTAATCATATGGATGAGTGCGTCAATCGCACGGGTGCCGCCGACAAAGAACGTGTTGTTGCGGGAGAGAGGTTGATTTACAACAGCTGTTTATGGGAGTGTAGTCCAGTGCGGGAGATGCATTGTGGGTAATGTGGTCCGGTGTGTGTGAACGGGAATGTGAGATGTAAGCTGGGATATAGAGCCTGAGTTTTGTTTTCTTTTCAGTAGTTTTTAGTTGGATTTAAGTGCGGGATCCACCCGAAAGGTTGTACTGTAACCTGACAATGCAGCAAATAAAAGAACTGGCATCGATCAGTTTGTTCTTCTCATCAAAACACGAGCATGAATTAATGGGCTGTTACAGATTTGGCCTTTAAAAACGAACACGTTTTCAGAAAAGGGATCCCGTGACTTCCCGCGGGTGCACGCGGGAAGCTTTGAAAATGCCCTTCATTACCTGAAGGGGGCAGTCGTGTTTCATTCTGAAGTACTGTGTGTCTACTGAAGCCGAAAAATGTGTTATGTCTCTTTGGCGCCTATTGACAGCAAGCGACAGAGCTCATAAACATGTCAAGCTCAAACTGATATGTATTTATTCTTCATTTTCTTCTCTCCTTCAATGATGGTACTTCTTTGACTGTACAATTATTATTATTAGTAGTAATTCTACTAGGTTTCCTATGCAAGCGCACACAAAGAAGCCTATGTCTTAGCTTGCATGCACATCCCCGATTATATACAGATAAGGTACCTTCTAACCCCCAAAAGAAAGTGAAATCAAATGAAATCAAATAAAAATTTCTCCCATAGTGCTAGCTCTCTGGCTCTCCGACTCCTAGCTCTCTGACTGCTAGCTCTCTGACTCTCCGGCTGCTAGCTCTCTGGCTCTCCGGCTGCTAGCTCTCTGGCTCTCCGGCTGCTACCTCTCTGGCTGCTAGCTCTCTGGCTTTCCGGCTGCTAGCTCTCTGGCTCTCCTGGCTGCTAGCTCTCTGGCTCTCCGGCTGCTAGCTCTCTGGATCCTGTCTTTTTTAAAATTGCTGCCTCTATTATTGCCGTCCCCATCACAGATATATTCAATTTATCTTTACACACAGGGCAAATCCCTTGCGCTTGGAAGTCACTATTAGTGTTTCCTCTTTTTAAGGGTGGCGATTGGTCAGATCCCAATTGTTACAGGCCTATTTCTGTTTTGCCATGTATCTCTAAGGTTTTGGAAAAACTTGTAAATGGTCAACTCACTGAATACTTGGAAGCTCACAACATCTTATCACCTGCTCAATCAGGATTTAGAACTGGGTTTGGGTGTTTAACAGCAACTCTTAAAGTCTTAAATGATATATATTCTGCATTGGACTCTAAATTGTACTGTGCTGCTATTTTTATTGACTTGGCCAAGGCCTTTGATTCTGTCAATCATAAACGTCTTATTGATAGGCTTTATGTGCAGTCTGTGAAATCTGAACAACTTCTTTCCCAGCCTCTCCCAGTCACCAATGGCATCCCACAGGGATCAATACTTGGACCTACACTTTTTTCTATTTATATTAATAATGTAGCTAATTCGGTTACAGACTCATTTATCCATCTTTATGCCGATGATACAATTCTTTACTCTACAGGTCCTTCTCCTGCTGCAGTGTTGCAGCAACTTCAACTCAGTTTTAATAGATTGCAACAGACCTTTTCTGTCATGCACACTCAATCTGCGCACGGCACTAGGACCAGGAAGTAAGACGGGCGCCAAACCAGGAAGTATAAAAGAGGTAAACAAACGATGGCTTACCGCTCAGTCATTGAGTTCGGCCCATGTCGGTTTCGGTTGTCGTTTCAGCAAACCGTGAGTACTCACCATTTGGTTTATCTGCTTTCTGCTATTGTGTGTGTATTTATAGGACGCGGGTTAAATTTGTGTTTTTCCCTTGCTCCGATTTTGTGAGAGTCCTTAGATTAAAGTCGCGTGGTTATCCTGCCTACTCGCTTCTCTCCGCGTTTGGGTTTACCATCCACGCTACATTGGGCTAACCGCTAAAGCTACGTCTTCTGGTCCCCGAGGTTAGTTCACTCTTGACAGAATGACTGAGCCCTCCGCGGTAAACCCAGCGGATCATGCGCACCTCTGCGACGTGGTAGATCAGCATGCCGCGCTAATCGACAAGCTAACCGGGGAGATCGCTACTCTGCGCCTGGGCCTCCAAGACGCTGCGGCCTTGCGCCGCGAGGTCGCGGAGCTCAGGCAGGAGAACGCGGATCTCCGGGCGGCTGTTGCTGGCGCGGCTAGCAGGCCTTCCGTCACGGCGGCTGCCGTGCCGCACCCCCCCCCCCACTGATGTCTTCTTATCGTTACCAGAAAAGTGGAACGGCACGGGTGTAGTGTGTTTCTGACAGCGCTCGATCTGGTGTTCGAGTTCAATCCCACCAAGTACTCCACCGATCGGCTACGCATTGTTCTTCTTGTCTCGTTGCTCAAAGGGCAGGCAGCTGAGTGGGCCACGGCAGTTCTCAAAGCAGACACAGACACCACCCACTCATACAATGAGTTCACCCACCCACTCACTTTCGAGCACCCAGCGGGCGAGGTGGAGACCGACACAAGACTCTACCACCTGAGGCAGGGAGGATCGTCTGTGAGCCGCTACACAACTGAGTTTCGCACCCTCGCCGTACAGACCACGTAGGGCGATGCAGCGCTCCGGACGTCCTACTACGAGGGCCTGGCTTCTCGGATCAAGGACGAACTAGCCGGGCGAGAGCTTCCTGCTACCTTGGAGGGCTTGATTCAACTCGCTCTCCGGATCGACCAGCGCCTTCTCTCTCGCCCGAGGCCAGCCCCTCGCACCCTGCCGCCTGCACCCACCTTCACCGTCACCACTCCACGACCCGCAGACTCCGCCACCTACACCACCCCTGGACATGTCGGCTCTCCACCTCCTGCCGTGGTTGACACAGGAGCCGGGGAAGCCATGCAATTAGGACGCGCCTCCTTGACCGCTGCAGAACGGGAGAGACGCTTTCGCGAAGGACTCTGCGCCTATTGCGGGTCAGCCACACATCACCGGGCAGCTTGCCCTCTCAGGCCGGGAAACGCACAGACCCGGTGAGAAGGGAGAGACACTCGCCGGGTCACCTTCGTCTCTCCGCCATCACCACCAACTCCTCCCGTCTCACGGTTCAGGTACACCTCCAGGTTGGCCACAAACGAGTCCGAAGTGCTGCGTTCATCGACTCCGGGGCAGCAGGTAACTTCATTGACTCCTCTTACGCCAAAAAACTGGGGGTAAAACTCGAGGCGTTATCCCAGCCCGTTCGAATCACATCTGTCGACGGTCGGCCCCTATCCACCAGCCCAATCAGCACCCAAACCGAACCCATCACCGTCTCCATCAACCAACACCATGAACAGCTACCCTTTTACGTCACTTCCATCTCATCACCTCCCATCATCCTTGGACATCCCTGGCTGCTACAGCATGACCCCCTCATCTCCTGGACCCAGAATCAGATCCTCCAGTGGGGCGCGACCTGCAACAAACTATGCCTACGGGCAGCGGCTGGGACGTGCTCTAGGGAGTCCGAGGCCCCCGACGTCGACACCAACTCCATCCCAGAACCATACCGGGACCTGGCGGAGGTGTTCTGCAAACGGCGAGCCACCCATCTTCCTCCGCATCGTCCCTACGATCTCGCCATTGACCTCCAACCCGGCACGGTCCCACCCCGCGGCCACCTTTATTCGCTTACATCGACCGAGATGTAAGGTCATGGAGGAGTATGTGACCAACGCCCTGCGCCAAGGCACCATCAGGCCCTCCTTCTCACCTGCCGCCGCGGGGCTCTTCTTTGTGAAGAAGAGAGGCGGTGAACTTCGCCCTTGTGTCGACTATCGGGGGCTTAACAACATAACCATCAAAAACCGACATCCATTGCCTCTTACCAACTCAGCCCTGGACGCCCTCTCTGGCGCCACCGTCTTTACGAAGTTGGACCTCCGGAGCGCCTACAACTTGGTGTGCATCAGAGAGGGCGATGGGCCAGGGGTAGCTCAGTGGTTAAGGAATTGGACTACGGTTCGGAAGATCCCAGGTTCAAACCCCACAACCACCAAGTTGCCACTGTTGGGCCCTTGAGCAAGGCCCTTAACCCACAACTGCTCAGATGTGTAATGAAATAAAAATGTAAGTCGCTCTGGATAAGAGCGTCTGCCAAATGCCTAAATGTAAATGAGTGGAAGACGGCATTCATCAGCCCCACCGGACACTACGAAAATTTCGTCATCCCGTTTGGACTGTGCAATGCCCCCGCCGCATTCCAACATCTCATCAACGATGTCGTTCGTGACATGCTCGGTCGGTGGGCATTCGCTTACCTGGACGATATTCTGATCTATTCACGCACCATGGAAGAACATACCCAGCACGTCAGGGCGGTTCTAAAGAGATTACTCGCCCACCAACTGTACTGTAAGTTGGAAAAGTGCACTTTTCACGAGCGCTCCACCACGTTCCTGGGTTTTGTCATCTCGCCCCAGGGTGTGGCCATGGACCCGCAGAAACTAGAAGTTGTGCGTCATTGGCCCCTACCCAAGACCCTCAAGCAGCTTCAACGGTTTCTCGGGTTTGCGAATTTCTATCGTCGCTTTATCCGGGACTACAGTACAGTTGCCGCCCCCCTAACCACTCTGACCCGTCTTTCATCTCTCCCTTTTCACCTCAACCCTGCAGCCGTCTCCGCTTTCCGGTCACTTTGTCACCGCTTCACCACTGCACCGATTCTCCACCACCCAGTATGGGAGAAATTTTTATTTGATTTCTTTTGATTTTACTTACTTTTGGGGGGCTAGAAGATACCTTATCAGTATATAATCGTGGATGTGTGTGCAAGCTGGGACATAAGCTTCTTTGTGTGCATTGCATATAGGAAACCCGAGCTTTACATTGGGGGGGCTAAAGACGGCCCTTTAATGAAACCCAGATGTTGCAGAGAGGAGGGGCAGGCACTGCATATGTACTATAGCACACAGCAAGAGAATTCAGTTGCTCCACGGACACAGCTCCGGCCTTGTTGTTTGATAATAAAGGTCGTAATCTTCTGTAAGCAAGGCCCGACTCTGAGTATTTTTCCACAACATAATGGCGCTGCGAGCAGGGTGGAAAGAGGGCAAAGGTGACTGACCGGCGTGGGCTTCCTTGGTCAGCAACACAACCAGGTGGCCACTTACAAAGGTAAGCAACTTTTGCTTATATACTTAGGTTGTGTTGTTGGCTGAGGATCACCCATGGTGGTAAGGACTCCTAATAAAGGCCTCTCCAACTCAAGTAATTTAAAATGGGCTTTGTTTCCAGAAGAGAATGCATGCATCAGATTACTAACAGTTGTACTGATAGTGAATTGAGAAGATAAGCATTGCATTGGTCTGGGTGTTGTCAAGTGGGCATTGATTGATGGCAACAGTAACAGACGGTATGAGGAAGCGCATTTGGGTGTCTATTTGTTTTGTTAAGTGGGCTTTGATAGATAACAGGACAGGAAAAAGGTAGATGATCTCGGTATTAATTTGTACTCATTGTCAAGTGGGCCTTGATTGGATGGCATGAGTAGTGTAACAAATTAATAAGGAATTGCGCTTAATTAGTTATATTGCTTGTGTAAGGTTACCCAGCAATTAATAAAAAAATACCCGTTGTATGAGGAACGTACTGTTGTATGTCATAAGCAATTTTTGTAGCCACCGTAAATGTTATATGGTATGAGTTGGGTGGTGTGGTAATTAATTAATATCTCTTCGTATGTGGAATGTACAACTGTACATCATAAGAAATCACCCCTTATGTTTTATTGATATGAGTGACAGGGGTAATTAATATCTCTTCGTATGGGGAGCACGATTTGTGCCATTAAGTTGATTTAAGTTGAATTCAATTGCAATTGTTTGTGTCTGTGATTTTGTGTCTATTTGTTTCTGTTTGAGTGTGTCAGAGCTCTATGTTCGCCTAGTGTGTGTGTGTGTGTGTGTGTGTGTGTGAGGGAGAGAGAGAGAGAATGGTTGAATGAGAACCATAAGCTCTGTGTTCTGTGAACAGGGCTGGACCTCCCGAGGGAATTGTGTGTGCAACCCTCAGAGGGGGGGCAGCTTGCTGCCAGTCCAGAGACGTGTGTCTGAATGAGCCCTATTAAAGTAATAGCTAGCCTAATAATTAAATAGATAAATATTAATCAATAAAGGGACACGTGTGAGTGGAACAATGAGCCCTTTTAGCAGGGGGACAAGTATGAAAAGAATAAGCCCAATTTTCTAGGAAAAGAGGGATAAGAATGTATAGGCCTCTGACTAAATAAATAAATAAATAAATAGTGTGGAGTGGTGAATGTGTATGAACCCCATCTTAATATTGTGGCATTACACACTTACTGATAAAAGTGTTCACGGTGCATAAAAGCACTATGCTTTTTACCAAGTGTTAATTTGAAAATAGGGAAGTGGTGTAGATTCAGGAGTGATTATCATTGATGAGCCTTGGTAAGTGGAGGTGGAGACTTCTGTGATTCTAAAAGAGTGTATATTGTTGTAAGTAAATTTAGCCATTAAGTAAGTGAATAGGCATAAATAAATAAATAAAATAAAAAATTAAATAAATAAATATCTAAGTGGTGACATAGGCTAAAGCATAATCTCCTCTCCGGTGGAGACTTTAGTGCCGAAGCATCCTTTGTGTGAAGATCTCATCACTAAGACCTCCAATAAGTAGCAAAAAGAGGACCAAAGATATGATTGCAAGATCATATCTCCTGCAAGAAGGAGGGGACATTTGATTCAGCACTGTGTTCTGAGATGGACACCTTGATAAGAAAATTACAAAGCGGTGGCAAGAGAGAGAAAGCATGTCTGGAGAAGTTGAAAAGACAGCAGGAAAGAGTGGATCTAGCTTTGGTTAAAAAAAATAAAATAAAAATAAATAAATAAATAAATAAATAAATAAGTGAAGTTGGTAAGAAAGAAACAGGAAGTGATTGAAAAAGTTAAGAAAGTCAAGATAGTGAGGCCGAAGTAGTAGAGAGGAGTTAGTTACACCTCCCCCATATAGTAGGTGCAGGAAGACAGTCGAATTCCTAAGCGTAAGGGAATGGGGGAAGGTTCTGATGAGATGGAGAAGGAATGTTATGCAGAGCGGTATAAGGAAAGTGGGGGTAGATTTACAGAGAGTGGAAAAGCTATGTGTAGAGAAGGATGTAGAGGAACAGGAGGGGGTGCAGACATGTGGAGAGAGGTCAGACAGCAGCACTAAAACACCAGTAAAAAGCAGATAGCTACACCATTAAAGACTGGACATAGATCTTTGTACAGTAGAGAGGATGGGGGTGAAGAGGATTTGTTATTTAATATGGGCAGTTCCACAATTCCCAATTTTAATTAAAGGTGGGGGCATGAGGGTGTTGTCAACCGCCTCCCCAGCATTCAACGAGGGTGCAGGGACATGGTCTTAGACGAGCAGACCTCAGGCAAGCTTTTATCGGTGATTGATATAAAAACTCTATTGGTGAAGACTTTGTGGAGAGGAAAAACGTGCTTCGGACTCGAGTGAGGCTGTACATACATACCACATAGATGGACTGTCTTTGAGGCTTTGAGGCTGTTGTATGGCAGGCCTTGCACGCAGAGTGTTGACCCAAGGACATTAAAGGGTGACCTGGAGGCAGTTACAGCTTGAACACCTTACAGAGCGAACCAAGAAAAAAGCTCAAGCTGCTCTGATTACCAGAAAAAACAGAGAGGGCCACAAGCAATCCTTCATCAAAAATCCAGCCAGCTTCAGTCAATGATGACATCACCAGCAGCATTTTCTCCAAACTCAAGCCAGATGCCTGCGTCTGTCACCAACGTTTTCACTCCAAGGCCAAGCATGAGGGGATATGGATTAAATTGCCTCGCATAGCCATTGCCCGGCCCCGAGGGATGAGGGGGGGGGGGACAACATCCCAGGTCCGATAAGTCATGCTTCTCACATCTGGAAAAGTTTGCCAGAACCGTAAGATTCTCGGGAAGAAAAAGTAGTTACTACAACCCAACAATAAGAGTGTGACTATACCTGTATTAGTCTCAAGTCATATTAGTCTCAAGTTAATTTACTAGGAAAAGAATTATTAGGTGAATTAGGACTGCGAATATGGTGTTCTCCAGAAGGGGTGTATGTTGAACATAAATTCCTGAAGCACAATTACCCTGTCAGACTTTCACTGTACAATGATGTATGACCCATCACAACACATCATCATAGGCCTGTAAGGAGCAGCTATCAGTGTAGAGGAGTGTGATTTTGTAAAAAGGTGGTTCAATGTAACTGATTCTGTTCTTCAGGTGACATTGTATGTACTGCAGGATAGAATTGCAGCTCATAGGATTTATGTTGATTTTCATTCTGCAGATAAAACCTGTGTAAAAAATCTTGTGTCGTAATAAATTGATTCGTACTTCTTAAGGAAGTTGTAGTTAGCCACAAGTCACAAACCCAAATGGCATCAGCATCTGAAATCGACTATGGGAAATTAGCTATATAGGCAAATGGATAGTCAAATCCCATCTGAATTATAGTCTAAACAATCAGCCAGCCAACTTCAAGTCCAATGTAAACCAGATGTAGAACCCCCCAGAGTAAGACAATATGCTTTACGACCTGAGGCAAAGCGGGTATATAGAACACTATTGAAGGCCTTGTAAAAGCATCTGTGCTAAAACAGACCAGTTGTTGCAATACTCCTATTTTTCCCGGTGATTAAGCCAGGTACAAATAAATGGCATCATGTGCATGATTTACATGCAGTTACTAGTAAAACAGGAAAGTATCCAGCAGAAGTTCCAAATCCACACACACTGCTGACTAATGTCCCTCCCTAAGCCAAATATTTTATTGTAATGATCTTTGTTCAAGTCTTCTTCAGTGTTCAAATGGCAGAAAAGAATAAACTACTGCATTTATTTGCATTTACAAGAGCAAGTTGACAAAATAGATACCAAAAATGCCACGGTGGTTCAAACATTCACTGTATATATTCAATCAGAGGTGGAAGCTGGTTTAGGAGGTTAAAGGATAGAAGATAGCCTGGGTCAGCATATGGGTGACTGTTTAATATGTCTATCATCATTAGAAACATGCCAGAATGATTCCATTAAGGTACACCGTAAGCTAGTAAGGAGGTCATAAAATGTCATAAACTAAACTACAATACTGTAAGCCTCAAGTTAAATTGTTAAGGTGACTAATTTCACATGATACGACAGCCGTAGTACATACATAATTAGAAGGCATAAGTAAGGCACCAGTGTCACAGCCTGATAAACAGTGATGGCTTTCTATGGTTAACAGGTTTTATGCTGACTGGAGTAAGGAATATGCAGGAAAAAACAGCTCCACTATGGGAGATAATAATGAGAAAAGAAGAACTGCAAGATCTAAGTTCTCCCTTAAAATAGAACACAGATATACTGTTAGCATTTGAATCCATCAAAAAGAAATGCAGACTGCACCTACTTTAGGTATACAGTACCTGATGATAGCAATCCATTCTATCGGTATGTAGTGAACCAAGCTGATGGATCTACCTCAGCTATACTGATGCAGGAAACTTGCAGTGATAGGAAAAACCAGTCCCTAGCTTACTACAGCACTAAGCTAGATAATATAACTCAAGGTGACCCAACATGCTACCAACAGGGTTTTGTAGTTGTATATTATACATATAGAACAGCATCTTCATTGACAACAGGTTACCGATAGATTGTATAAATTGATAAAAACAAGGGGAAGGTGTTCTAACCCAAGCTCGCCTCCAAACATATTCTTCACTGCTCACATATCCCGACATTAATATAAAGCGATGTGACACAGTTAATCCAGCTAAATCACTCACTTAAACCTATAAAGGAGTGACTCATAGTTTTGTGGCGAATTCATTGGCATTTACTAGGTTATGACCTGATCTTGAATCTAAGCCTATAGCTGAAGCGGAAGTGACTTATTTTGTTGATGGATCTAGTTTAGAGACCAGGTAGAAAGTCACACAGGGTATTCAGTAGTGATGAAGGATGGAGAAGATTTTAAACCTATCCTATCTCAGCATTGTACACAACCGTGTTCAGCTCAGTTAGCTGAGTTGAAATCGCTCACCGCTGCTTGTCAATTAGCCAAAGGTCTAGTGGCAAATATTTTTGATTTTTGAATTACAGATTCAGCCTATTCCATGGTGTATGTCATCTGTTTGGAACCGTATGGAAGCAAAGGTTTAAAAAGCATGAAGGAACTCCCATTCAAAATTCTGAACGGATAAGTAAACTAATGTCTGCTCTGATGCTACCAAGATGATTGACTTTCATTAAATGTCAGACCCGTAAAAAAAGGGAAATGACTGTGTTGCTAAAGGTAACAACATGGCAGATTTAGAAATGAAGTGTGCATCAAAATGGCAACTAGCTGTGCAAGCGCACATAGTCCTTATAGAACCACAGCCTCAGTAAGAGGATATCATTTGTACTCAACATCAAGCAGGTCCGTACGAGCACTCGATGTGGCTCCAGAGGGGAGCGCAGGAGGACGCACAGGGTATTTGGTGTCCACATGAAGGTCTGATCATAGCACCCATAGCACTGGTGAATATTTCTGGTTTAAATGCTCATGGACTGGGCCATTGTGTAAGAAGACAGGTTGTGAGAAAAATCAGGCAACATGGGTATTGGTCTTTATATCTGCTATGGTTGAAGAGTTCCTAGCTTCATGGGAGATATGTGCTATGCATAATGTCAGGAAGGAAACAGCGACACCTATAGGCTATATACCGGTACCAGAATGACCATTTAATCACTTAGTGGTGAACTATGTGGGTAGGATAAAGTAGTGTTCAGGGCGAAAGATACATGCTTGTAATAACTGACATATTTAGTAGATGAGTAAAAGCAATAATATCTGCAGATGAAGAGTAAGGAACAGTTATCAAATCGTAAGGGAAGTGATATCTAGATTTGAAATTCCATCAGAGATGAGTTCCGACAATGGATCAATATTCATTCAGAAAATGTAAGACAGGTGCTGCAACAGTTGGGAAAAAGCTAAGATTTGTGGATGTCCACAGTCCCAGGGGACGGTAGAGAGTGTAAATGGTAATCTCAAAGCCAAGGTTAATAATAATTGTAGTAGTACAATGCTATACTAGGTTTTAACTGATGCTGTACCAATGAGCTAACAAGCATGTAATCTAACACAAATACACATCTAACCCCGCATGGAATGCTTACGGGTCGAGGCCATTCTGTAGAGGCCATATAAAGGCCCACCGCTTAAACAGTTAAAAAAAATCTTATATGAAGAAACTAACTGCCGTACATGAAGTAATCTATGTGCAGGAAAAGAACAAGGAGGAAGAGACGCTCCGTGTCCCATCACTCCAGGAGACCAGGTCTATCTGCGAGTGTTCAGGAGGAAGTGGGACAAGCCCAGGAGGGAGGGGCCCCGCAAAGTGTGGCAGCCACTCCAACAGTGATTCAAGTGAAAGACAAGACCGTGTGGTATCACTTGAACCATTACACGAGAGTCACAAAGAGCTATGGGTACCGAAAACGACAGAAGAAAGAAAGAATTACCTAACATCAGAAAAAATACAAAGAAATTAAATCATTATTGGAAAATAACCAACTATTGGCACAAGTTGGATACCAAATTGTGCAGCGTTGAACACTCCGCTGCTCCAAATTAAGAATGAGAATCTGCTTAAGAGCCGCATCCACTTCTGATACAAACAAGACTGACTGATGGACTGACTTTGACCAGGTTTCTCCTGACACAATTAACAGGACAAACAATTGTACAGATTATATGTGACAACTAACTGTGTCCTTTACATTGTATAAATGCATTTCTGTTAAACTAACACTATATTGCTTTTACAGATAAAACAGCAGCAGTGACAACTAATTTTAATTTCCTCCACAGGAAAAATGCACGAGAAGGAAGCAAGCCTTAACCAGATTATGACAATATGTAATGCCACTAAACACAGTTCTCTTTTATTCCAGGTGCAGAAATTTAATTAACCCTCTGAGGTCCGGGGTGATTTTGGGGCTCTTGAGATGTTTGGACATGCTCTGATATTTGTGCTTTTTTCAGCTACTTATAATATATTATTGACCAACCTGTATTTTTCTTGTAATCAGTACAAACTGTTCTACAATAATACCTGACCAAAATGAATGTACGTGTTTGCATTTTTTAGGAAAAAAATATTATGCGTGGTTAGTAAGTTTTGTGAAAAAAAAAGTAGCTGAAATAAGGCCATGAAACTCATACAGACAATTTGTTCACAAGACATTGTTTCACAAGGGCTGGTGGACTAGTGTTTCTGCTTCAAAATGATGTGAAAATGATCTTGTTTACTTGCTCACAGAAAACAATATAGTGATTAACACTTTTTAAGTCACTTTTTGAGTGTAAAGGGTCTATGCGAGAAGGCGTGATCTATCATTACTAATGCAGTGATTGACACCTGAGAAGACAAAGGCCTGCATACTGATCTGCATAATGAGCCATCAGACAGGTATGTGGCTGAGACAGGAGAGTTACAAGAAAGAATCTGAGCATAAAATAAGTTTATATATTTTCAGTGTTTAGGTTATTTGAGAATATATTTGACACACAAAAAAATCTTGAGATTCATTTGCGAGTTCAGTTAAACAGTTTATTAGGAACAATCAAAGTTGACTTTTTAGCAGCATTACTGCAATCACTATAACAGAAAATATAGCTAACAATAATATATAGATATATAAACACACACACACATATATATATATATATATATATATATATATATATATATATATATATATATATATATATATACTGTATATTATAATATAGAAAACAACAACAGCTCTTTGTAATTACCAGAACAAATGACTTTACCAACACTGTACTACATTTTTTCTACAATACACTACAGTTTATTATGATGAATATATTGTATTATATATTTATATAATATAGTTATATTTAACTAACATCTATGATGTACTGAATGTGCACTTACTCGTGGTTCTCCAGTGAACTCGAAACTGAACGACACTCACGTGACTTTCTTGTGCACGCGCCGGTGATGCGGCCACAGTCCTAAACAAAAACAAAAACTGAAACTTGAAGAATGGACGTGCATACAATCATTCACAAACAACAGCTGGTGAACAATTTGACCATCTGAAACACGGTATAAACAATACAAAACACGTATATATATATATATATATATATATATATATATATAAAATAATAAAACTTCAGACAGATCGTAATCAGATTTTATTGCGGGCTTGTAAGTAGCGTGCATATTTAATATTTTAACCAATTTTACTCTTGCTGGCATTTAGTATTTTCCAAATGTACATATGAAATATAGAGCAGTGATGGTGAGAATAAAAGACTTACTGGTCAGGAATTACATCCTCCGTTGAGTCCAGACGTTGTTCTAAATAAAGCCGTTCCTCGTCTGAGTCTTGCTCTTTATGAGAAAGTAAATTCTTCATCGCTGTCCATCTGAAGCGCTTCTTCACCCGTGTAGCGTGACATCATTCAAACGCAGAAACAGTAAGTAACTGTATGATGCAGCTTGTTGTTTTATGCCCTGGGGGTGTGCACGTGATCACCTGCCTCACCTCAGGTCATTTCCATATGAACAGCGCGCGCGCAGGGAGGCGGGAGCACATTAGCTGTAATGAGCCGATACAGGAGAATCTGTACCACTCCTTACTTTCATACGGATTACATAAAAGCAGATTATTTGTTTTCACGGTGACCTGCATCATTTAAAAGTAGACCCTTTAAGCTTTCTATAGATATATTTCTCATGTCTGTGTGTGCAGTATTCGCGGAGTTTCAGTTCATTTTAGTGACGTGTTTCAAAAAGATTTTGGCGGAGACTGAGACGGCTGAAAGCGCACCCGGTTTATTTTATTTATTTTATTAATGCACAAAGTGTTCTTTTTAACATGTGTGCATACAAAAAAAAGTAGACACTTTACAGATTCGATTAATATATAGATCTTGTCTGTACGATAAAAACTGAAAGTGTAATTTAAGTTCTTATTGGCGTCATCAGGGGAAAACACCTCAAAACGCATATATGCGTTCGCGGACCTCAGAGGGTTAAAGCAGTTAATGGGTGACTTTACTGTGTCAAGTAAATTTATGAATGTGATTTATGAATTTATTAATCAAAGGTTTCCTAAAATTAACAGCATTTCCCAGCAACAACAGACAAGGATGAATTTTTGGACACAGTCATAGAGGATATCCCGAACTTAGCCATATACTGTATATCTCTAACAAGAGACTTTACTGGTTCATATATTGAAGTGTACAGTATCTTCCACGGCATGAGCCCACAATGACGTGCTGGCAACCTCTCTTGTGGGCTCCAACTGACTCCCTGCGGTGTGCAAAGCACCTGAGTTGAAGACTATTATATTACAACAAGGCTGTTTAAATGTATATCCATTCTTACAAATTGTATTGTGTTATTGTGTAATTGTATGTTCCATTGTAGGTTATATGATTTATCCAATTGATGTAATCCTAGAAAATCACTGTATTAAGTACATGTTCATGTCATGTTATTGAGTAATGGGAAGTACGATGTCATGGAGGTCGAGTCTTTTACTCCTATTCCTAGTCAAGGGTGGAAGGAGAGGTTTGGCCGAATCTCCACTAGAGGGCGAGTCCATGGGTCGGTCATTGATAAAAGTCCAGTGATTTAATTTAATCACCAGTTAGTATAAGGAAGACTGACTCATGGAGTCGCACTCTAGATTAACCAATTAGTGTGGGACTTATAAGTCCCAGAGGGGGGGATATATGGGAGAAATTTTTATTTGATTTCTTTTGATTTTACTTACTTTTGGGGGGCTAGAAGATACCTTATCAGTATATAATCGTGGATGTGTGTGCAAGCTGGGACATAAGCTTCTTTGTGTGCATTGCATATAGGAAACCCGAGCTTTACATTGGGGGGGCTAAAGACGGCCCTTTAATGAAACCCAGATGTTGCAGAGAGGAGGGGCAGGCACTGCATATGTACTATAGCACACAGCAAGAGAATTCAGTTGCTCCACGGACACAGCTCCGGCCTTGTTGTTTGATAATAAAGGTCGTAATCTTCTGTAAGCAAAGCCCGACTCTGAGTATTTTTCCCCAACACCAGGTGCCAGTAAATCATTCGTTGTAGAGGTGGATGCTTCAGATGTGGGCGCTGGAGCTATCCTCTCGCAACGAGGTCCAGATCAAAAGCTACACCCATGTAGCTTTTTCTCCAGAAAATTTGATTCCACTCAGCAGCGATACGGGGTAGGGGACCGCGAACTGCTGGCCATAAAGTGGGCTCTGGAGGAATGGCGTCACTGGCTCCAGGGCACCAGCGAGCCATTCATAATCTGGACAGACCACCAAAATCTCATCACAATTTGAAAACTATAACTTTCACCTCTCATACCGCCCGGGGTCTAAGAACACCAAAGCGGACGCCCTCTCCCGACAGCTGGAGGTGGACCTTCCCCGGGCGGACCCCGCGTCTGTCCTTCCCTCTTCCAGGATCATCACCCCCCTTCAATTGGACCTGGAAACGAGAGTTCGCCAGGCACAGGGTACAGAGACCGAACCGGCAGGTGTGCCACCTGGACGACTCTTCCTGCCCGAGGTGATGAGACCAGAGGTCGTCCAATGGGGACACTCATCGCCGATTTCAGGACATCCGGGCACATGACGATCCCTCCAATTACTCTAGCGGGACTTCTGGTGGCCGTCCATGACGAGGGACGTCCAAGAGTTCGTTCAGGCATGCC
Source organism: Channallabes apus (assembly GCA_030522415.1). Lineage (NCBI taxonomy): Eukaryota > Metazoa > Chordata > Actinopteri > Siluriformes > Clariidae > Channallabes > Channallabes apus. The sequence goes on along the minus strand of CM060111.1, from coordinate 26,553,328 downwards.
CAGTGTGCGCCAGGGCGAAGAACACCAATCAACCAGCCCCAGGAGAACTGCAACCGTTCCCAGTCCCTCGACGGCCCTGGACGCACATTGCCGTCGACTTCATCACGGGCCTGCCGGCCTCCGAAGGAAAGGACCCCATCCTCATGATCGTGGATCGGTTCTCTAAGACCATGCATCTGGTGGCTCTCGCCGGACTCCCGTCAGCAAAGGAGACAGCAGAACTGATATTAGAGCACGTAGTCCGTCTGCATGGGTTCCCCAAGGACATCGTCTCGGACAGAGGGCCCCAGTTCACAGCCCAGTTCTGGAAAGCCTTCTGCCGTCTGATCGACTCCACCTGCAGTCTGTCCTCCGGATACCACCCACAGACTAATGGTCAGACGGAGCGGACCAACCAACAACTGGAGCGCTATCTGAGATGTTTCGTAGCAGACCGTCAGCGCTCCTGGGCACGCTACCTCATCTGGGCTGAACTGTCACACAACCTCCACACCTCCTCTGCCACCAACCTAAGCCCATTTGAGGTATGCTACGGTTTCCAACCCTCCATGTTCAACCACCCAGAGCCGGAGGTTGATGTACCGTCTGCCCAACAGTTGGTCCGCAGATGTCGGCGGCTATGGATTACGACCAACCAGGCCATCCAACGTGCCAATGCCCGCTATACCCACCAACACCGCCGTCGACATCCTCCGGGACGACTGTACCACGTAGGTGAGAAGGTATGGCTTTCCACAAGAAACCTCCACCTCCACACCGAGTCAAAAAAACTTTCACACAGATTCATCGGACCATACCACATGACCCACAGGATTAACCCTGTCACTTACCGGCTCCAGCTGCCTGCGGCGCTCCGGATCCACCCAGTATTCCATCTATCTCAGTTCAAGCCCTTCATCTCCTCACCCATGATTCCACCCACCCCTCCAGCTCCTCCTCCCCGGATCATCGACGGCGGTCCCGCCTATACCGTGCGCCGAATCCTCGACTCGCGCCCTCGGGGCAAAGGTACTCAATACCTGGTGGACTGGGAGGGCTACGGCCCCGAGGAGCGATCTTGGATCCCGGCCCGGTTCATCCTCGACCCCGAGCTAATTCGGGACTACCGTCACAGGGTATCCTCCACCCCAGGACCGTCAGGAGCCAGTCCTGGACAGGGGGGGTACTGTCATGCACACTCAATCTGCGCCCGGCACTAGGACCCGGAAGTAAGACGGGCGCCAAACCAGGAAGTATAAAAGAGGTAAACAAACGATAGCTTACCGCTCAGTCATTGAGTTCGGCCCATGTCGGTTTCGGTTGTCGTTTCAGCAAACCGTGAGTACTCACCATTTGGTTTATCTGCTTTCTGCTATTGTGTGTGTATTTATAGGACGCGGGTTAAATTTGTGTTTTTCCCTTGCTCCGATTTTGTGAGAGTCCTTAGATTAAAGTCGCGTGGTTATCCTGCCTACTCGCTTCTCTCCGCGTTTGGGTTTACCATCCACGCTACATTGGGCTAACCGCTAAAGCTACGTCTTCTGGTCCCCGAGGTTAGTTCACTCTTGACATTTTCCAATTTGCATCTTCAGCTAAATACTTCCAAAACTAAAGTCATGTTGTTTGGAAAAAAAGGTCACGTTTAATCTAGCTTTCCAAGTATCTGCTCCCTTGATGGGACACCATTGGAACAGACTACTGAATACAAATATCTGGGTATTTGGCTAGATAACACCCTGTGTTTTTCAAAACACATTGATAATTTGAAGTCAAAGATCAAATCAAAACTTGGGTTCCTTTATAGAATGCGTTCTGCATTTACATTATCTGCTAGGAAAACTCTGGTGCAAATGACCATTCTCCCCGTGAATGATTATGGTGACGTTATTTATAGATCAGCATCCAAAGGCCTGCTTCAAAAGCTTGATGTTCTCTACCACTCTGCCATCCGGTTTATATCAAACGCTCCTTTCAAAACTCATCACTGTACCCTGTATTCTCTCAACTGTTCTACATTGTATACCCGCCGCAAAATCTATTGGTATATGGTCATTTACAAAACTATTTAAAAAAATTATTGGGGAGAGTGAATAATTTGCATTTGAATGTTGTCTGGCATTGTAAAAGGAGGCACTAAAGAGGAGGATTTTTATTTAGACTATAAAAACATTAACCTGCATCTATTTTTAGGCATGCAAGCTGCCACTTTTTAGTAAAGAATTTAAGTTTTCAGTAGAAATCTTATAATGCCCACATGACATGACGGAATTAGGCACGGCTGTTGAGCTATCCTTCCTAATGATCCCAGCCTTGCACCCCGCGCTATAAAATACGAGTGCAACGGCCATCTACGGAAGCTCCAGCTTCCTCTCCGCCCGCGCTGGCTCTTCTTTGAAGTCCCTGGGTGGTGCACGTTCCATTTGCCACGCTTGCATGCCGCACTTCCGCGTTGTTGCACGGGCATCATCTGAAGGGGAGGCCGCCTAACTAGTGAGCGAGGTGCGATATTGATTTGGGCGCACGCCGTGACTGATTGTTACAATCTCCCAGTTTTCTGGGGGTCAAAGATTTTACCAGCACAGTATCTCCCACATTAAAAGGATGTGTGGGTTTTTTTTTGAGGGTATTGGAGTCACATGAACAATTTGTTCATAATGTTTGGTTAGGGAGTCTATTAGAGCAGCAGAATATTCAGCAATATGTACATCAAGATCTGTTGTTCCTATCGCGAGTTTGCCTTTCCTCCATGGCACGGGAAAAGGTCTGCCAAATATAATTTCATGTGGTGACATGTGCACGTCTTTTCTCTGTCATTCTCATTTCAGCTAAAACAGCAGGCAACAGATCAACCCAGTTTTTACTACCCATAGTTTGCATTGATTTAGTCAAATTTTCTTTAAGTGTCCTATTTGTTCTTTCTACTATACCTGATGACTGTGGATGATAAGGAATGTGAAAATGCCAGGACAGTGAAAGATATTTACACAAATTCTGTGTTACCTGTGATGTAAATGGTGTTCCTTTATCTGAGTCAATAGCATGAGGAACGCCATAACGAGGTATTAATTCTTTCGCTAGGACCCGGGTTACCACCTTTGCATTCTCTCGAGCACACGGGAAAGCTTCCACCCACCTAGAAAACTTGTCGACCAAAACCAGAAGATATTTGAATGTGCCACATGCAGGCATATGCGTAAAAATCAATTTGCCACTCTGCAAACCGGGCAGTAGGTAAAGGAAGATTTTCTTGTTTACCTAAACCCTTTGTCACATTATTCTGAGCACACACCAAGCATCTAGATATTAATGAATCAATTGTTCTAAGCATTTTAGCTATGCAAAAGAGTTTTTTCATATCTTTCTTAACCCCCCCTTTCTTAACAAGGAACGGAATACAATGAGACGGCAGGCATAAACGACCATCAGCACAATACCATAAACCATCAGAAGCAACATAGGCACCTTGAGCTTGCCAAAAAGAGGAATCATTCAGCGTGGCTTTTAAAGTTTGTAAAGACAATAAATCTAAATTGGGAATCAAAGAACTAGCAAGAAGAGATGTATTGATCAGATCAGAATTTGAATCAGGAAAGAAAATCTGTTTACGGTTCTTTAGCAATACGATCAGCTAGCGAATTACCTCGCACTTCCGTAGAGTCACCAGAGGAATGAGCCTTAGTTTTTACAATGGCGAGAGTACTAGGTAAATGGCATGCGTCTATTAAATCCTGAACAAGAGAAGAATGAGAAATAGACTTACCCTTGTCGTGGAAATTAATTGAAGACTCAGGCTTTGGTTTCAGAAGATAACGGCCTTTATTTATCATGCAATACCGGCCGAGCGAGGCTGCCAGAGTCACACAGATCCCTTGCCTTCTCTTCAATATATAGCCACCCTAGACAAAGGGATACATTCTATATGCAATGATGTCATTCGAAACATCTGGGCCTTGTTAGGCCTATCCATTCTTGGGGGACTCGACATATATATCAAATTCCTTGTGCAAGCATATTTTCAGACCTGTCCAGCTTCGCACGCATACCCCTGATTATTTCCAAATGGGATACTTCTATTTCTTAAGAGTAAGTAAAGTATAAGTAAAATCACATAAAATCTAACCAAATTTTCTCCCATACATCCCCCCTCAGGGGCTGACAAGTCCCATACTAAATGTTACCTGGAGTGCAAATCCATGTGCTAGCTCTTCTTACACAAATCTAGTGATTCAATTAAATCACTGGACCTTTATCAATGACCAACCTATGCCTTTGCTCTCTAGGGAAGATCGAGCCAAACCTCTCCGCCCTTATTTTACTCGGATGGAGTAAAAGACTTGACCTACATGACATTATCTTTCCGTAACACAATAACATAACATGAATAGGTAATTAATATAATGATTTTTCTAGGATTACACTAACCTAAATAATCTGGACAATTTATACAGTCTAAAATGAAGCATGCATAATACAGTACAATGTTTAAAGCAGATATAATGTTGAACAGCCGGGTCATAATATAAGAATCTTCAACCCAGATACTTTGCGTATCGTAGAGGGTCGCCTTTTGGGGAGAGGCCAGGCCAGTGCTTTCACCCAAGGCATGGCTCATCATCAATCTTCTTCGTCCTCGTCAGAGGTGCCTGAATCCCCTGCTGATTCTTGGGAATCACAGTCTGAGCTGTAAATGTCTTTATCATAGGTTAGGGGTATTTTCTCATCTTGCCACTTTAATACCTCCATTTGTTGAACTGTAGCTTTTATGACCAAGGACTTTAATATAGGAAGAACACAACAAAACAACAATCCTCCTATTAATATAGCAAATCCCAAGAACATACCAAATTTAGCAAACCATGCTCCCCAAGCTCCCAGTTTCAGATCTAGCCAGTCCCATATTTTATTATCCCTCACAGCATTTTCAGTTACTTCCCGTCTCAGATTTTTAAGTTGATTCATGGCTTTAGTAAAAGTTCCATCAGGCACTGTATTGTTAGGAATATAAGTACAACATTGATCACCAAACAGAATGCACACACCTCCTTTCTTAGCCAATAACCAGTTTAGTGCTTGTCTATTTTGCCAGGTCATTGTACTAGTAGCTACTAATTACTCTCCTAATGCAGCCAAAGCATCTTCTGTATGATTAATAAATCTCTGTTGATTATAGTAAATATAATTAATCCATTCAGCATTTTTATTAGGTGTTATCCATATAAAAATAGACTCAAATCCAGATTTTACCTCATCTCTGGCTTTAAATTCATTAGGTATACCTCTGGGTTGTCCTACTGAGTCTATATACACGTTGGGATCAGGTTGGTAAGCCCTCCTCACTCTATGATTGCCTTCTGAGTTACTTATCACTATGTCCCAAACCGCTATTGACATTTCCTGGATCATCCGGACTCTAGCACAGATCCCTTTCCAACGTTTTGGTAATGTTGCCCATAGGTACCACTCATTATGTCTGGCTGTGTCCCACAAAGAATCTAAATCATTATCTTTTACTGTACCATTACTCTTATTCTTAGTATGTCTACGTTGTTTGGATGGGTTAAATCTTTCAATTAAGTTTTGTACATTGGGGGATATTGTTGTTATATCATTAGGCCTAGTCAATTGCTGTAAACTTAATTCTTGGGAAGTCTGATTGGAGCTGTGTAGAGGTGAGCTGACCACGGCTTGATGTAATACCTGGAAAATAATGATCATTAGGTATGCTATCCACTTTATTTTCCCCATTTTTCTGCTTTATTTCCTCTACCCCTTTCACACAGATTTCAAGACCTTGTAGGGTCCCCTTACTTAATTTAGGGACTCTTGTGCAATGGTTTAAATGATACCAGGTGGTTTTGCCTTCCACTTGGACTGCTGTAGGAGTGGCTGCTACAACTTTGTAAGGCCCCTCTCTCCTGGGCTCATGCCACTTTCTCCTGAACACTCGCAGATGGACCTGGTCTCCTGGAGTGCTGGGACACAGAGCGTCTTTCTCTTACACCACCTCCTGGCTCTTTTTTCCTGCACAAAGATTGCTTTATGTATGGCAGTTAGTTTCTTCATATATGATCTGAGTTCCAGTTGTAATTGTTCTAGTGGTGGCCCTTTATATGGCCCTCTACAGAATGGCACAGGCATGGGTCGACCCGTAAGCATTTCATGCGGGGTTAAGTGAGTGTTTCTGTTAGTTTGCATGCGATAGCTCATTAGTGCAAGCGGTAAAGCATCAACCCAGTATAGTTTTGTACTAGCACAAATTTTATTAAGCTTGGCTTTGAGGGTGCCGCTTATTCTCTCTACTATACCCTGGGACTGTGGATGATAGACACACCCAAAGCTTTGCTTTATTCTTAACTGTTGTAGTACTTGCTTTACAGTTTTCTGAATGAACGCTGATCCATTGTCTGAACTTATTTCTGACGGAATTCCAAACCTAGGTATCACTTCCCTTGTGAGGAATTTGACAACTGTTTCTGACCCTTCATCTGCAGATGGTATTGCTTCTACCCATCTACTAAATCTGTCAATTATCACAAGCATATATCTTTTGCCTCGAGCATACTTTATCATGTCCACATAATCCATAACCAAATGCTTAAACGGTCCTTCAGGTACCGGTATATGGCCAATAGGTGTCGCTGTTCCCTTTCTGACGTTATGTTTAGCACATATCTCACATGAAGCTAGGAACTCATCAACCATAGCATGCAGATATGGAGACCAATACCCTTGTTGCTTGATTTTTCTCACAACCTCTCCTCTAGCACAATGGTCAAATCCATGAGCATCTGAAATCAAAATGTTCAACAAAGCTGTGGGTGCTATGATCAGACCTTCATGTGAACGCCAAATACCTTGTGCATCTTTCTGAGCTCCCCTCTGGAGCCACATAGAGTGTTCGTATGGACCTGTTTGATTTTGAATCCGAATAATATCCTCCAACTGTGGCTGCGGTTCTATAAGGACTACGGGAGCTTGCACAGCTAGATGACACCTGCTAAGTCTGCTATGTTGTTACCCTTAGTAACATAGTCATTCCCCTTTTTATGGGCCTGACATTTAATGATAGCCAATCGTTTTGGTAGCATCATAGCAGACATTAGTTTACCTATTTGTTCAGCATGTTGAATGGGAGTTTCGTCACTCCTTTTAAACCCTCTTTGCTTCCATACTGCTCCAAACAGATGACATACACCATGCGAATAGGCTGAATCTGTAAAAATATTTGCCACTAACCCTTTGGCTAATTGACAAGCAGCGGTGAGTGATTTCAACTCAGCTAACTGAGCAGAACACGGTTGTGAACAATGCTGAGATAGGATAGGTTTAAAGTCTTCTCCATCCTTCATCACTACTGAATACCCTGTGTGACTTCCTACATGGTCTCTAAAGCTAGATCCATCAACAAAATAGGTCACTTCTGCTTCAGCTATAGGCTTAGATTCAAGATCAGGTTGTAACCGAGTAAATGTCAGTGAATTCGCCACACAATCATGAGGCACTCCTTCGTAGGCTAAAGGAACCAATTCAGCTGGGTTAACTGTGTCACATCTCTTTATGGTAATGTCGGGATATGTGAGCAGTGAAGAATATGCTAGAATGTGTGCTTGAGTAAGAACAAATTTTCCCTGTTCAATTAATTCTACCACTTTATGATGCGTGTAGATGGTTACCGGGTAACCCATAATCAATGTGGATGCTTTGTCATATGGATAATGTACTGTTGCTAGCCCCTGTTGGTAGCAAGGTGGGTAGTCTTGTGCTACATTATCTAGCTTAGTGCTGTAGTAAGCTAAGGGCTGTTTTCTTCTTCCACTGCAGGTTTCCTGCATCAACACAGCTGAGGCATATCCATCAGCTCGGTTAGCCACATACAGATGGAACGGTTTGGTATAATCCGGTATACCTAATGTAGGCGCTGTTTGCATTTCTTTCTTGATGGATTCAAATGCTACCTGTGCATGTTAATGGAGCACTTAAAATTTGCAGTCCTTCTTCTCTCATTATCTCCCTCATTGGAGCTGTTTTTACAGCATATTCCTCAATCCAGTCAGCACTGAAACCTGTTAGGCCTAGGAAAGTCATCAACTGTTTAACTGTTTGTGGTAACAGTGCTTTACTTATGCCTTCTAATTGAATAGGCGCTATGGCTATTGTACCATGTGAAATTAGCCGGCCTAAATATTCAACTTGAGGCTTGCAGTATTGCAGTTTAGCTTTAGTCACTTTATGACCTCCTTGCTAGGGTTGGGTACCGAAAACCGGTGCCAATACGGCACCGGTGCCTATAGACCCGGTATGTACCGGACCGAAACAGCACGCGAATTTCGGTGACTCATTTCGGTGCCACTTAAATGCCTGAACTGTCGATTGAAATATTTGTTCTCTAGATTCATATATTTTTGTAGATTAATAGTTTATTATATTAAATAAAAAAATTAAAAGCACAAATTATCCCGGAAATGAGAGACCATCCGACATGCGCGTGAATGCAGCAACTAACGTTACACACGCTCTGACGGCAGCAGGCGGTCTACCGATAGCTTAGCTTGCTAAATTAAACAACTCTCGTTAAAATGCCTAAAACTAAACGGTCGAAAGTGTGGCTGTATTTCACAAGAAAGGATTCCGACACCGCGACGTGCAGCGAATGTTTTACAGCAGTTGCGTGTAAAGAGGGAAACACGTCAAATCTAATGAAACATTCAAGGGCAGACGGAATAAAGTTAAAATCAGAGGGAGGCACTGTGTTTAACAGCTTGTGGACAACCGCTGGCACTATCGGTGTGGACGACCCTCAGCCTCAGTCACACCAACTGTAGCAAAAAGGAGTCTACTGATTATGATGACGACAGCAGACTTTCCGCAGGTTAATAGTAGGATAGTGTAATGTTAATAGCAAAATGTAAATCTTGCATTCATGTCCTGTGCAGGGCAATAAGTCAGGAAAGGAGTCGTATTTTGACAGAAAAGGCAAATATGGTGAAATTTCTGCAAAAGAATTGCTAAAATTTGAAGCTTACATATTCATATATACTTTAAACTTTTAATATATTGTTCAATTTTAAGCATAAAATTTTTTGTTCAATAAAAATTCATTCTTGAGTCATCCACTATGATTTTGTGGCTTAAAAGTATCGGTTCAGGCACCGTTTTGGCAACGGTACCATTTTCAAAGTATCGATTTGGCACCGGTATCGAAAAAAAACCAAACGATACCCAACCCTACTCCTTGCCCTAGCTTGCTGAGTACCTTAATGGAATCCCTGTGGCATGCACCTAATGTCGACGAGCATATTAATACGTCATCCATAAATTGCAATAGACTACTTTCCATCATTAAATCTGCCAAATCAGCTTTCAAAACCTGATTAAATATATGTGGGGCATGACGATATCCTTGTGCCATGCGTCGGTACGTATATTGTTTACCAGCATATGTAAACGCAAACAAATACCTACTCTCTTCCGCCACTGGAATACTGAAGAAGGCTGAACAAAGATCAATCACAGTGAAATATCTGGCTTCGGGAGGGACATTGGTTAGCAGTGTGTGTGGATTTGGGACATCTGCTGGATAATCCTCTGTTATATTATTAATTGCACGCAAATCATGCACAAGATGCCATTTATTTGTACCTGGCTTGATCACCGGGAAAATTGGAGTATTACAACAACTCGTTGTCTCTTCCAGCACAGATGCTTTAACAAGACCTTCAATTGTGTTTTTTATTCCAGCTTCTGCCTCAGGTCGCAAAGGATATTGTCTTACTCTGGGCAGTTTTACATTTGGTTTAAGCTGTACATGAATTGGGCTGGCTGATTTAATTAGGCCTACATCTGTATCATGCCGTGATCATAATTCAGGTGGGACTTGACTCTCCATTTGCCTATACAACTCATCTTCGGCAGTCTCAACTACCTCTGATGCTGATGCCATTTGTGTCTGTGACTTGCTGCTAACTACAACTTCCTGAGGAGTACCAATCAAATTATTACCACACAGGATCTTGATGTAGTTCTTATATGCAGAATGAAAAATCAACGGGTTAATGGTTGTCTCCCACTGGACTTCTGTAGCTTTCTTCATCATTGGTCCTAAGTCCTTTGAACTGCAGTTTTGTCCTACATACAATGTCACATGAGGAACAGAATCAATTACATTAAACCACCTCTTTACAAAATCACACTCATCTACACTGATAGCTGCTCCTTGCCGACCTATGATGATGTGTTGTGTAATTAATTCAACCTTGTTCCCTTTTGTCTCTTCCTGCCATGTCCGTTTAAAGTCAGTAACCTTAGATGGGTCATATATCATTGTACAGTGAAAAGCTGAACAGGGTAGCTGTGCTTCAGGAATCTGTGCTTTAATTAATTTTCCCCACTTATGAATTATTTGACTAACATCTTTTTCCAGCTGTCCTATCCAATACACATTTGCAGGTGGCTCAGACATTACCATTTGATTTTTAATACCTGTCAAGTCGACGTACACCCCTTCTGGAGAACACCATATTTGCAGTCCTAATTTACATAATGCATCTCTTCCTAATAAATTAACCGGTGTCTGACTTGAGACTAATACAGGTATAGTCACACTTTTATTGTTAGTTTGTAGACGGACTGGGGCGGTCATAGGAATTAACTGCTTTTTACCCGAGAATCCTACTGTCTTGGCAAATTTTCCAGACATGGGGAGATGCGAGGCATGACTTAAATTTAAGCATGTATAAACCGCTCCTGTATCAACTAACATGGGTGTACTTTTACCGTCTACCTCAATATGTAACATGGGTTCTTGTTCTGCACTAGTTGTCAAAATAGGCAACTGGTTCTCCCTGGTAGGATTCTCTGGGCACCTCTAACACCCCTGACTCGGGGCCCATGGGTTAATGGGTTCAACTCTATCTCGAAGAGGCTCGCACCCCTCGGGTTTTGACGCCATGGATGTGAGAGGCAATTTGATCGGTTGTGTCCAACTTGTCCACACCCCCAGCACACGCCTGGTGGAAAGTTAGACTGAGGATTACTTTGTCCTCTTTGTCTCCACTCTCTCTGCCCTGGCCGTTGAGTGAAAACATTAACGACAGGTGCAGGCATCTGGTTTGAGTTTGGAGAAAATGCTGCTGGTGATGTCATCGCAGTGGATGCAGCCTGCTGGACTGTGGGTGTTGGATTACTTAGGGCCCTCACCGACATTTGCACTGCTTCTTCTGTTCTTAGTGTAGCTTGGACTTTTTTCTTGTTTTTCTTTGTTAGTTCTTCAAGCTGTAATTGAGTCAGTTTCCTTTGCAACTCTTTTTCTTGGGCTTTCAACTTCTGCTCATTTTTTCTATACTGTTCAACAGCATGTGAGACGTGATCACAGAACTCTTTGTGTGATTTAGAAGTTAAGCCGACCACATCTTCCAGTTTACTTTTCACTGGTTGAGGCATAGCATTTACTATGGTTTATCTGAACAGCATAGACAACAGTGCATCTCCCTCAGGATCACTTTCAGTCTCTTGCTTCCATTTCTTTAACTGCTTCTGAATGTACAGTGTTGGATTCTCTGTTTCTTCTAACTGGTCATCTTTTAATGCTTTTGGGTCGACCCTCGTTGGATAATCTGCACACAAGGCATGCCACACAGACGGACGATAAGCAGCAAAAACAGTTCCATCCATATGGTATGTATCCACGGCCTCACTCAGGTCAGAAGAATGGAGGACTTCTTCCAATTTTCCTACCCCCACAATCCTTGCCAATAAAGCTTTAATGTCTCCCACCGACAAAAGTTTGCCAGATGTTTCTTCCTCTAGACATCTTATCCATTTACTAGCACCTTCCAGGATGCTCGGCAGGCGGTTGACAAGCCTTTCGAGATCTTGCGTTGCCCAAGGAATGTATTGTCCCCGAGCACCTTTAATTAAAATTGGGAATTGTGGAGCTAGGTGTCTAAGTTTACCAGTGTTCCTTCCCTGTTTCCAACTGCCCATGTTAAATGACAGATCCTCCTCCTCCTCCTCTTCATCTTTTTCACTGCACAATGGTCTATGCCCAGTCCTTAATGTTGTACCTATCTGACTTCTTACTGGTGTTTTAACACTCCTGTCTATCTTCCCTCCACTCGCCTGCATCTTTTCCTGTTCCTCTATCGTATCTTCCTTCCCATACACCCTTTTCACTCTCTGTAGATCTGCCCTTACTTCCTTGTAACAATCTAATGGTGTGCTTTCCTCTCTATCCTCTTTCCTACCTTGCCTCTTTCTCAACTTCACACCCGACTCTTCATAATCTTCTTCTAATTCTACAGGACCTTCCAATTTCATCTCACCAGAAACTCCCACCATGCCCTTAAGCATCGGAAAATGACCCTCAGTTTGTACATACGGAGGTGGTGTAACCACAGCTTCAATCTCGCTACTACGGGCCTCGTTTCCTGACTTTTTAGACTTTCGTCTTACTTGCTTTTTCTGTTTTATCAATTCCTCCCCTTCTTGCTTAAACAAAGCTAGGACTTCTCTCTCCTGCTGTCTTTTTAACTCTCTCTGGGGACGCTTTTTCTCTCTTGCCGCCGCTTTGTAATTTTTTATCAAGGTGTCCATCTCAGAAGACAGTGCTAAATCAAATGTCCCCTCCTTTGGCCATTTTGTAATCATATCTTTAGTTCTCTTTTGCCATTTATTTGAGATCTTAGTTATGAGGCCAGCACACAACGGATGCTTCAGCACTAAAGTCTCCACCGGAGAGGCTGCCATTATGCTTTAGCCTTATGTCACCACTTAGATATTTATTTTTTATTTTATTTTTATGCCTATGCCCTTACTTAATGGCTAAACTTACTTACAACAATATACAATCTTTTAGAATCACAGAAGTATCCACCTCCACTTACAGTGGTTACTCAATCGGAATAACCATTCCGTCGCGCTCACCGCCGTTTAAAGGCAACAGCGGCCAAAATAAATCAGTTGCATTTCAAAGTCATTCGTAAAGTGACATTTTCATTCATCGCAGTAAATACAACAGTGATGGTAATTTCCACAACAAACATGAAAAATCTGAACCAGAGCTATTGATGTGTACTGTACAATAATCGGTAAAAAAATTTTTTATAGTAGATTTATTAACTGAAATAAATGACCATATTTTTCAAGAGAATTTTCAAGCCCCACTCATCAAACAAAATTATAACGAAACCGGCCAAGTTTACTATTTATTTAAATATAAATTTCTAAACCAATAAGTTCAAATAACACCAAGTTAGTTAGCACTGTCGCCTTGCACCTCCAGGGTCTGGGTTCGATTCCCCGGCCAGGCTCGATTCCCGTCTCTGTGTGCATGGAGTTTGCATGTTCTCCCCGTGCTTGGTGGGTTTCCTCCGGGTACTCCGGTTTCCTCCCACAGTCCAAAGATATGCAGGTTAGGCTAATTGGCGTTCCTAAATTGCCCGTAGTGTGTGATTGGGTGTGTGAGTGTGTGTATGTGTGTGTGCCCTGCGATGGATTGGCACCCTGTCCAGGGTGTACCCCGCCTAGTGCCCGAAGTCTCCTGGGATAGGCTCCAGGTCCCCCGCGACCCTGAACACAGGATTAAGCGGTATAGAAAATGAATGAATGAATGAATGAACACCAAGTTATTATTATAACAGGCTTACTTCGTCACTTATCTAGAGCTTGCTTTCAAAGAAGTCAAGTCGCTTATTAACGTGACTGGGGTGAATTTTCTCTAAGTGCCAGCTTGGTGTAGCGGTTAGAGCACTTGGCCAGAGATCTACAAAGCGCTGGTTCAAATCCCGAGTGATGATGTTTTAAAATTGTTTTATTTTAACTATAGCAAAATTAAGATAAAACTAAATAAAATGTTTTAAGTGCGCTTAAGGTAGAGTCTTATAAAGGCTATGTAGACTTATATAGTTTTATTATATAAATATATAATATTTATATAATAACGGCACAAATACACGGCTCCATCCCTTTCCCGCCTATTCAGGGAGCCTACGGAGTGAGCGATTAACCATAGACAAATCGATGGGTGTGCGCCCAACTCACGTTACTCGTGAGTCGGCCTATTCATGCCGGCTGGTGATAATTAACGTTAATATGATCTCGGGCTTGCTCACGATGCTCAACATCTATAAAAATAGCAAAGTATTGTGTATAGAGTGATAAAAAAACTATCTAACGCATGTTATGATAAGGAAAATCTGTAAAGAACAGTATGGAGGAATGGGTGCTATTTACAGTCTGGGGTGCATTGCCTCTAAGTGTCTGAGTGGTGCAGTGGGTAAGTCCGCGCCTTTTCACGCGGGGGGACCCATGTTCGATCCCTGCGTGATACTGTTTTACATTTTTTTATTTTAATTATAGCAAAATAAAAATAAAACAAAATAAAATGTTTTATTTTGATTTTGCTTCAGCATACTATAGGAAAAACAGCACACTCGCACGCAACCAGTATGTATTCTTTAAATTTAGGGGAGTGACGATTCTGTGTGTGTGTGTGTGTCTGTCATTATACTGATGAAAAGTGGTGGATTATTCAGTGAAACGAGGCTCAGCTGAAAGATGTTAGGCACATCAGTCACTTAACCCCAAATAAAAGGTATTTCTGAGTGTTCTTATATAGTTGTAAAATAACAGATGTACAAACGGTGCGCACTGAATATCAAACCTATACCAGGCACCATGTTTTTTTTTTTTTTTTATAAAAATACCAAGGAATATTGTTAACATTTTACAGATTAAAAACAATGCAATTTATACTATCATAAGGAAAATCTCAATTTCTTCCATTCCAAAGATTAAAAAAGGTAACAATGTCAACTTTAGAATCTAGAATCCGGAAGATTAAAATTACACAAATTTAAATCACTGAAAGCAGGGGCAGACTGGCCATCTGGAGTACCGAGAGTTTTCCCGGTGGGCCGCTGGCCAGTGTAGTCCGGCCCAGTCAGTACACAAATATATAAAAAATGACGGAAACCATAATATTGCATCTCTTTCCTAATCATATGGAGGAGTGCGCGGGCGCCGCCGACAAAGAGCGTGTTGTTGCAGGAGAGAGAGAGGTTGATTTTATGACAGCTGTTTATGGGAGTGTAGTCTAGTGCGGGAGATGCATTGTGGGTAATGTGGTCCGGTGTGTGTGATGTTGAATGCGAGATGAGTATCTGAGATATAGAGTCTGAGTTTTGTATTCTTTTCACTCGTTTTCAGTTTGATTTAATAGCAGGATCTACCCGAAAGTTTGTACTATAACCTGACAATATGCAGCAAAATAAAGAACGGACATCGACAAGTTTGTCCATCTCATCATTACATGAATTAACGGGCTGTTACACTGCCGCGAGCAGCATTAAAAACAAAGCGGAGAAGCTAACTGTGTTTGTTACTGCACATGTGGATGTTTCGCTCCCTCTATATTAACTAAACACCTTTCCTTTTAATTTACGGAGGGAGAGATATTGATCCTTTCTCGATGCAGCGAAGTTGTTTGAGCAAATTAATAATTTCAATTAATGAAATGGAGGAAGAAGAAAAGGTGGAGCTGAAAAGTACATGAAAATAAGAAAAAGCTTTAGAGGTAAATGCAGTGAAATGCTTCAAATGAACAGATTCTGCCTTTTAAAAGGAGGAAGAAGAATACACTGGCTCATTAAAGTGGAGATTATTTTTTTAAAACCACATACTAGTATAGAAATATAACAAACAAAAATGTAAATAAAAAGTATCACTGAACATATATTGGGTCATATTTGTAAACAATAAGTTCATTATTCAAAGTTATTCAGATCAGTGTAAAGTTAGTGTGATTTTAAAAGTGCTTTAACACCTGGCACAGTTTCATCCTAGTGGAACAATCTGACTACATGTGCAGTGCCATGGAAAGGTATTTGCCCCTTCCTGATTTTTTTCTTTGCATATTTGTCACACTTGTATGGGTGGAATTTGACCTAAACACTTTATGAGGAAGAGACAAATTTGCCTTTTTGTTTGTGAGATGTCATGAACATTTGGCAGGGGGTATCATCGTGATGCAGTGTAAGATCTACCACTCATCAGTGTAAACTGTAAGTGCAGCAGGTCAGTGATGATGAACCAGTGCCTGCTGATGATGACCAACACGTCTCCCCTGATCTACCAGAGCCAAGTGAAAAGAATCACAATCAAACTGAATTTAAAGAATACATACTGGTTGCGTGCGAGTGTGCTGTTTTTCCTATAGTATGCTGAAGCAAAATCAAAATAAAACATTTTATTTTGTTTTATTTTTATTTTGCTATAATTAAAATAAAAAAATGTAAAACAGTATCACACAGGGATCGAACCCGTGTCCCCCATGTGAAAGGGCGCGGACTTACCCGCTGCACCACTCAGACACTTAGAGACAGTACACCCCAGACTGTAAATAGCACGCATTCCTCCATACTGTTCTTTACAGATTTTCCTTATCATAACATGCGTTAGATTTTTTTTTATCACTCTATACACAATACTTTGCTATTTTTATAGATGTTGAGCATCGTGAGCAAGCCCGAGATCATATTAACGTTAATTATCACCAGCCGGCATGAATAGGCGGCTCACGAGTAACGTGAGTTGGGCGCACAACCATCGATTTGACTATCGTTACTCGCTCACTCCGTAGGCTCCCTGAATAGGCGGGAAAGGGATGGAGCCGCGTATTCGTGCCGGCTGGCGATAATTAACGTTAATATGATCTCGGGCTTGCTCCACATTATAAAAGCAAGGCACTACTAGCAAACCCACCTGAAGGGGAATATGCCTAACTAGTGAGCTAGGAGCAATATTGATTCGGGCGCAGGCCGTGACAGGCTGAAAAAATAAATAAAAAAACTAAACAGATCTAACAGATGAGGACTCAGATTAATGTGCAAAAAATATATAATAAAACTATATAAGTCTACATTATAAGACTTTATAAGACTCTACCTTAAGCGCACTTAAAACATTTTATTTAGTTTTATTTAATTTTGCTATAATTAAAATAAAACAATTTTAAAACATCATCATTTGGGATTCGACCCGGCGCTTTGTAGATCTCTGGCCAAGCGCTCTAACTGCTACACCAAGCAGGCACTTAGAGACAATGCACCCCAGTGACGTTAATAATCCTCTCAACTTCTTTGAAAGCAAGCTCTAGATAAGTGACGAAGTAAGCCTGTTATAATAATAACTTGGTGTTGTTTGATCTTATTGGTTTAGAAATTTATATTTCAATAAAACCCTACACACTTCTTTTCTAATTACACATGATAAAATCTAAAGGCTCACTGTGTTAATATTTATTGTGCTTAAATTTGATCTTAATAAGATTTGATTTAATTTGAAATCTACATTTGTACTGTAATTTTAGTACTGTGATTATGAATTCGGTCAACTACTGTGTTTCACTTGATGTTATCGGCTACTACGTGTATTATTTAATGGAACACGTCTCATTAATGCGGCAGAGAATGAACTAAGGCATGAGGCGTCAGTCTTTAGTTATATAGCGCCACTCAGTGGTAAAAGCCAGCAAATGCACATACCCAAATGCGGCGGCGACAGTAAAAACGACGCTCCGATTAGGTGACCACTGTACCAAGGCTCAACAATGGTAATCACTCCTTAATGTACACCACTTCACTATTTTCAAATTAACATTTGCCAAAAAGCACAGTATTTTTATTACACAGTGAACACTTTCATCAATTACCGATTAATATAATTTATTAATATAGAATCCAAACACATACACCACTCCACATTATTTATTTATTTATTCATAGGCATACGCATTCAGACTTTATCCCTCTTTTCCTAGAAAATTGGGCTTATTCTTTTCATACTTGTCCCCCTTAGATAGCAACACTGAAAAAGGTGTAGGCTGAAGCCTTGCTTATTATGCCTACCCTTTGTACATCAACAAATGATGAGCGACACTTTACAGTAAATTGCACAAAATATTGTCAACAAATATTGTCACTTGTGCACATAACAAACAAAACATTTCAAAATTAATTATTCTTTCACTTGGGAAAAGAAGAGAAATTTGGAAAAGAAAATAATCATGTCTATATATTTATTACTTTATGTCATATATTCACTAAACACCTTGTCTTTAAACATTTTTTTAAATCTATGAAGTGAATTACATAATTTTAATTCCTTATCACATTTATTCCATAAATTAACCCCTTTAACGGAAATGCATTTATTCTTTAAATTTGTTCTGGCCCTTATTTTGCTAAACATAAACATTCCTCTTAGACAGTAGTACTGGCTGACTTTAATTTTGAACAGCCTCTGGATGCAGCTGGGAAGTAAATTATTATAGGCTTTATACATTATTTGTGCAGTATACAAATCAACTAGATCCACAAATTTCAAAACTTTAGATTTTATAAACAATTTATTTGTGTGTTCATAATAATCGGCCTTATTAACAATCCTTATTGGGTTTTTTTTGTAACACAGATATTGGGTTTAAATAAGTTTTATAAGTATGCCCCCATACCTCCACACAATAAGTGATGTATGGAAATATGAGTGTACAATACAATATGCGTAATGTTTTATTATCCAATACATACTTTAATCTGTTAAGAATTCCAACTGATTTAGAGATTTTTGTCTTAATAAAATTAATATGTGGTTTCCAAGTCAGTTTGTTGTCAATTATTACTCCCAAAAATTTAATTTCGAAGACTCTTTCTATTTCCTCATTATTAATTCTTATTTTCACATCATGATTAATTTTTTGATTACTAAAAATTATGAACTTAGTTTTAGTCAAATTCAATGAAAGCTTACTATCATCTAACCAACTTTTAAGCCTCAGCAATTCATTTTCCACTGTGTTCAGAAGCTGTTTCAAATTTTTACCTGACAAATATAAAGTAGTGTCATCAGCAAATAATAAAATTTTTAATACATTGGACACTTTATCAATATCATTAACATACAACACAAATAATTTAGGGCCCAATACTGAACCTTGTGGAACACCGCATGTAACTTCCAATAAGTCAGATTTGTCATTATTAATTTGTACATACTGATGTCTGCTTTCCAAGTAGCTTTTTATCCAGTCTAACGCTTTTCCTCTTATTCCATATTTCAACAATTTCTTCACTAATAAATCATAATCAATTGTATCAAATGCTTTCTTTAAACCTAAAAATACTCCCAATGTATATTCTTTGTTTTCTACTGCAGTTGAGATATCTTCAACCATTTTCATTACTGCCATTGAAGTCGACCTCTTAGTCCTAAATCCGAATTGATATTCACTCAGTAAATTATGTTTTTCTATAAATTTGTCAAGCCTATGAACAAATACTTTCTCTAAAATTTTTAAAAACTGCGGCTGAAGAGCAATTGGTCTGTAATTAGAGAAGGAATACTGATGTCCTCCTTTAAAGATTGGAATAACTTTTGCCATTTTCATTTTACTAGGAAAGATATCTGTTAAGAAAGACAGATTACAAATGTAAGCAAAAGGTTTTGCTATATTCACAATTATATTTTTTAATAATGACATGTCTAGATCATCACAATCGGTGGAATATTTACTCTTGCAATTATTAACTGTTAGAAGTATTTTTTTTTTCATCTACAGCCTGAATAAACATTGTATACTTATTACATGAGTTTTTTTTACTTCATTCACTGATCCATGTTTAGTAATTTTTTCTACTAATTTAGATCCAACATTTACGAAATACTTATTAAATTCATTGACAATATCTTCCCCTTTATTTATATTTTGATTATCATCATTTACAAAATGATTTGGGTAATCAAAACTACATGTATTATTTTTAAGTATACCATTAAGTACCTTCCATGTTGCTTTTACATTGTTTTTATGGATATTCAATAACCTATTGTAATAGTCCTTCTTATTATATTTTGTAATTTATTTTTGTAAGTCTTATAATCAATTTCTGCTTGTTTTGATCTTGTTGTTAGAAATTTACATGCCTTCTCTATTCCTTTAGAAATCCATGGTTTATATACATTATTTTGCTTTATTATAATCCTCTTAGATGAACAATGTTTATTAATTTGCTCATTTAATATATTCAAGAACACTTCATACGCCTTACTGGGGTTGCTATATGCATAAACTTCATCCCAATTTTGTATTTTTAAATCTTCATTAAGAACGTCTATTGCCTCTTGTGTTCTATTGCGAATAATTTTATAACTATTAGTCCTTTTTTTGAGGGGTGGGATTTTTCAATAAATCATAGAAAATCACAAAAACTGGAAGATGGTCTGTGATATCATTGATAAGCAACCCTCCTAGTCTTTTTCCTTTTATTTCATTAGTATATATATGATCTATTAATGTTGCTGTATCTTTTGTCAATCTACTAGGTTTAGTTATCATTGGAATCAAACCATAACTGTACAGTGCATCAATAACTGTACAGTGCATCAATAAAATTAGCAATTCTCTTACTTCCATGTGGATTTAGGAAATCAATGTTAAGATCACCACATAAGATGTTTACCTTGTTTTTAATTGATTGGTCGAACATATCAAATAACTCTTTTGTAAATTTGTCAATGCACGTGCCTGGAGCTCTGTACACACAACTGATCATTATATTTTTTGTACTTTTTGCTTCAATTTCAATTGTTACACACTCCAAAACATTTTCTATGGCAAATGACTTACTTTCAATCACGTTACATCTTAATGCTGTATAAACATACAAAGCAACACCCCCTCCAGTCCTATTTTCTCTATTTACTGTAAATAAATTATATCCGTTCATTTGTACTTCGTAAGTTTTTACGTTTACGTTTAACCAAGTCTCTGACATAGCAATCACACTAAATTTATTAAACTGACTCAGATAATCCTTAATATTCATGAAATTTTTACAAAGACTTCTACTATTTAAGTGAATTATTGATAGAGCTCCTTCCACGATGATGTTACTATTAAATTGAGTTTCTGTATAATACTCACAACAATCTTCATTTACAAAATAATACTTTTCCGGGTCAATATCCTTTCCTATTTCATACATTTTATAATCCATGTGATTGAAAGCCTTTAAATTTAAATGCTCATGCTTATCATCTCTGTTTGGATGATCAGATATACCATTCATTTGGATATTATAAAACTCCACATCGTCAACATCACTAAATGGAAATGAAAATACCTTGTCAATGTACATCATAATTATTGTCCATTATCCATCATTTGATCTATAAACAAATTGAATCTATATGAAAATTTCTAAACACTGTCTTATGTTATCCATATCAAAATGGTCTCTTAAATGCAGTTCTTACGTGGTACCTTTGGCCATAACACAGTCGTTGCTTATCCATATCGATACAGCTCATTAAGTTCTCTTATTGTGTATACTTTAGCTTCTTCAGGTGTTCCATTTAGCCGTATCATCACTTTACAATTCCTTGTTCATGTAGCCTGAATTTTGTTCTGTTTCCTCAGATTACGTGCTTTCCTTGCTATATCAGAATTCTTTTTAGTAAGATGTTCATTCAAATACACTCCTGTGCCTTTCAATTTCTTTGCCTGCCTCAGTAACTCGGCTTTATGCTTCCGATTCACAAACCGAATTACTACTGCCGGCTTCCCTCCATCGTTTCTTCGTGGAATTGTATGACAAGCTACAACTTCATTGCTCTGGATAGTCATATTCTTACTTTCAAAGAGCTTGATTACTTGCTCTTCCAATGTTTGTAGTTCCTCCGGTTGGGCATCTTCACCTTTTCTGTCTCTGGCTACTGTGTTAGAATATGTCCTGTGTTTTGTTTCCAGTCCACTTATGATTAAATCCTCCATTCTTGTATATTGCTCCAACTCATCAATTCTTTTTTCCAATCCCTCAATTTTCTTATCCTTCTCTTTCACAAGGTTCTTCAATTGTTTAACGTCATCCATCAAATCAAGAAGCATGCTTTGTTGTTTAGCAACTTTGCTCAACTCACTTGACATGAAGTTCAGAGACTTCCTTATCTCCTCCAACTCATCCTCAAGCGCGTTGTTTTTCTCTGGTGGCATATTTGCTTAACTTGCTTAACTTTACTCCCCCAGGTATTGTTTAGTTTAGCAGACAAAAATCGTTTGAAACACGATCCAAAACACTTTGTCCGCTCCAAAACTCCAGCACACCACAGGGTGCCGCCATCTTGGTTGAGTGCACCCCTTGCTAATGAGGGCTCATTTTTTCCTCTCACACATGTCCCTTTATTGATTAATATTTCATTCATTCATTCATTCATCTTCTATACCGCTTAATCCTGTGTTCAGGGTCGCGGGGGACCTGGAGCCTATCCCAGGAGACCCCGGGCACTAGGCGGGGTGATTAATATTTATCTATTTAATTATTTAGTTATCTATTACTCTAATAAGGGCTCATACACACACGTCTCCGGTCTGGCAGCAACTGCCCCCCCCCTCTTTGAGGGATGCACACACAATTCCCTCGGGAGGTACAGCCCTGTTCACAGCACACAGAGCTTATGGTTCTCATTCAACTAAATCTCTCTCTCTCTCTTTCTCTCACACACACACTAGGGGAACATAGAGCTCTCACAGACTCAGACAGTAACAGATAGACACAACATCAATTAGACACAAACAATTGCAATTGCATTCAACTTAATGGCACAAAATAATGCTTCTCATACGAAGGATATTAATTAACCCCTGTAACTCATATCAATAAAACATAAGGGGTGATTTCCCACTTTTATGATGTACAATTGTACATTCCTCATAAAAAAAGGTTATATCAATTAAAAACCACCAAAACCCATACCATATAACATTTACGGTGGCTACAAAATGCTTATGACATACAACAGTATGTTCCTCATAAAAAGGGTATTTTTTATTAATTACTGGGTAACCTTACACAAGCAATATTACTAATTAAGCGCAATTCCTTATTAATTTGCTACACTCATGCCATCCAATCAAGG
This sequence comes from Channallabes apus, assembly GCA_030522415.1. Classification (NCBI taxonomy): domain Eukaryota; kingdom Metazoa; phylum Chordata; class Actinopteri; order Siluriformes; family Clariidae; genus Channallabes; species Channallabes apus. The sequence goes on along the minus strand of CM060111.1, from coordinate 26,530,381 downwards.
CCCACTTGACAATGAGTACAAATTAATATCGAGATTATCTACCTTTAGCGGCACGGTGGTGTAGTGGTTAGCACTGTCGCCTTGCACCGCCAGGGTCCGGGTTCGATTACCCGGCCAGGCTCGATTCCCGTCTCTGTGTGCATGGAGTTTGCATGTTCTCCCCGTGCTTGGTGGGCTTCCTCCGGGTACTCCGGTTTCCTCCCACAGTCCAAAGACATGCAGATTAGGTTAATTGACATTCCAAATTGCCCGTAGTGTGAGTATGTGTGTGTGCCCTGCGATGGATTGGCACCCTGTCCAGGGTGTACCCCGCCTTGTGCCCTAAGTTTCCTGGGATAGGCTCCAGGCCCTCGCGACCCTGTATATAAGGAAAAAGCGGTACAGAAAATGAATGAATTATCTACCTTTTTTCTGTCCTGGTATCTATCAAAAGCCCACTTAGCAACACAAATAGACACTCAAATGCGCTTCCTCATACCGTCTGTTACTGTTGCCATCAATCAATGCCCACTTGACAACACCCAGACCAATGCAATGCTTATTTTATCAATTTACTATCAGTACAACAGTTAGTAATATGATGCATGCATTCTTTTCTGAAAACAAAGCCCATTTTAAATTACTTGAGTTGGAGAGGTCTTTATCACTGTCCTTACCACCATGGGGTTTCCCAGCAAACAACACAAACTAAGTATATAAGCAAAAGTTGCTTACCTTTTTCTTTTTAGGTAGCCACCTGTTTGTGCTGCTCGCCCAGGATGCCCACGGTGATCAGCCACACCTTTGCCCCTTCTCCACCCTTGCTCGCAGCGCCAAGATGTCGTGGAAATTAATTGAAGACTCATGCTTTGGTTTCAGAAGATAACGGCCTTTATTTATCATGCAATACCATCCGGGCGAGGCTGCCAGAGTCACACGGATCCCTCGCCTTCTCTCCAATATATAGCCACCCTAGACAAAGGGATACATTCTATATGCAATGATGTCATTCTAAACATCTGGGCCTTGTTAGGCCTATCCGTTCTTGGGGGACTCGACGTATATATCAAATTCCTTGTGCAAGCATATTTTCAGACCTGTCCAGCTTCGCACGCATACCCCTGATTATTTCCAAATGGGATACTTCTATTTCTTAAGAGTAAGTAAAGTATAAGTAAAATCACATAAAATCTAACCAAATTTTCTCCCATACCCTCAGCAGAACGAAAAACCCCTGGATTGCCAGATACAGCCAAAGTCGTGAGCGATACCAAAAGCATAACGTAAATCAGTGTATGTAGTGTCACATCTTTTCCTTCAGAAAGAACACACGCACGGGTTAGAGCAAAAAGTTCAGCTGCCTGAGCAGATGAGAAAGGGAGAGAGTAAGTGTCACCAGTTGTTAATGGGGTAGAAGACAGATCAGGACGTATACTAGTGGAGTGAATAATCTCTGAACAACAGTCATGATCTGTATCTATTAGCGTGTCATCCTGTGCATTGATTAAGCGTGCCAGAGCATATCCGAGGGTGTCAAAAGAAGAGGTGGATTTTTATCTCTAAGTTACTTGTACACAAAGGATAATCTCATACCCAGACCTGACCAGACTCTGAGCCGTCATGTGTTGTGTTTGAAGGTTCTGCAGCACCTGTTTCACCTGATGTGGAGAATACAAAATTTAAGGATGGGAGAGAACAATCTTTTTAGCATCTTGTACCATCACCGCACAGGCGGCCACAGCCCTGAGACAGGCAGGCAAACCTTGTGCCACAGCATCTAAAGTTTTAGATAAGAAAGCACATGGTCTCATCCCCCCCCCCCCATGCTCCTGTGCCAATACAGCAGAAACGGTGCCCCCATGCTCACAGACATAGAGATGGAATGGATTTTGATAGTTAGGCAGCTCCGCTCCAGCACTGGGCCTTTTTCAGTTCCTGGTATGCCTCAATCATGTCGGCAGTCCATGTCAGAGGCTGCTGGAGCGGATCGTTGTATGAGATGGCTGTCCTTATGCGTTTGTCGTGGAATGAGCAGTCAGGAATCCACTAAGACAGTAGTTGACCAGTCCCAGGAAAGCCATGAGAGCATGTTTAATGCTGGGACATTTAGTGTCGAGAATAACTTGGATTCATTCCTTTGAGAGCCTTCTTTGGCCTTGGGAGAGTTCAAAACCCAGGTACTTTACAGTGTCTCTGCAAAACTGTAATTTAGTCTTTGATACCTTGAAACCCTTCCGTGCCAGGTGTTTCAGGAGACAAATGGTGGCTTCTTCGCAGACAGCAGGCGAAGCGGCGGACATCAATAAATCATCTGCGTATAAAAGGACAACAGAATCAGTGGAGAGAGTAAGATCACCAAGTGCATCTCTTACTACAGCCAAAAAAACAGCAGGTGAGTCAATAAAACCCTGCGGAAGACGAGACCAGGTGAACTGACGCCCCCTGTGGGTGAAGGCGAACAATGGCTGTGTCTGCTCTTCCACAGGAACACTGAAGAAGGCAGAGTAAAGGTCAATAACAGAGAAATGCGAATGATGATAAGGTATAGAGGAGACAATGGACAGCATATCAGGCACAACAGGGATGATTATGCCATTTATTTTTCTCAAATCTTGTGCGAATCTCCACGTACCATCAGGTTTCGGTACTGGATTAACAGGTGTGTTGTAAGAACTTACACATGGTTTAACAACACCCGGCTTGAGCAGTGAGCTCAAAATTTCATCTATTCCAGAGGCCTTGGCCTCAGAGAGTGGATATTGTTTGACGCACACAGGTTGCGAATGTTTTAATTTAGCTTCATAGGGAATGCAGTGTACTAACCCCACCTGTAATCAAGCCTCCCTAATCCTAATTGTAAATATCAGGCATAGAATTGAGGCTTTGAAACTGAACAATGTAATTGATACAGATGTTAACCTAGCCATGTCAGATCGGAGCCTAGAATACTTTACTCCTCTTGAAGAGAATGAACTAATTTCACTCATCTCTTCTGCAAATTCCTCAACCTGTATATTAGATCCTATACCGACACATTTCCTTAAACAGATAGTACCAGTAATAACAGAACCGCTGTTGAGAATAATTAATTCCTCACTCAGCATTGGTTATGTTCCAAAATCGTTTAAATTAGGAGTTAACAAACCAATAATTAAGAAACCTGACCTCGACTCCTGTCAGCTGTCCAATTACAGGCCGATATCAAACCTCCCCTATCTCTAAGATTCTGGAAAAGATAGTAGCAGAGCAGCTATGCTCATATCTACATAGAAATGGCATACATGAACTGTATCAGTCAGGATTTAGGCCTCATCACAGCACAGAAACAGCACTCGTTAAAGTAGTAAATAACCTCCTATTGGCCTCTGATCAGGGTTGTGTAACTATGCTTGTATTACTCTACCTCAGTGGAGCTTTTGACACCATTGATCATGCTATACTTCTTCACAGATTAGAAAATGTAGTAGGAATTAAGGGTACAACCCTCTCCTGGCTCAGATCCTATTTGACCGATCGTTATCAGTATGTAGACTTAAATGGTGATTATTCTGCATGTTCTCTAGTGGAGTTTGGCATTCCGCAGGGTTCAGTTTTAGGCCCACTGCTTTTTTCACTTTACATGCTTCCTCTGGGCAACATAATCCGTAAGCATGGTATTAGTTTTCATTGTTATGCTGACAACACACAGTTATATGTCTCAGCAAAACCTGATGAGAAAAACCAGCTTACTAAAGTTGTGCAATGTGTGCAGGACATAATTGAATTCAATTAATTTTATTTGTATAGCGCTTTTAACAATTGATATTGTCTGAAAACAGCTTTACACAAAATAATTATTTAAGTTTGTATGGAATGTGAATGTGTATGAATAAAAATGGTTTGATATAAGAAATAAGACATAAGAAATTGGATGCTAATTAACTTCCTTCTGCTTAATCCAGATAAGACAGAAGTTCTAGTCATAGGACCCCATACAGCTAGGAGTAAAGCGAGAGTCCTCACGAGAACCAGGAGATATGAGCACATCACCCTATCTTATCTTCACTGCATTGGCTCCCTGTGAAATTTCACATTGATTTTAAAATACTACTCTTCACATATAAAGCATTAAATGGTCTTGCACCGCAGTATCTGAGTGAACTGCTACTGTTTTATGATCCGCCATGCCTACTTTGATCAAAGGATGCAGGCTGCTTGTCAGTACCACGTATTATGAAAACTACAGCTGGTGGCAGAGCTTTTTCTTACAAAGCCCCAAAATTATGGAATAGTTCGGGATTTAGACACAGTCTCAGTGTTTAAGTCTAGGCTAAAAACCTATTTATTTAGCCAAGCGTTTTTATGAATAGATTTGCCTTAGGTAAAGGAGCAGATCTGGGGGACTCATGGACCTAGAGTATTACGGTGAACTGGTATGTTTAGATGCTGTCTTCCTCACTCTCATTTAATCACTCAGGTTTGTTGACGATGAGGTGATTGTTTGCTGTACATCCCAGTTCCCCCTCATGTTTGTGTTTACTTCTGGTTCTCCCTTTTAGTTGTGCTGGCATAGTTAGTCCTGCCGGAGTCCCTGCTTGCACTCTACATTAAATATACATTCACATTATACATTATGTGACTCTGACCATACCTAACTGCCATCTCTCCTCTTCTTCTCTTTCTCCCCCTCTTTCTCTTTCCTCTCTCCCCCTGTCCCCCCCTTTCACTCTTTCTCTCTCTCTGTTGTTACGTGTTAGATGTTGTTGGGGATGGTCTGTAACATTTAAGTGAGATGCATTGCCTCTGGGGCAAACCAATGAAGGAAAATCCGTGAGGCAGGGGATGAACAATAACAAAAGAGTTTATTTTTGTAGCCAATTTTTAAAGAGTAAACAAGGTAAAATAAGGAGAAAAGGAGATGTTGAGTGACACCAAAAGAAAGAAAACATCAAAAGCAAAATGGGAGCTAACAGCTAAATCCCAACCCAAATAATCTAACTGCCAAACAAAAAATGTGGAAAATAAATCCGAAAGCTTCGGCGCATGCGGCACCCATACTAAGCTACTCTTAGCTAAAAAACAAAAGTACATAGGGGGTTGTCACTCCCTAACTACCCTTAACACCAGCAGGTTATCATTACGCTTCCAATACACCTATCTCCTTTCTCTGGGTTTAATTCGCAGATGTGTGCACATTTACCAAAATGCAGACCCGATCAAACAAGTAGATACATCAACTAGACTTAAACAATCTACACCCAGCACAGCTTAACACACAAGTGTGTAGTCGACACAAAAAAAAGGGACAGTCGCCCGCTAGCCGAAAAGCAAGACGACTGACGCAAGTCAAGGGAGCCCCGCCTCTTTTATGACGACAGGTCCACCGTCATTGGAGGATTGGCGAACCCCGGACAACCAAACAGCTGATCCTGTGCTTCTTAAAAAAAAGAGAACAGAGACAGATACCATATGGGAAGAAACAAAATATCATAAAAACAAACAAATACACCAGGGGACATAACACTGTCGATCTACACATCATCCCTGAGGTGCCCCACTTCTGGTTGGAGGTCTCGCCGCATGGATGCCCGGTGTGTCTCTTTGGGATGCGTCTGGTGTCTGGGGATGATTCTCTCTACTTAGAAGACGGTTCTGGCCTTGACTGGTGTTAGCAGCTGTTTCTCTGAGGACTTGACAATTCGATAGTTCAGGACTGGAACTTTCTACAAGTCTATCTGAGTCTCCAATAACTACCTGGACTCCATTTTAACATCAATTAACATCAACTATTATAGCTGAACTGTGTAATGGAAAAATCATATTTTAATTATGTATTAATTCTATCTGATCCTTGTAGTAAGTGTGTCACGTAGACGTTAGAAGTTTGAACTTGTTTGTCGAAGCTTAGAGACACAAGGCCGAGAACAGAATAGAAACAACCTGATTGTAGTTGTCCCTGAATAAATGATAAGGTATTGACATCTGGTCTGGGGCAGATAAAGAGTCATGAGTTTGAATGTAGGAACTTCATGCACGGGGCGTTGATTATGTTAACAGAGACGTTTGTGTATAAAATAGGTCAGCTAGAGAAAGAGATCACCTTTCTCTATGCTGCAACATGTATGAGACTGGTCCTTCTGCAGAAGTTTGAAATAAAACCTTTGTTACTTTGCTCTTACCCAGTGTATGGATTACTTGTCTTTATATTGTTTCCAAAATTTCCACCACAACTTGTCGTTGTCGGCAGGATCCGTGTTTGAGGAGGGCATTGGAGAATCCCGGGAAGCCTTGCAGGCTTTTCACTTCATCTCGAACGCCTAATTGACATCCTAGCGTGAGAGGACCGGGGATTCACCATGTCACCTCAACACCGGAGTTAAAAGAACTAAAATAGTGTGGTAAGGAAATTTTTTTAAGTTCAAAGTCTTTAAGTTGTAATTGTCAAAGTCTTTAAGTAGTAATTGAGTAAGAAGTGCGCTTTCTCACAGTGGCTGGGATACATTTTAACTTGGATCTATCACACTAGTCTGGGACTCGTGAAGTACCCAAAAAAGTGCAAAGGCGCACAAAAGAGAGTGAGATAGGGTACTGGTTTCGACTCGTTTACGAAAACTTGGCCCCACAGCAGACGTGCTCGGTGTGAGGACATCCGGAGGTAAATCAAGTCAGAGTGCAGGGTTGCAAGGTGCACAGGTAAAAGTCAAGAGGACTTTACAGGAAAAACAGCCAAGGGGACTGTTGAGGTAAATCAAGGTAGAGTGTAAGGTGCACCGGTAAAAGTCAAGAGGACTTTACGGCAGAGTGCAAGCCGCACCGGTAGCAGTCAATGGGACTGTGAGAGTTCACTGTGAGTTAGTGGCACGCGTAAATTGACAAGTAAAAATCATGGGTAACAGCAAAACTTAGACTAAAGAAAAGATTCCATGGGGTTGTGATAAACCTAACATCCAATTTATGTTTAGAAATTATGGCCCTGAGGCTGTGACCCAAGTAGAAATGTGGAAAAGGGATTGTGGCTTTCCTGAAGCAGGGAGTTTTAGCCGGCGCCAGGTAGAATTATTGAAGGCAAGATTGCAACAAAAAGAGATAGATAATTACAATAACAAAAAGAAAAACAAAGTAAACATTAATTGGGTAGGATTTAATATGTGGAAGACAGAAGCAGAACTTAGAGAAAAACGCATACAACCTAAAATGCAAGTACAAAACATTGATTCCTTTCAGTGCGTTAAGTCTGTTTCAGATCCCGGCCTGGACGGCTGCCCCCCGCGACCCCCAGCTCTTAGACAGATAGCCCCTTCAGCAGATCCAGTAGGACAGCATGGACAAGAGACTTCTCGGCAGGCCCCAGCACAGCAAGCACAGCTCTGTCTCCAATTTCGTCACATACTCGAACCAAGGCTCAGCTGAAAAGAGAAAAGGCTGATCGACAACCACCACCTGATGACAGCGAGGACGAGAGAGAGGATCTCTTAGGAGCTACAGGAGGTGGTCATCAAGTAATCACTGCTCCAATGATGGAAGCAGCAGGGGCGGATGGCACAGCGATGCTTGTTCACCGACCATGGACAATAAAGGATATTGAAAATGCACATGGACAGCTCCCAGACCCGAGAGAGGTGGGAGGACAGAAATTCGGCGATGAAATAAGCAGATTTTGTGCAGAGTTTCGCCCAACATCTTATGAAATGCGACGACTTTTGGGGAGAAAACTAGGTGCGGACTTTGCAAAGATTAAATATTCCTGGCCAACGGACAATGTTTTCGCACGGCAAGCTCAGACTGATCACGAAGAAAACCAAGCATTTAACAGTTTTGTGGTGTGCCTTACAGCAGTGTGTAAAGAAGTGTTCCCAGTAAAAATGGATATGACTAAAATATCAATATGCAAACAACAACCAGGAGAGAGCGTGTCACAATATCTCACCCGTCTCACTGAGGTACATGATGTAAACAGCGGGTTGGAGAGGCCTGCAGACATGTCTGTGGCAGCAATTTCACCGTATGAAGCACATTTGAGGAACAGTTTCATGAATGGATTACAGGAGGACGTCGCTCAGAAGGTGAAAAACACATGCGTTGGATGGGACACTGGAAAACTTAGTCTCATTGAACAACATGCAATACACGCGGAAAAGCTGGTATCACAAGAAAAAGATAAGCACAACAAGAAGAGAGAAGACCAGAGTCACAATTCTCAGCTGGCAGTGTTGCAGATGGTAAAACAAACTTCGAGACTCCTGTACAGTACAGGAGACGTGGAAGAGGACGAGGAGGCCGTGGACGCGGTCGTGGGAGAACAAATGGCTGTTATGCATGCGGAAGTGAAGACCATTGGATTAGAGACTGTCCGAGAAGGAGCAGAGGAGAGGAATGGATTAGGAGAGGTGAGGATCAGGGTGGAAATTGACGGAAAAAGGCCGGGGGCGTGGGGAGCAGACCCGAAGGAGAGGGTGAGTCAAAACCTTTAATGCTTTGCAATGAAGATTCGCTAGAGCTAACCTCTTCAACTAACCTTTCTGAACTTATTTCACAAACTATATTAAGATTCGAAAATGTGCAAGAACATCTTGGCACTTACACAAAGTATGGTGAAGAGTCATATAAGCAAATACCTGTGTATATGCTGAATGTTGCAGGAGAAAAGATTATGTTTCTGGTAGATTCTGGAGCAGGAAACTCTGTGATAAGATCCAGTCAGTTAAGTATGCCAGTAAAAACGAGTGGACGGTACCTGAACTCAGTAGGGGCATCTGGTGTCATGGTAAAACAAAAATTTTCTACACCCCTCAAGTGTGAAACTAATAAAGGAGAAAAATTTAAATTTTAATTCTTGCTTTCTAGTTGTTGTCCTATTAATCTCCTGGGGCGTGATTTAATAAACTTTAGTTTATAAACTTTAGGGATTGAGTTTGATTAGTACCTCAGGAGGGCTAAAAGTAGTGGAGAAAGATGAAGTAGAAATTCAGGGGGTGAAATATGACACCAGGCCATTGATGTACGTGTATAAGTGGATATGGGCTCAAACTATTGCGAGTTCAGTGAACCAGACACTAGTGGAAGCAGCACATGACCGCCTTAACCCTACTAACACAAGTTTTATGTCTGAACATGATTAGCACTGCACTGCACACATTCATTTTGAAAAGCCTGATAATGAGTATGAGAATGAATGGTTTAGAGAACTACAAAACCCAGACATGCTATTGTTTCAAGATCTATATTGGGACCAATATACAGTGGTGTGAAAAACTATTTGCCCCCTTCCTGATTTCTTATTCTTTTGCATGTTTGTCACACTTAAATGTTTCTGCTCATCAAAAACCGTTAACTATTAGTCAAAGATAACATAATTGAACACAAAATGCAGTTTTTAAATGAAGGTTTACGTTATTAAGGGAGAAAAAAAACTCCAAATCTACATGGCCCTGTGTGAAAAAGTGATTGCCCCCCTTGTTAAAAAATAACTTACCTGTGGTTTATCATACCTGAGTTCAATTTCTGTAGTCACCCCCAGGCCTGATTACTGCCACACCTGTTTCAATCAAGAAATCACTTAAATAGGAGCTACCTGACACAGAGAATTAGACCAAAAGCACCTCAAAAACTAGACATCATGCCAAGATCCAAAGAAATTCAGGAACAAATGAGAACAAAAGTAATTGAGATCTATCAGTCTGGTAAAGGTTATAAAGCCATTTCTAAAGCTTTGGGACTCCAGCGAATCACAGTGAGAGCCATTATCCACAAATGGCAAAAACATGGAACAGTGGTGAACCTTCCCAGGAGTGGCCGGCCGACCAAAATTACCCCAAGAGCGCAGAGACAACTCATCCGAGAGGCCACAAAAGACAACAGGACAACATCTAAAGAACTGCAGGCCTCACTTGCCTCAATTAAGGTCAGTGTTCACGACTCCACCATAAGAAAGAGACTGGGCAAAAACGGCCTGCATGGCAGATTTCCAAGGCGCAAACCACTTTTAAGCAAAAAGAACATTAAGGCTCGTCTCAATTTTGCTAAAAAACATCTCAATGATTGGCAAGACTTTTGGGAAAATACCTTGTGGACTGACGAGACAAAAGTTGAACTTTTTGGAAGGTGCGTGTCCCGTTACATCTGGCGTAAAAGTAACACACCATTTCAGAAAAAGAACATCATACCAACAGTAAAATATGGTGGTGGTAGTGTGATGGTCCGGGGTTGTTTTGCTGCTTCAGGACCTGGAAGGCTTGCTGTGATAGATGGAACCATGAATTCTACTGTCTACCAAAAAATCCTGAAGGAGAATGTCCGGCCATCTGTTCGTCAACTCAAGCTGAAGAGATCTTGGGTGTTGCAGCAGGACAATGACCCAAAACACACCAGCAAATCCACCTCTGAATGGCTGAAGAAAAACAAAATGAAGACTTTGGAGTGGCCTAGTCAAAGTCCTGACCTGAATCCTATTGAGATGTTGTGGCATGACCTTAAAAAGGCAGTTCATGCTAGAAAACCCTCAAATAAAGCTGAATTACAACAATTCTGCAAAGATGAGTGGGCCAAAATTCCTCCAGAGCGCTGTAAAAGACTCGTTGCAAGTTATCGCAAACGCTTGATTGCAGTTATGGCTGCTAAGGGTGGCCCAATCAGTTATTAGGTTCAGGGGGCAATTACTTTTTCACACAGGACCATGTAGGTTTGGATTTTTTTTCTCCCTAAATAATAAAACCCCTCATTTAAAAACTGCATTTTGTGTTTACTTGTGTTATCTTTGACTAATAGTTAAATGTGTTTGATGATCAGAAACATTTTGTGTGACAAACATGCAAAAGAATAAGAAATCACGAGGGGGGCAAATAGTTTTTCACACCACTGTAGATGCGCTGTATCTATAGACCTCTCTAGAGTAAGTGTAAGAACTGGCATGCCACACCCATTTACCATAGAAGGGTCACATCCTCATGTGTCATTATCCAAAAATAACAAAAATGAATGGCAAGAATTGGGATCGTGGGTGTTGAATAACCTCAGAGTAAAAGATTGGGTTCATGTGGGAGACACAGAGACTTGGTATAGCAAAACAAAGAACACATACATGGTCGGTCTGAACTGGTTGGTAGAAGCTAAGAGAGCTGTAGAGATAATTCCGGTGTCAACATTGAATCATAAGAGAGTGAATTGGAGCTTCCCACAGATAGAGATAAGCGACCCAAGGGTAAAAACAGTGCCAGAGAGTCTTTGGGCAAAGGGAAAACATGATGTGGGACGATATGTGATGTTGAACCAGTAAGAATTACACCAAAGTCAGATTATAGGCCTTGTAAGACACAGTACCCATTGAAAACTGAGGCGATAGAAGGCATTTCTCCCGTGTTTAATTCTTTATTAAATGCTGGAGTGATAATTCCATGTGAACACTCATCAGTTAGAACACCAATCTTTCCAGTGAAAAAAGCAAAAATTCCAGGTGAACCTGAAGATTGGAGATTTGTGCAGGACCTTCAAGCAGTAAATGATGCAATAATACCAAGAGCTCCAAATGTCCCGAATCCATACACTATCCTAACACAAATCCCACCGGGCAGCCGGTGGTTTTCAGTTGTAGATTTGGCCAATGCATTTTTCCTGTTCACCCTGACAGCCAGTACAGGTTTGCGTTTTCATTTAAGGGGAAATCATATACTTTCACGAGATTATGTCAGGGATACTCAGAATCACCAACAATTTACAATGAAGCATTAAGAAAAAGCCTGGAGTCGCTGACCCTGTCTCCAGGGTCAAGCCTTCTTCAATATGTTGATGATTGCTTGATAGCAGCGCCATCTAAAGAGCAATGTGAAAAGGACACCATATCCTTGCTTTGTCACCTACCAAAAAAAGGCCACAAGGCAAGTCTATCTACAGTGGGTGCACAAGCAGTATGCGACTTCTAATGTCGCCGGTGTATGGCGTCAGCATTTGGGTTTGTGTGTTTGCTGGCTTTTACCGCTGAGTGGCGCTATATAACTATAGACTGACGCCTCAGGCATCAGTTCGTTCTCTCCAGGCTAAACCCTCTGAGGTCCGAGGTGATTTTGGGGCCCTTGAGATGTTCGGACATGCTCTGATATTTGTGCTTTTTTCAGCTACTTATAATATATTATTGACCAACCTGTATTTTTCTTGTAATCAGTACAAACTGTTCTACAATAATACGTGACCAAAATGAATGTATGTGTTTGCATTTTTTAGGAAAAAAATATTATGCGTGGTTAGTAAGTTTTGTGAAAAAAAAAGTAGCTGAAATAAGGCCATGAAACTCATACAGACAATTTGTTCACAAGACATTGTTTCACAATGGCTGGTGGACTAGTGTTTTTGCTTCAAAATGATGTGAAAATGATCTTGTTTACTTGCTCACAGAAAACAATATAGTGATTAACACTTTTTAAGTCACTTTTTGAGTGTAAAGGGTCTATGCGAGAAGGCGTGATCTATCATTACTAATGCAGTGATTCACACCTGAGAAGACAAAGACCTGCATACTGATCTGCATAATGAGCCATCAGACAGGTATGTGACTGAGAGAGGAGAGTTACAAGAAAGAATCTGAGGATAAAATAAGTTTATATATTTTCAGTGTTTAGGTTATTTGAGAATGTATTTGACACACATAAAAAAATCTTGAGATTCATTTGTGAGTTCAGTTAAACAGTTTATTAGGAACAATCAAAGTTGACTTTTTAGCAGCATTACTGCAGTCACTATAACAGAAAATATAGCTAACAATAATATATATATAAACACACACACACACACACACACACACACACACACACACACACACATATATATATATAAAACAACAACAGCTCTTTGTAATTACCAGAACAAATGACTTTACCAATACTGTCTACATTTTTCCTAGAATACACTATTTTCTAGAATACACTATTATGTTTACTATGATCAATATACAGTATTATATTATATATTTATATAATATAGTTATATTTAGCTAACATCTATGATGTACTGAATGTGCACTTACTCGTGGTTCTCCAGTGAACTCGAAACTGAACGACACTCATGTGACTTTCTTGTGCACGGCGCCGGTGATGCAGCCACAGTCCTAAACAAAAAAGAAAACTGAAACTTGAAGAATGGACGTGCATACAATCATTCACAAACAACAGCTGGTGAACAATTTGACCATTTGAAACACAGTATAAACAATACAAAACATGTGTATATATATATATAAATAAATAAATATAAACTTTAGACAGATCGTAATCAGCTTTTATTGCGGCTAAGTAACGTACATATTTCATATTTTAACCAATTTTACTCTTGCTGGTATTTAGTATTTTCCAAATGTACATATAAAATATAGAGCAGTGATGGTGAGAATAAAAGACTTACTCGTCTGGAATTCCATCCTCCGTTGAGTCCAGACGTTGTTCAAAATAAAGCCGTTCCTCTTCTGAGTCTTGCTGTGTCCAGATCCATCTGAAGCGCTTCTTCATCCGTGTAGCGTGCCATCATTCAAATGCAGAAACAGTAAGTAACTGTATGATGCAGCTTGTTGTTTTATTCCATGGGGGCGTGTAGATGATCACCTGCCTCACCTCAGTTCATTTCCATATGAACAGCGCGCGCAGGGAGGCGGGAGCGCATTAGCTGTAATGAGCCGATACAGGAGAATCTGTACCACTCCTTACTTTCATACGGATTACATAAAAACAGATTATTTGTTTTCACTGTGACTTGCATCATTTAAAAGTAGACCCTTTAAGCTTTCTATAGATATATTTCTCATGTCTGTCTGTGCAGTATTCGCGGAGTTTCAGTTCATTTTAGTGACGTGTTTCAAAAAGATTTTCGCGGAGACTGAGACGGCTGAAAGCGCACCCGGTTTAATTAATTTATTTTATTAATGCACAAAGTTTTATTTTTAACATGTGTGCATACAGAAAAAAGTAGACACTTTACAGATTCCATTAATATATAGATCTTGTCTGTACGATCAAAACTGAAAGTGTAATTTAAGTTCTTATTGGCGTCATCAGGGGAAAACACCTCAAAACGCATATATGCGTTCGCGGACCTCAGAGGGTTAATGAGGCGCAGGTGGTCCACAGCTGCACATCGTTGCAGATAAAATAAAGTGAAACATTGTAAATAAACAAATTCATAATCACAGTAGTAACATTACAGTACAAATTTATAATTACAATTAAATTCAGTTCTTTTAGGATCGAATTTAAGCAACGTAAACGTTAACACACTGAACCTTTTTATTATGTGTAATTACAGTAGAAAGGCTACTCGTGTAGGGTCTTGTCATCTTATATTTTGTGTTCTTTAAACTTGTAGCTTTTATAAGACTCTACTTTTATTTAGGTGCACTCACAATGACGAAAAAACTTTATGATTTTGTTAAATAAATAAAGTAAACGGGGTTCTGTATTGTTTTCGGTGAACTTGAGCGCGTCAGAAAATGAACCCAAACTCTGTGTATACTCGCCTCACAGACGTGAAAAATATATACTTATAGAAAGAGAAATATATGCTTTAATATAAACTAATGAAAAAAAATTATTACATTATGTAATTCATATGAGAAGTGAATTATAGGCGTGCTCACTGCTGCGGAGACGACGAGATGACATGATCACCTTCAGCAGCATGTCATGTTCTGTGCTTGTAAGAGGCGGACGCAAGTGCAGGTGAAAATGACCGTGTCTTTATTAACACAAATAAAACCCACGAACAGAAATCCCCCAAAAATAACTCCCCACTCAGTGCCGTTTCTCGTGCAATCACGAGGATGCTTTGTCCCGGGGTTATGACCCCTCTCCTGCCGCAATAATCAGTCCTGTAACGAATAAGCAGGCTTTGTCAGTGTTTTCATGCACACTTCAGACATACAGACTTTTCACATTCACAACGGTGGACGAACGGGTGGCTCCGGGGTCGGCTGGTTTATATAGGTGCACACAAAGGGGAGACACAGGTGATACTACCTACAGATAATCAAGACTGACATATACACACAGACACACTAGGGGGAGACAAAAGCTGCGGCTCAGTAGTCCGGGGAACCGGATCTTCTCTGAGGCCGTGGTGGTCCAGATGTTACACAGCACAGCCGAAACCAAAGGAATCACTAATTTATCAATTAATTATTAAAATGGTCAGAGTGAGTTTCCTGGCTGTTTTAACAAATATTTGAAGTAGATAACAGTAGCCCACATTTATAAAAGCATTTTTATTTATATAAAACTATTAAAAAAATAAATAATCCTGCGTTTATTTTTAGGTGTGCCCGCTGCCACAGTTCTTCAGTAACAAACCTATAAAACATGTACATCTGTATGAATAAATTGTTTAAATGTGATCAGTGATTTATGTAAATGACTCAGTTTAGATGTAAGTAAATGCTCCTTGCTAGGGACTGACATCAGCGTGCGTTTCTCCCAGCGCCGCATAGACAGCGCTTATTTAACACCATTAATATGTGTTTGCTGAAAGAGATATCTAATCTCTCATATCGGCGCGCGCGTTCATCTGACTTTAGATCAAAACTCGGCAAATTTAAAGAGCGCACAAGCGCTGCGGGATCACGCAAACGTTTTAAATTCATTAAAAGGTTTATTCACAACCACGTTTAAGCCATTCACACAAATTTAAGAAGAGGCCTGAAGCAAGATCCAATATCCTCCCCAGTTTGCTGAAACCATGAACAGTGGTGATTTTAGTTTCTCTGAGTGTATACTGTAGGTGAGAACAGCTATTCACTTGGGGAGGTGTATTATTTGCATTTGTATGTGTCTGACTTTGCAAAGCACACCTGTAAAACCTGTTTAAATGTAAATGCTCCTCGCTGCGCTGTTTGGGGGAGGGGCACGCTCAGCGTGACGATTTGATCAGCTGTGTGAACGCTCGCCCGTGAGATGTTGCGCGCGCACTACACGGCAAAAATATGTTAGTATATCATGACTGAAATACAGATACAGAAAGCAAAATGTCTGCTTTTATATAAATTAATGGGGGGGAAATCAGGTTATGTAATTTGTATAAAACGTGGATTACTACAGCGCATCCACTCACAGCCGAAACCAAAGACATCAACGTATCAATGAATTATTAAAATGGTCAGTCAGTTTCCCTGCTGTTTTCTTATCCCCACCCCCGTTAAAAAGGCGCACTGTATTCAGAGGCTCTGCCTATTCAGTAAAGAAAAACACTATTGTTATTATTTCAATTCATACTGTACAGCTGTGAGAATTGGGGCAGGGATATTATGCCAATATTAAATATTATATACGATATTAAATTTTAACCCCTGGTAAACAGAATTCTGTGAAGGAAGGAAACAGACAAACGGGATAAAACGGAGATTTTTATTTTACACCAGGAGCAACTTACAAATGAGATCTCAATTTGAAAAGATGTACAAAACATAAAACACCACAAATAAGTATTAATAAAAAAATTATTAAACACCAACAGAAACGTTTTTGTACTTTATAACTGTACGTTATGACTTTTACATGTAAATATGACCGTTAGTCAGGAGTCTCCTGAAGTCAGATGCAGACAGGACACTTTCAGTCACAAAGTCACAAAAACTTTCAGTTTTTTCACAAACTCTTGTGAAAAAATACAGAGATAGATATTCAGTTAAATTCATGATACTTAATTTAGCAAATGAACAATATTTATACTTTGTTCCTCTCGCTTCACAACTCATGAGAACAGACAGAAACCAGAACCGAACCGCAAGCACGCGCATATAACCGTCAGTAAGTGTGATTAAAAATATAAGAAATAGCTTAAACCAAACTAACGTGACTAAACAGCAGGTGACATTTATGTTTAGTATTTCGTTTCTATTGAGAAAGATGGGAATTAATTCCTGCTTACCTTTTCCACACGACCGCCAAACGCTTGCTTCTCAACAAGCTTGGATGCTCAGTAGTGCAAATCAAGTGGAGTCAAGTGCAAACCAAAGTGCGAACAAATAACGAAATAAATATTATTTTGTACAGACAAATATCTGAAAAAAAAAAACAGTTTTTTTTTTTACGACAAATCTCTCAAAAATCGTAAGATGTATTTTGGTTTATACTGCAAACGAAAAACGAATCCAAAGACAAAAAAGACAGACCAGACTGTGGTGGACGTGAGGCCTGAGCTGGAAAAGCGTGGCGCAGAAATTGAGGCGCTGAAACAGCAGCTGCGTGTCTGCAAGGCAGAGATTGGTACCCTTCGGAGTGAGTTGGGAGTTTGCAAGGCAGAGAAGGATGCTCTTCGGAGTGAGTTGCAAGTTTGATGAGACGGCATAAATATTTAATACAGCAAATTAAATATTTTGGTTTATATTTTGGCTTATATTATATGGTTAATGTATTTTGGTTTATATTGCAAACGAATAACGAATCAAGAGCCTGTGATTATATTGCATAAATATTATTTTGTACAGACAAATATCTGAATTTTATTTTATTTTTTTAGATTTTTTTTTAAACAAATCTCTCAAAAATAGTAAGATGTATTTTGGTTTTATACTGCAAACGAAAAACGAATCCAGAGCCTGTAATTATATTGCATAAATATTATTTTGCACAAATACTGTAAATCTCTGAAAAAAACAATGATATTTTATTCACAAATGTAAGACAATATATTTTGGTTCAGTGCCAGACGTAGTGCGAGCAAATAATGTAATGAGAGGCCCCGATTATACTGCATACATCTTTTTTATTGATTTATTTTTTTATTATATATTCTGGACGTTTGCTCTATTTGTTTTAGTTATTTCTATATTTAAATCTTGATGTCTTAAACTCTAACAACTGTAAGTATTGTCGAAATAAATTTTTTTAAAAAGCCCTAGTGCTGTTGTTTGTGCTGTTTTCTTTAATAATAACACTAAACAGATAAAAACAGAGAGTCTGTCTAAACAAAATAAAACCAATGTTTTCTAACTCATATTTTTTTTATATTTATAGTTTTTCATGTTTGTTGGATGTGTAAATTATCATAATTGTAGTATTACTTTGCTACAACATATTGTTTTGACTTTATTATGACTTAAGCTCTGAATATATTTAAAAACCGAGATGATGGAAAATGTCAATTTGCGCCACCTGGCGGTCATTTCACGAAATATTTTGAAATGCTCCTGGTTTATTTTGGCCGCTGCCGCTTTCCATGGCAGTGAGTGCGACGGTAATGAGCAGTCTGGTTGTCCACCCACTGTAAATTACAGTTAGTACAACAGCAGGTAAAATTCTTGAGGCATCTGATATCAGAACAAGGTAAAACTTTAGGTCCAAACAGAGTAAAAACAATTCAAGAAATTCCAAAAACAAAAAAGCAACTTATGTCATTTTTGGGCATGTGTTCATATTGCAGAACGTTCATTCCTAACTAGGCTCCCTTGAGTGAGATAGCTCATGGGAAGGGCCTACAGGCCCACAGTGCACTTAGTTGGACTCAAGAGGCAGAAAAGGCATTCACTAATTTGAAATTGACACTACAACCACACCTACTTTGGGGATCCCCAATCCAAATAAACCTTTTGTGAAGACAGTGGATGAAAAGCGAGGTTGCATGACATCTGTGCTATTGCAAGAGCATGGGAGTAAACTCAGGCCTGTGGCCTATTTTTCAGCAAAACTAGATCCTGTAGCAGCAGGGTTACCAATGTGTTTAACACTAGAAGCGCCGGGCCAGTGTGACCTACTTATAATGCAGTTCACAGTCGTTTTTACCGCCTATTGTTTTGAATGGGAAGCTGTTGCTGACACACAATGATCGCTAGATGGCGCTTTCACCCAAAGCAAATAGTTTAGCTCCAAGATCAACTTGCACTTGGGCAATGCGCCATTCATTCCCGCGTTGATTTTTTTTCATAGTCAACTGAGAAAACCTACTACAGAGTCTCTAAGGGGAGTCACTAAGTCTCTACTTAATTTTAAAACATTTTAAGAAAATTAATTAGTTTGTTCATTATATTTGAAGCTTCTGAACTTTTCGGATGTTTTTTAGTGTGACGGTGCTTTAGATTAGTTCAGAACTCGCTTCCGTGAAATTATCACTAAAACAATGTAATGACCCTCCTGAGGATATAAAGCTTTATTATTGTTTTTGAATAAATCAGATCTACCACAAAATAAACAACTTCACTTTTCCGGTATGGTAACATAAGCACCTCGGATACCTGTAGCTGCTGCTGTGGAAATATCACGCTACTGATATTAAATATAGAATATTTATTGAAACAAAAACTAATACCATTATAAATTATATAACTTATTGAAACGTTTATAACTTATCGAAAATGATTCGATTGATTTACATGATATATGCTATATAATACTAAGGGTTTCTGGGTCGCTGGTGGCTCATTGGTATGTGTTTCGGCTGCCATGTGGGCGACCCGGGTTTGATTCCCAGCCAGTGACCAACAACGATAATGCTGAGCGTTTCTAAATTAAGTTGAAATGTAAATTATTGTGTCCTACTTATATGATGTCCTCAATAATGATTATAATAAATATATTTAAAAAAAAATTCGCTACTCTGTTCAGTTGTGTGTCCACGAAGAAGTGGGTATGTATACAGATGTCGCCATTAAAAACGCACATTTCGAGAAAAGGGATCCCGTGACTTGCCGCGGCTTTGCGCGGCTGCGTGCGGGAAGCTGTGAACATGCCCTTCATTACCTGTAGGGGGCAGTCGTGTTTCAGTCTGAAGTACTGTGTGTCTACTGAAGCCGAAAATGTGTCCAAATTAAACCGCGCATGCGTGTTTGGAGACGC
Organism: Channallabes apus; assembly: GCA_030522415.1. NCBI lineage: Eukaryota > Metazoa > Chordata > Actinopteri > Siluriformes > Clariidae > Channallabes > Channallabes apus. The sequence goes on along the minus strand of CM060111.1, from coordinate 26,510,627 downwards.
TGTACCCACGCTGATCTACACGGCGTGGCTGGAGCTGGTCATGTTCGAGGTAAGTTTAGCTTTCTGTTTTGGATGTGATTCTCGCTTTCATGACACCCAATTAATGTTCATCTTAATCTCAGGACGTACAATTAGCAATATTTCAGTTTTTAATAGTGTGGATATTCACAAAAGACTGTTTTTGTGTAAAAACCTGAACCTACGGAGCCCCCCAGGGGTCCTGTGGTAAATAAATAAATAAATAAAATAATAACGAACCGAGCGCGCGGATTAATAAACCGAGATGTGTGTTTCTTACCCCCACCCTTCGTGAAAACGGCGTGTTCAGAGAAATGGGATGGCGCCGGTGAGGTCGGCTGCCGTCACGACTGCTCCGACCACCTTTTCTTTGTTTTTGTTCTTTAAGTTAGTTTTCAGTGATTTAAAATCGGCAAAACCATCACCATTGAGTACATTAGGTATGATAGAGACACTCTTGTTTCTATTGGTATACAATGTACTCACAATTCGACGTTTTTAACTCCGGATCCGAGCTGGCCGAGTGAGATCCTGAGGGAGAACAATGGACGCGACGCGAAGCGGAGGCCTCGAGGCAGATAAGCTGGCGTGAGGAACCGGCTGAGAACCCGTGCACACCGCACACCTCTGCCTAGCATCCTGCTCGCCAACGTCCAGTCACTGGAAAACAAACTCGATGACCTCAGGGCCAGGATAAAGTTCTAGAGAGACATTCGGGACTGCAATCTCCTCTGCTTCACCGAGACATGGCTGAACCCAGCGGTGCCAGACCACGCCATACAACCAGCCGAGTTCTTCTCGGTTCACCGCATGGACAGGACGCGGGACTCGGGGAAGTGAAGAGGAGGCGGCGTGTGCTTAATGGTGAACAACAGCTGGTTCAACAGCGCGAGGGTTGTTCCTCTTACATGCTCCTGCACACCAAACCTGGAACTACTGTCCATCATGTGTCGTGCTTTTTATCTTCCACGGGAGTTCACATCGGTCATAATCAGTGCCGTTTACATCCCTCCTCAAGCAGACACTGACACTGCCTTATGCGCGCTGCATGAGGCGCTCACACAGCACCAGACACAACACCGGGACGCTGCGCTCATTGTGGCGGGGGATTTTAATAGTGCCAACCTCAAACGCGCAGCGCCGAACTTTTATCAGCACATCACCTGCCCCACCAGGGGCGAAAGGACACTGGACCATTGTTATACTACGGTCAAAGACGGTTACAAGGCACAATCTCGTCCAGCGTTTGGTAAATCCGACCACGCCGCCATCTTCCTCATGCCAAAATATAAACAAAGGCTGAAACAGGAAGTTCCGGTTCAGAGGGAGGTCGCGCGCTGGACGGACCAATCGGTGGCCGCGTTACAGGACGCACTCGATGACGCAGACTGGGACATGTTCAGAAACAGCTCCGATGATGACGTCAGCGTGTTTACGGATGCGGTTGTGGGATTTATTGGGAAGCTAGTAGATGATACGGTGGAGAAAAAGACTATCAGAACGTTTCCCAACCAGAAGCCGTGGGTGGATAAAACCATCCGCGACGCTCTGAGATCTCGCACAGCTGCCTACAACACGGGACTTGCGTCGGGGGACATGGAACCATACAAGGCTGCGTCATATAACGTGCGGAAAGCGGTGAAAGAGGCGAAGCAGCGCTACGGGAGAAAACTAGAGTCACAGCTTCAACAGAGTGACTCTAGGAGCCTGTGGCAGGGACTGAGAACAATAACGGATTATAAAGCACCAACATCCAGTATGACGAACGCGGACGCGACTCTGGCAGACGAGCTCAACACCTTCTATGCTCGCTTCGAGGCTGCAGCTAAAGACGCTAGCGATGCTAATGGCTAACGGCGCTAACGCTAACGGCGCTAATGCTAACGGCGCTAATGCTAGCGGCGCTAACGGCTGCAGACAGGAAGACACTGCCAGCACCGGGAACGCGCTCATCATCTCCGAGCACGACGTGAGGAGAGGCTTCAGGAGAGTGAACACCAGGAAAGCAGCAGGACCAGACGGCATCTCAGGCCGTATCCTCAGAGCCTGCGCAGACCAGCTAGCACCTGTGTTCACTGAGATATTCAATATCTCTCTATCTCAGTCGGTGATCCCCACATGCTTCAAAGAGTCCATCATTGTTCCTGTCCCGAAGAAACCACATCCTGCTTCCCTCAATGACTATCGCCCTGTAGCCCTCACCTCAGTAGTGATGAAGTGCTTTGAACGCCTTATCAGAGACTTCATCATTTCTTCACTACCCGACACACTGGACCCACTACAGTTTGCATACTGTCAGAACCGCTCCACAGACGATGCAATCTCTCATCTCCTCCACACATCACTCACTCACCTGGACACTAGGAAAGGGAATTATGTTAAAATGCTCTTCATCGACTACAGCTCTGCTTTTAATACCATAATTCCCTCCACACTCACCACCAAGCTGGAGCACCTGGGACTCAGCTCATCTATATGTCAGTGGATCTCCAATTTTCTGACTGGCAGACCACAGGCAGTAACGATGGGCGGTCATGTCTCAGCTACACTCACTCTCAGCACTGGAGCCCCCCAGGGTTGTGTTCTGAGCCCCCTGCTGTACTCTTTGTACACCCACGACTGCGTGGCCACTACTAACTCCACCTGCTGACGACACCATCGTGGTCGGACTGATCACCAACAATGATGAGTCGGACTACCTAGAGGAGATTGGAAATCTGGAGAACTGGTGCCAGAGGAACAATCTCCTCCTGAACGTCAGTAAGACAAAGGAGCTGATAGTGGACTTTAGTACAAAGCAGGAGAGGAACTACCAGACCCCCGTCATCAACAGGAGCCCAGTGGAGAGAGTGGACAGCTTCAGATACCTCGGTGTTCACATCACGCAGGACCTGTCATGGTCCTGTCACATCAACACCGTGGTGAAAAAAGCCCGGCAGCGTCTCTACCACCTCAGACGCTTGAGAGACTTTAGACTGCCCTCCAAGGTGCTCAGGAACTTCTACTCCTGCACCATAGAGAGCATCCTGACGGGAAATATCACGACCTGGTTCGGGAACAGCACCATGCAGGACAGACGAGCTCTACAGAGGGTGGTGCGATCAGCCGAGCGCATCATCCGCACTGAGCTCCCTGACCTGCACTCGATCTACAGCAAGCGGTGCTGGACTAAGGCCAGGAAGATCATGAAGGACCTCAGTCACCCCAGTAATGGACTGTTCTCTTTGTTGCGGTCTGGGAAGCGATTCCGCTCCCTAAAGGCCAATACAGAGAGGCTGAGGAGGAGCTTCTTCCCACAGGCGATAAGGTCTCTCAATCACACCTCCACACAGGACTAATAACATCTTTTAAGCTCACAACACTGACTGGACAATCATGGACACATTCATACACACTTGCACTAAATATTTATACATCTGGACAATTGCACATGTCACCTTTCATGCATATTTGCACAACCAATGACACTTTAATTCTATATACATATATACTCTATTTGCAATATTTTATTATGCCCTTACTGTACAGTTAGTTTTACTAGTTAAAATCATTTCTTTAGTATTTCCTTTTTATTGATTATTTATTTTACGTACAAGCTTTTATTTTCTTTTTAAGGTTACTGGCGGTTGTATAAGCATTTCACTGCATATTATACTGTGTATGACTGTGTATGTGACAAATAAAATTTGAATTTGAATTTATTTGAATTTGAAAGTCTCGCCAGTGAGATGCCATTTCTGAACAAACTGAGTCGTGTGTGTTAAAGCATTAAATGGTTACTAGCAATAAACGTTTTTTTCTGAATCCGAATTTTATTAAGAAGTTACAAGTTCAATTTCAACTGTAAAGAACCTGTACATATGTTCATACAGTATTGACAGAAGCTCTAATTTGTCTAAATCGCATTGCAGACAAGAAAAAGAAGTAGAGTCATCCTGTGACCTTGCATGCTTAATCTTTCCACACATGATTCTTGCTTCTCACTTTTTCCTTAATCTCCAGTTCGGTTCTGGTTTCGGTCTATTCTCATGAGTTGTGAAGCGGGAGGAACAAAGTATAAATATTGTTCATTTGCTAAATTAAGTATCATGAATTTTAATTGAATATCTATCTCTGTATTTTTTCACAGCAGTTTGTGACTGAAAGTGTGTCTGCATCTGACTTCAGGAGTTTCCTGACCAACGTATCTAACGGTCATATTTAAAAATCATAAAGTACAAAACGTTTCTGTTTAATTTTGTTTCTATGATTAATACTTATTTGTGGTGTTTTATGTTTTGTACATCTTTTCAAATTGAGACCTCATTTGTAAGTTACTGTTTTCTCGTTTTTTTTATAAATTAATCAAATGTTTGCTTGTTATTAAATTTATTTTTTATAAAAAATAAACGAATATGTGTTTTATTATTAGCTGAGAGTGTGGTTTATTTATTCATCATATTTGGTCATTGTAACATGCATTAGGGAGCATTATCTCTGCGAAGTGTGTGTGCTATCTGGGAATGAATTACCTTTACTTGGTTATTTTAAATAAATCTAATTTGTGCATTAAATATAATTATGTAACTTTTACTTGATTTCTTTGATTGTTAATTTAATTAAGTAGATTTTACCTGACAATTACGGGTGAGTTTTACTTAATATTGGAGCAATAAAATTTACTTAAAATCTATGTGTGCAAATAGATGTTAAGAGGATTTTATCAAGTGAATCTTACAAAGTTCTTTTTTTCAGTGCATGGGTGAACACGATGATTTAAGAATTTAATTAATATGTGTGTGTTTACCGTATAAACTTTTTTCTATGTACAGGTACAATCAGACAAATGTAACCAGAAAACAGCATATAACTTTAAACTTACATTGATTAGCAATATAAACAACACACCTATGAGGCTGGACAATGGAATAAACTGTGTGGGTGCCAATAATATTAAATATTTATCTGTTAATTCTTTGACAATACTGCTGCTTTTTGTTGGAAACTGGCAGACATAAAAAATATGAAAAATACTTTAAATAAATATAAAGGGGACGATGGGCTAAAGCCCCCATAAAAATGGCCTAGCGATGCCCGTGTATATATAATGAAAATATTATGTGTAAAGAAAATATAATTTATATATTCGTGTTTAATTACAAAAAAAACAAACATTTTAATGGTTAGTGATTGTTGCAGACATTCACATTATTTTTTGGGGAAGAGCTTGGCTTGTACAGGCTACTCATCAGCAGTCGGCGCCCCGCTGTAACCAGCAGATCAAAGGAGCAGTTATCGGCTGACACGTAGCCATTTGAGTTTGGAGACCCACAGAACCCCCACTGTATTATAATGCCTCTTCTCACCTTTCATTCATGATTTTGCTGATGGGGAATTCGTAGAATTGGGGGTTTTAAAAACAATTAACAAGGCCGAGTAGACGTCTCTGCCTAAAATGTTTTTCGCCAGCAAAACACCTCTCTCTCTCTCTCTTTCTTTATATATATATATATATATATATATGAAATAATTATTCAATGCTGGACACAAACAGCAAAAAATATGAAAAGCCCTAAGCACTTTATTGCTTTTCATCATGTTTTTTGCTGTTTGTGTCCAGTATATATATATATATATATATGTATATATATATATATATATATATATATATATATATATATATATATATATATAGAGTTAATTCATGTCTATTTATGATCTAAAAAAATATATAAAAACATATTATCTTTTTTAGTTATGAGTTGTTGTTTTTTATTATTCATAAGACAACCTTTCAGTTTTGTAAATATTCTAGTTATAGTGTGTTAAGTCTTTCTTAAACGGTTTTGAGAATTAGACCATCCAGCTAAGATCAATATTAATAATATTAAGCATTTTATTTCTATTTATTCTATGCTTTGCTGGAGAAATACATTTTAGGCAGAGACGTCTCGGTCTTGTTAAATAGTTTTAAACCCCTGAATTGTGCCAATTCCCCCATCCGAAACCGGTTTGATAACTTCTCACCTATCAAAGGTGAGAAGAGGGACTGAGCTGTAACTGAGCGCGCTTTCACGTTGTATATACTGTAAAGACACACACACACACACACACACACACACACAGACACACATATACAGGCACGTGCAGAGGGGGGAGGGTGGTGGGTGCTTGAGCACCCGCCCCATTCCTCCAGGATGCCTCAAGCATGGGCGTAAATTTAATTTAACAGTAGGGGGGGGACAATAAATATTAAATTTCTCATGAGCAATTTTTGAAGGGGACACATATAATACTTTATAAGTATAAATTGTACTTATAAAGATATGTCCCCACAGTGAAAAACTTTGCTTCTATCATTATTATTGTAGCACGGAGACTGCACCATTATGGTTATTTTCAAAGTTTTTCTCAGGTTCAATGACAAAGCAGATTTTTCTTCAAAACTATTTATTGCATTGTTTATGTTGTTTACAGTCAAGCCATCAACATACAATAAAATGTAAACATGAGATCTAAACTAAAAACTGTGCTCCCTGTGCTGGTGCTGGCAATATCATCTCTTTGTTCTGCTGTCTCCGGCTCCCTCCTGGTTCTGAATCTGCCCCTTCCTCTACTCTCACTGTCTCAGAACAGACTCCTGAAGCAGAAAAAAATGCAGGAAAAGATGTTTTCCATACTCATAATAAATAACTTGTTTACATTACACTTGCTAAATTGAAAGATCATACTGTAAATTGGTGAGCCTATTACTTTCTACTAAACAGCCACAACTCAAAAAAAAAATTAAAGAAATTGTTCACCCCCCAAAAATTTTTAAAAATCTGTCATTATCCCTTCAATAAAAGCACCACGCTTACCAAACACTGTACATCTGATTGACCCTGGTCTACCTGTCCCTCAATAATTTCTGTCTCCTTTGCCTGTGATTGATATTGTGACATTAGTATTTTCATAAGCACCCATTCTTAAAGCGAAATTGCCTTAATATGTGAACTTTTTCAGTGGCGTTTAAGTCACTGAAAAATTATCTTATGTCCATTTATCTAGGACACTGCAAGGCAAGTTTATTTATACTGTAGCACATTTCATACACAATGGTCATTCAAATTGCTTTACATATAGAAAGTAAAACTATCAAAAAATAATCACAACAATAAAAACAAGGAATTAAAAAAAAAGGTTTAAAATTGTATTTAAAATTAATTAAGACACTTAGAACAGAATGGATATTGATTATACAAAAATATACAATTCGGACTAGGCACAGTGCTCATTTAGTAAGTGTACAGCTAAACAATATGCTAATTGTGGCCGTTAATGTTAAGTTAACATTATGCCAAGTCGTCACAAATAAAACACTGCATGGGAAACGGCGTTTGTCGTGTAAGTTGCAGTGCACTATGCAACAAGTCATTGTAAACAAGATAACATTAACTAGATAAGTAATAATTTAATCACTAATATAGCAGATTCATGGAAAATTACATCGGTAATCAGCATTTTTGCCGCAACTAATTTATGAATGAGTCAGCATCAACTATATTAAAGAGAATCGCTTTATTTACAGTGAATAAAATACCCGACTTGAACTGGGAAAGCTGGCAGTGGGCCAAACCACTGTGAGGAAGCGGAGGGGGAACCCAACTGTTTCTAAATGAATTTTTTGCGGTTTTTTTTTTTCTACTTACACAATTATCTTAGGTATACATACATATATTTTTCACAATAGAGAATGCGTTTTTTTTTTTTTTTTTTTGGGAGGGGGCGGGGGGGGGGGACAAGCCGGGCATAAATCCCCCCCCCCCCGGGATTTACGCCCCTGGCCTCAAGTGCCCTTTTTTCTGTGTATGTGCGTATGTAGCCCTGTCTTTAAAATGTAACTATTAATCTCAATTTTGCTAAATAAAAGGATCTGGCTTGCATCAGTCACATGCCTGCCATTAACCAATGCTCGCCCTTGAGGGCAGAGCGCGCTCGTTACGAGCCGGGTATGAGCACGCAAAGTGCACGCGCATTTTCTGCAGGCTGCGTGGTGCGGAGCTGGAGGAGAAGCAGGCAAATTAACTGGAAGGTGCAGACTGTAGCAAAACAGTAAATAGGGTGTAGCGCACACGATAGTCTATAACAACAAATGAATTGAAATAAATGAGCGTGCTGTTTGTGCAACAGCGCGACAAACATTACCTGTCCTTTTATGAACTACACAAGTAGTGGTGGTCATTAACTGCTAGCTAACTGGGTAAGGGGGTTACTGGGGGGTCTGTAGCTCTGTGTCCAGAGCTCCGTTTTAGGGAACATGTTTAGTTTTAAAGTAAGTTACAGTTTTATTTCACTAAAAGCCATCTAATATGGATACCCACATAATTATGGATTATTATATTTATGATATGAAAAAACACTGTTTTTAAAGAAAATATATTAAGCAACAGATAATATTAGGTTTATATTTCAAATTAGATAAAATGCTGATTTTCCAGCAGTAAAATTATTGTATCTCTACAGTTTAAACATTTAATAAGCACTGCTTGTGCATGTTTGTGTGTTTTATGTGTATTATATTATTAGTAATAATTTTTTTATAATCAACAGCAACATTGTCCCGACCTGATGACAGTCATACAGTATGATGCAATTCCATATTCATTATGAATGTGAGTTGTTGTTATTCAGCATGTTCTATCTTTTTTAACTTTGAGCACCCGCCCCTTTAAACGTCTCTGCACGGCCATGCACACACACACACACACACATATATAGTTAATTCATGTCTATTTATGGTGGAGACACCTTTTTACGTTTTAAATATGTAAAACTTCCGCTGCGTGTATTCATTCACAGGCTGCAGCGCACGCACAGAGAAATAGGAGACTGGATTAATGGATTGGAGAGAAGAGAGCTGTTCAGTTACTATAAAAAATATATATATATATATATAAAAACATAATATGATCTTTTTGAGTTATGAGTTTTTTTTATTATTCATAAGACAACCTTTCAGTTTTGTAAATGTTTTCCTATTCCTACTGGCTGTGGAAGTACCATGGATATCTGAAACTGACTCAGAGACTTAGGTAATACAGTGAGATGATGTTTTTTAAAAACACTATTTTTAACAAGAGACTCCTGGAAATCAATTCACCTACAGTAGTTAACATTTGTAATAACCTTCAAGTTTCCATACTTTGTGAAATTTAAGTAAAATAACCAATTCAGGTAAATTATTTAATGTAAAAGTGCTATTATAATATGTGCTGTGCCAATTATGTATGTCTGTTTTATCATGGATATCCATACAGTATATCATGGTTTCCCCATCATATGCGGGTGCTGAGAGATAGATAGATAGATAGATAGATAGATAGATAGATAGATAGATAGATAGATAGGAATAACATGACATATATTGTGGACATATAATTAGGGGAAAAAATTAAAATTAAGGATGTCTTGAAACATAATGCAGTAACTCTACAGTATTTATTTGAACACGGTAAAGGTGTTAATGTTTTGTACATTCCTTAATTTGTCCTTTCGGTTTGTGTTTTATGTGTCACTGTTTTCAATCTACTGTACATACTGTAAAACGTATGGACAACAATGTTCCGGAAGCATTATTAAATATTCAATAAGGCACACACACACAATTTAGTTGCAATAAAGTTTTATTAAATATATAATAAAGCAGGCAGTACTGTATATGGCAAATAGTCACTCAAAATCTTTACAAAAGTAAGAGTATTCATTAATTTATTTATTTTTTTACAAAAGAGGAAAGCTCAATATTTTCTTTCTAAGAAGTTTGTTAATTATGTCTCTTATTTGCTTGTTGTTGCGGGCTGTGGGGTGGAATTTCCTAGCAACAGCATCGGAAAGTGCTTGAAGCAGAATTACTTCACACCAAGGAAAGGTGAGAAGGGGGATTACAGTAACGGTTTCTGTGGGTCTTCACCCACAGGTGATGTGGGTCGCGTTGTATTCAGCGAATAGACTAAAACAAAATCATGTTTGCTTCAGCATTGGAAACAATATTGTATTAGGCCAACTTTATTTAAGATTAAAATAATAGTGGGTTAGGAACATTATTCTTCATATAACTTAAATGCCTGAATGAAGTTAAATATACACAATAAATTAATAATTGCGTTTGCTTTACATTTGAGCACTCATGTGTAAATAGCTTTTTCATTGTATATACTACCATATCATATATCTGTGTCTAATACTGGTTTATTCATATTTTACATTACATGCAGTTTGTAATTTACTTGTGATTGTACTTTTAAAACCTAACCTATACATATCTACAGTATAAGCATATTTACCTACTTCAGCAGTGAATTAGAAACTTGGTCAGTCTGGCTTTTAGATTCTTCAGAGCAAGCATTGTGTCAGAAGATTCTGAGGAATCTCTTCTCACCTTTCATTCAGGTGTAAATTTATCAAACTGTGTACGCTGTTGGCAAATACTGTAGGGGGTTTAGATGAATGAAGAAGAGAGCAAATGTCTCTGTCTAAAATAGAAAAAAAAAATTTATATATATATATATATATATATATATATATATATATATATATATGTTTTATATATATATATATATATATATATATATATAAAACATAAATGGTTAATGATAGCAATTAAATCAGACTTAATAGTTGGATTTGATACTTTTCTTTTTAATTACTGCCATTAATAAATGGGCCAGGGGTAGATTAGTGGTTAAGGCATTGGACTACGGTTCGGAAGATCCTAGGTTCAAACCCCACAACCACCAAGTTGCCACTGTTGGGCCCTTGAGCAAGGCTCTTAACCCTCAACTGCTCAGATGTGTAAATGACATGTAAGTCTTTGTGTAAAGATGTTGTGCAGATGTGTAAAAAAATGTAAGTCGCTCTGGATAAGAGTGTCTGCTAAATGTAAATGTAATAAATTCTGGTTTGAGGTACTTATAGAAGAGGCATGTAATAAATACATAAATAGGTTGTTTAAAGTCCTTCCAGTAATGGTTAAAAATCAGGGTGGACACAGGAATGTAAATGAACACTGCATTTATGACCCCACAAATAAAAGCTTTGAGATGATATATTTGCTGTATGGTGTGTTTATTTGAATATATTCAGTAAATTTATGAATTACACTCAAAGTATCAAATCCACCTATGAAGTCTGATTTAATTGTTACAATTAAACATTTTATATTTACTTATGTTAATTTTTCTATTTGTTTTACTGGCGAAACCTCTCAATTCTGTGAATTCCCCCATCAGAGAAACCGGTTTGATAACTTCACACCAATGAAAGTGTCATGTTCCTCTCTTCTACTGTGTCTGTGTCGGGTGCGTTTTCATGGCATGACTGCGGAGGCGAGCTGACGGTTAACAAAGTCCTTTTATTTAAACAAAACAAACATAAACAGGACCAAATCACTCCAACACAAACTAAACAACTTAAGACAATTGCTAGACGCCTGACTGGAGTTCAGCCAGGCCATTTATAATCAAACATAAACCTAATCATCAAATTAACTTCCCTCGGTTCAGGTGAGCTTCTACGTCACCTGACCGAAGTGCAAACTGGGAAATGAAGTAGAACTCAACGTAAAACAAAACTACAACTCAAAAATAACACACAAAAACGTTCTGGCGCCACCTAGGGGTTAACCGTTACAGAAAGGTGAGAAGGGGGATTACAGTAACAGTGTAACAGTAGCGATTGTACTTTTAAAATGTAACCTATACGTATCTACAGTATAAGCATATTTAACTACTTCAGCAGTGAATTAGAAACTTGGTCAGTCTGGCTTTTAGATAAAGTCATTGAGAGCAAGCATTGTATAAATATAATATATAAAAAATAATGTAATATAAAATAAAATAATATAAAATAAATAAATATCTAACATAAATGGTTAATGATAGCAATTAAATCAGACTTGTAGTTGGATTTGATCCTTTTCTTTTTATTTACTGTATAGACATCATTTTGTTTTGTGAGATTTTCCCTTACTTGGTTTTATCAATTTATATTACTCCTTATAATAATGTAAACATTGCTAATTTATGTTTTGGAAAGAAACGTAAGTAATTATTTCATCTATATCTTTCATAAATCACACAACTAAAATATAATTAAACAGTTTATTCACCAACATTACCAAATATGTGTGACATTCACAGTCTAGATACATGTTGTCTTTTAAATAAAAGTGAATTCAGCTAAATTTTGCACCCACAGAAACAACTGCACGGCAACAGGGCCTGAAATACTTGTTTTAAACAAAATTGTGTAAAATAATAATAATAATAATAATAATAATAATAATAATAATAATAATAAATAAATAAATAAATAAAATACAGCAATCATTTAGAAATAAAATACAGCAGAAAATACATTAAACAAACTGTAGAATAAACATTAAAACTTAATAGCCCTCTGAAGCAGTGAAGTTGCAACATTCAAAGCAGCACTCTGGACTAGTGCACTTAAAAAAGTATGCCATTGAAAACTTAACACATTAACACATTTTAAGCTGAACATGTAAACACAACATGGAAAGACTTGTAGTCAAGCCAAATCAAATGTTTTAAGATGATAACTTCATCTTTAAAGCTTGCACTTTTGGTGATAGCTTAATCCCATCAGAAGAACTAGAAGAACTCAAATGTGTAGCGCAGTGCTCGGGGCTATTGCCACATTCTTGCAAAATTTCCTCTCCTTCAAGGATTATGGATACACCAACCGGTTCTTCCCCTTCAACAGCACGGATGACAAGGATTTTAAGAAGGTGCATAATGGCATCACTTTATCTGTCCTCCTGCATAAAATTTACAAGAAAATAAATTATTTATTTTGAGAAACAAAAAAATCTGAATTGCTTCAACCTGTGCTGACTTCATTTCACAGAGAACAAAATAATAAGAAAATGTATAATAAAAAATGACCATCACTTCATATACTTCAGATTGTTAAACTTGGGTTAAATTGCTTTAGCAATAATCTTGCATCAGTAAAACATTGTAAAACATGGCATGAGATGGCTACACTCTCTGCACCTTTACAGTGTCAGGAAATCCTATGATGAATGCTGAGTTTGTATTTAAAGGGTTAGTCCAAACATGAAAATTCTTTCAATAATTACTCAGATTTATATATTCATTTGCATTCATATGCTTCTGTCCAATGCAACAAACACTATATTCAAGGTATTAATAAATTGTATAATTAATAAGAAAACAATGCTTTACCAGGCAATCATCAAAGAGATCCTCTTCAGATTCATGTCTCATCTTTACGCTTTGTTTCTGTGAAAATATTTACATTGTATCATTACATAATCTTTTATTCGTGCAATTACATTTAGGCATTTCTTCATCTTTTGTAAGTTTGCCTTTATCCTAAGCAAATTACAAAAGAGGAAGGCATCAAGCATGTCAAGCAGTGTTACTAACACAAAGTTTCTGACACAGTTAGAAAAATACAAGATAGAACAGTGATGGATTAAGGAAAAAGTGAGAAGCAAGAATCATGTGTGGAAAGATTAAGCATGCAATGTCACAGGATGACTCTACTTATTTTTATTGTCTGCAATGCGATTTAGACAAATTAGAGCTGCTGTCAATACTGTATGAACATATGTACAGGTTCTTTACTCGTAACTCATTAATAAAGTTCGGCTTTTTAAAAAAAACTTTTATTGCTAGTGCTCTTTTACTATTTAATGCTTTAACACAGTTTGTTCAGAAATGGCATCTCACTGGCGAACCTTTGTCTGAACACGCCGTTTTCACGAGGGGTGGGGGTAAGAAACACACATCTCGGTGTATTAATCCGCGCGCTCGGTTCGTTATTATTTTATTTATTTACCACAGGACCCCTGGGGGGCTCCGTAGGTTCAGGTTTTTACACAAAAACGGTGTTTTGTGAATCTCCACACTATTAAAAAACTGAAATATTGCTAATTGTACATCCTGAAATTAACATTAACATTAATTTGGAATCACATCCAAAACAGAAAGGTAAACATACCTCGAACATGACAAAATCCAGCTCCAGCCACGCCGTGTAGTACCTCCGTGATGATCCCCAACCAACTGACCCACAGCGCGGGCACAGCGTCTCTAAACACGAATGCGCGGTTTAATTTGGACACATTTTCGGCTTCAGTAGACACTCAATACTTCAGAATGAAACACGACTGCCCCCTACAGGTAATGAAGGGCATTTTCACAGCTTCCCGCACGCAGAAGACATCTGTATGTATATATACATATATATATATATATATATATATATATATATATATATATATATATATAGTTACAGTGTGAGTTGCGAATTAGAACATCCAGCTAAGATAAACGTTATGTGGTTGAAATAAATAAATAAATAAATAAATAAATAAGTAACACCTTCCACCTATAGGTGTGATCACAACCCCCTCCAAACGACCACCTCAGAAGTTCCCGTCAATGTCTGCTGAGCTATAGGGCGGAGCTATTATGATCAATAGCATTTCTAGACAGCGAGACCTATAAATAAGTCAACAGGTACGTCTACAACTCACTGTGTAGTTGGGGCGGCTACACAGTTTGGGCGATTGCGCGGTGCATTAGTTACAATGACTCAAAGAATGCGATATACTCCACAGCAAGTGCTGGACATTCTGTGGAATATTGATGACATGGAATCGGAGGGCGAGCAATGTGAGGTGTCAGAGGGAGCAGATGAGCAAGAGGGCGAATTAAATCTGAATGTTGAATCTGATTCAGATTCAGAATCTGACTCGGAAATTGAGTGTGCAGGGGACTCATTTCAAGAGGCAAGAGATGGCACAGTATGGGTTGAACAAAAGGCTGAAAACCCTCGGGGGAGAGCGCGAGAGTGCAATATAATGAAAGAAACCCCAGGGCCCACGCCTTATGCCAAGGGCAATATTACAAGCCCATTGAGCAGTCTACTGTGTTTGATTGACACAGAAATGTGGGGAAAGATTATGAAACACACTGAAGCGGAAGCTTAACGAAACAATGCTGATAAGTTCAAGCTTACAGTTGATGAACTAAAAGCATTCGTTGGTCTCATTTATTTGAGAGGTATCACGGGTGGTAAAAGCATGAATCTGGATGATTACTGGTCCGCTGACTTGGGAAATGCTACTTTCAAAGAGACAATGTCTCGACAAAGATTTAGAGACATTATGCGCTATCTGCGCTTTGATGGCAAGAACACAAGGGCTGCCCGACTTGTGAATGATAAATTTGCCATGATCTCGGAGATATTCGAGAAATTTGTGAAAAACAGCATTGCCTCTTACACACCCGGTGTGAACATAACAGTAGATGAGCAACTGTTCCCTACTAAAGCGCGCTGCCGTTTCACGCAGTACATGGCCAATAAACCAGACAAGTTTGGTATCAAATTCTGGTTGGCCGCTGATGTGGAAACAAAATACATGTTGAACGCAATTCCCCATCTAGGGAAAGACGACAGTAAGGCGGCTGTTCAGCGGTTATCAGACACTGTTGTAATGCGCATTGTGGAGCCTTTCCTGGGGAAAGGAAGAAATATAACAACAGACAATTTCTTTACTTCGTTAGGACTGGCAAACAATCTTTTGGCGAATAAAACCACCATTGTTGGCACAATTAATAAAATCAGACGAGAAATGCCCCCTTGTACACAGGCACAGTCTGAACGATATTCGATCAGGTTGTTGAAGGATGGAAAGGCCACACTCACGATTTACCAGGCAAAACGAAAGAAGAATGTATGCGTTCTGAGCACAATGCATCAGGCAGTTTCAACTGATAATGGCGAAAAGAAACTGCCTGAAACAATTTCCTATTACAACAGCACTAAAGTTGGCGTTGATGTTATGGATCAAATTGCGCGGCTGTATTTAGTAAAGGGAGGCACCCGGTGCTGGCCTGTGGCTGTGTTTTACAACCTCCTAGACCTGGTGGCAATTAATGCACATATTCTATATAAACAGTGCATAAATGTGACCATAAGCAGGAGGAGATTTATTCTTGAGTTGGTAAAGGAGCTATGTGTGCACCAGAAAATGGCAAGGGCAGCAGGGGCAATGGCATGCAAGCGACCTTTAGCTGAAACTCCTTCTCCACGTGCGAAAAGGAGGCAGTGTCAAATTGGCAGATGTCCAGGGAACAAAACCTCTTATATCTGCCAGACCTGTAAGCGGCTTGTCTGTGGCAAATGCACAAAGAACACAACAAAACTGTGCTTGGAATGTTAATTCAGGGAACAAAACTTATGGCTTCTGCTAGAAATCTTAATGTTAAATTAATTGTAAGCCTTTGAATGGTGATAAAAATACTTGCAAAACATCAGCATACATTGAAGGGAACTTCTGAGGTGGTCAGTGATTCATGGCACAGTCGATCGGAGGGGGTTGTGATCACACCTACGGTTCTTTTGTTCTAGGCTGTCAGTCAAATATCTCTCCACTTGAAATGGAAGCTGTTTTTACAGTAGACACTTTTTTTTGTCATTTTGTAATCTTTCTCGTGTTTACCTTGTATTGCACAATGTATATACATTTATGAATTACTGTAAATAAACTACAAATGCAGTTGATTTACCAGAAATGACTTTTCAGTTTTTTTGTGTGCAAAACTAAACTAAACACTTTCTGTTTGTATAGAATTAGTATGTATAGTATGTATAGAATTCAGCTGAATCAATGATCAATGTTGTTGGGTTAGTTATGTTGTGATAATTAGTTTAATAAATAAAATAAAAAAAATAACCTGGATGTTCTAATTCTCAAAAATGTTGAAAAACAATTGTCAAAAAAGGGAAGTTATTCAGCTGTTTAGTGTCACTATGCCATAAACAGTGAAACATAAATAAAACAAAATAAAACATCCTTAATCCAGATTTTATCAATCAACAACATAACATTTATCTTAGCTGGATGATATTTAAAAACGTTTACCCTAAAGTAAGACTTGTCACACTGTAAGTAGAATATTTACAAAACTGAAAGGTTGTCTCATGAATAAAAAAAAACCTAAGTTAAAGCAGATATTTAGATTTTGTTTTTATTTTTATAATTTTTTTATCGTAAATAAACAGCTCTAAGTAGATGGATATTGTCAAATATACTGTAGGCTTTTACTATAGTGGATTCCTGCCAACAGCGCAGGAACGTGGTCCGTTGTCTAGCAACACTGAACGAAATGAGGCATAATCGTGGTGTTTGCTTCAGTTGTGACATAGCATTGTTTATTATAGATAGATAATAAACTATGCTATCTGATTTATTCAAATTGAATATTGTTTTAGCGATAATTTCACAGAAGCGTGTTCAGAACTAAATCGCTGCTCCTGCTCCATCGGCACTCACTTTCACTTTGCAAAAGGCAATGTTTATTGTTTACTGTATTATTTATATATTTATTATAATCATTATCGAGGACATCATATATGTAGGACACAATAATTTACATTTCAACTTAATTTAGAAACCCAATTAGCATTATTGTTGTTGGTCACCGGCTGGGAATCGAACCCGGGTCTCTCACATGGCAGGCGAAACACATACCCCCGGAAACCCTTAGTATTATATAGCATACATCTTGTAAATCAATCAAATCTTTTTTGATAAGTTATAAACGTTTCAATAAGTTATATATTTTAAAATGGTATTAGTTTTTGTTTCAATAAATATTCTATATTTAATATCAGTAGCGTAATATTTCCACAGCAGCAGTGACAGGTATCCGAGGTGCTTATGTTACCATACCGGAAAAGTGAAGTTGTTTAGTTTGTGGTAGATCTGATTTATTCAAACACAATAATAAAGCTTTATATCCTCAGGGACTGTCACACAAAATAAAAAAACATCCGGGATGTTCAGAAGCTTCAAATAGACTGAACGAACTAATGAATTTTCTTAAAACGTTATAAAATTAACTAGAGCTAAATCCCTAAATCTCCTTATAAAATATCGCTGATTATCAATGCGGGAATGAATGGCGAATTGTCGATATTTCACAGAAGCATATTATATTATATATATATATATATATATATATATATATATATATATATATATATATATATATATATATATATATATAACTGCATATATGGAGTGAAACCTGAGATAGTTCCATATACTCACTGAATGACGCATAGATAGAATACGCGATCCCTTGCACCATCTGCTGAGAGTAATGAGAATCGCAGGTTGGAAAAGGCAGGAAACGTCATGCCGTCATGCAGCTGTCAGGAATTTCACATAAATAACAGCAAAATAGCTTTACACTGGCTTTTACTGTTGCGATTTAGAAAATTTAAGCATGCAGGGTGATTAAGCTCACAGATCTAGGAAAAGTCATGAAAGGAGATTCCTGGATTTTGATCGAGTGTGAAGTTTTTTGTATTTTTTTCCCTTGCGGTCATGATGATCGTGCTCGGCGCTTCTAGTGTTAAGAGCCATTGCAGCTGCTGAAAAAGCTGTAACAGCCTCTAGGGACATAGTAGGGTACAGTGATTTAACTTTATTGGTTCCACATGCAGTTTCACTACTTCTCCTCGAACAAAAAATGGCACACATGACAACAGCACGATGGTTGAGGTATAACACAATTTTATTAGAGATGCCAAATGTTACAGTAAAAAGATGCACTGTGCTTAATCCTGCTACTCTTCTTCCTACAGAAGGCGAGGGTGAACCACATGACTGTGTAGCTGTAACTAATGAAATTTGCAGCCCAAGACCTGATTTACAAGATATTCCTTTGCAGAATGCAGAAATGGAAGTGTTTGTAGATGGATCAGCATTCAGGAACTAACAGGCCAAAATTGCATAGGGTAAGCCGTGGTAACTGCATATGGTATATTAAAATCAGAGCCACTTCCTAAACATCTATCTGCACAAGCAGCAGAGCTCATTGCTTTAACAGAGGCATGTAAACTTGCTGAGGGTAAAACAGTCACTATATATACTGACAGTCAGTTCGCTTTTGGGGTAACCCACGATTTTGCAACACTGTGGAAGCACAGGGGGTTTCTTACATCATCAGGGAAGCCCATAGCGCATCACGGCCTGATTTCTGACCACCTGAAGGCAATCCTTTTGCCTAAATCGATTGCTGTTTGTAAATGCGCAGCTCACACAAAGAAAAATTACCCAATTTCACAGGGAAACTCAAGAGCAGATGCAGCAGCAAAGACAGCGGCATCGAGACCACCTAATGACAATGTTAAGATGTGCATGACTAAATTTTCTGTTCCAACAGCTGATTTACAGGATTTGCAGACACAAGCTACCCCAGCAGAAAAGCAAGACTGGTCGAAGGCTGGGGAAAAAGTGAGGAATGGGGTATGGTACGGCCCCAATAACAAACCTTGTTTACCAAAAGCTTTATTTCCTCATTATGCAAAATTTACACATGGTAAGGACCATGTTTCAAAAGGGGGAAATGGCTGATAGTATATTTCTGTGTTGGTATACTAGAGGCTTTACAAATTACTGCCAAAAATACTGTGAAAAATGTGTAATTTGTGCTACTAATAACATAGGGAGAGGAATTAAGATCAGTCAAAGCGCACACCCACAACCACAAAGGCCTTTTGAACATATACAAATGGATTTCATAGAGCTAACACCAAGTGAAGGAAAAAAATATTGTTTGGTATTAGTTGATATGTTTTCCAAATGGGTGGAAGCTTTCCCTACATCCAAACAAGATGCTAGTGCAGTAGCAAAACCATTGCTACAGATGTCGCCTTTAAGACTGCGCGTGTTTCCCCGCGGGATGCCGCAATTTAGCGCGCGGCGTGACGCGACTTGCCGGAGGCAACATTTGGGAATTTAAAATTAATGTGTTGTGCTTCACTGAATATCCGCCAGATGGTGCATGGAAGGACTTTATCTAAAAGCTGGTGGTCCGGGAAAGTCAGTTTCCCTATGTTTCCCCGGTGGCGCGCAGATTCAAATCATGACGTCACTCGCTACCTAACGCTGAGAAGGCGAACGAGGATTTTAACAGTTTTTCTCTCGTTTTAAAGTGTTTTTACGAACTTTTTGAATTAAACAAATAACCTATGCATAATAATTGAGTGTTTTTTCGCTTTTTTTTGTATTTTTTAAGATAATTCATACGTTTTAAGCCGCTGCAAAAGGCTGGTTTGCTGGGCGAGTACTGACATCACGACTACTTTTATTACACATACATTTGTTTATTTGTATATGTATGTTATTAATATACATTTTTTAGAGATTGTGTGTGCGTGCATGGAGAGTTTGTGTTGATAAGTGTATGTGGATAAGTTGATAAGTGTATCAGAAAGCAATAAAATGTTCATTTGAATTAAAATGACACACACACGTCTGTATATACAGTATATCAATTACATATATATCAATTATATAAATTTCACTGAAGCCTATCCCTCGCCATATGACAATTCGCCATTCATTTCCGCATTGATAATCAGCGATATTTTATAAGGAGATTTAGGGATTTAGCTCTACTCAATTTTATAACGTTTTAAGAAATTTCATTAGTTCGTTCATTCTATTTGAAGCTTCTGAAGCTTCGGATGTTTTTTTTTTGTTGTTGTTTAGATTAGTTCTGAACTCGCTTCCGTGAAACTATCGCTAAAACAATGTAATGAGCCCTCCTGAGGATATAAAGCTTTATTATTGTGTTTGAATAAATAATCAGATCTACCACAGCAGATAATAAACTATGCTATGTCATAACCGAAGCAAACACCACGATTGTGCCTCGTTTCGTTCGACGGGAACGTGGTTCACTTGGCCGCAGTGTATTATAAACCTGTGGAATGTTTCACTGTTTATGCTCACATAAGAGTAATAAAAGCGAGTGAAATGTGGAAATGATGTGTGGCAACTCCATGTGTGGCAATGAGAACTAAACCAAAGATTTCGGTAACTCCACTGAGTGTAACATCTGCATAGTGACACTGAACATCTTCACTTTTCCGTTTACCTCTGAAAAAAAAGCTGTATTTTGTTTGTTTATATTTAGAGTTTTTATAACAGTAGAAGAAGTACGCGCGCACACACACACACACACACACACACACACACAAACACACACACGCTCCCCTGAGCCCTCGGGAAACATCCAATCACCGTCGGTATACAAATGAGTCAAGACGTAGCCTAACATGGTGTCGTGTCGGATTTCAGTGGTCACGGAGTGGGAAGACTTTGAAGAAGCTGCGGTGACAGTAAACAGCTGAACAACTTCACTTTTCCGTTTACCTCTGAGGGAAAAAAAAGCTGTATTTTGTTTGTTTATATTTAGAATTTTTATAGTAGTAAGAGAAAGTTACAGTTTGGTCTGTGTACTGTAGTTCGCACCCTTGTAGAGAATAAATAAATGAATAACACCTTCATATCTCCTCTCAAGAGAGTGCCATAGTCCATTGTTAGTTTTAATGATTTGGCTTAAACTAATTACCACTACATAAGTACCCTAACACCATTGATAATGAGTTTCAGCTCAAACTAATTCTATACTTGTAACAGAAAATGTAGATGCAGATTTGAAATGTGTATTTATATAATATATATATATATATATATATATATATATATATATATATATATATATATATATATAGATAGATAGATAGATAGATAGATAGATAGATAGATGTGTGCGTGTGTGTGTGTGTGTGTGTGTGTAGGCTCTATGCAGGGGCAAGAGAACTGTGCCAGTCAATGCTCCATCTGGCGGAATTATACGGCATTGCAACCATCGTTTTAGAAAGCGCAAGGGGGGCGTTTATGGGGCGGGGCATTGTTAACTGCGTCATCGCGGGGGATCACATTCCATGCACGAAGCGTCCATTAACCCTTCATGGACCTGCCATGAATCCATCATGCTCCAGGCGGCTGTTTGACGTGGCTCCCACTGTAAGCATGCAAGGTCACAGGATGACTCTACTTCTTTTTCTTGTCTGCAATACGATTTAGACAAATTAGAGCTGCTGTAAATACTGTATGAACATATGTACAGGTTCTTTACAGTTGAAATTTAACTTGTAACTTATTAATAAAATTCGGATTCAGAAAAAAACGTTTATTGCTAGTGCTCTTTTACCATTTAATGCTTTAACACACATGACTCAGTTTGTTCAGAAATGGCATCTCACTGGCGAGCCTTCGTCTGAACATGCCGTTTTCACGAAGGGTGGGGGTAAGAAACACACATATCGGTTTATTAATCCGCGCACTCGGTTCGTTATTATTTAATTTATTTCTTTATTTATTTACCACAGGACCCCTGGGGGGCTCCGTAGGTTCAGGATTTTACACGAAAACGGTGTTTTGTGAATATCCACACTATTAACCCTCTGGGGTCCGCGAACGCATATATGCGTTTTGAGGTGTTTTCCCCTGATGACGCCAATAAGAACTTAAATTACACTTTCAGTTTTGATCGTACAGACAAGATCTATATATTAATCGAATCTGTAAAGTGTCTACTTTTTTTTGTATGCACGCATGTTAAAAATAAAACTTTGTGCATTAATAAAATAAATAAATTAAACCGGGTGCGCTTTCAGTCGTCTCAGTCTCGGGGAAAATCTTTTTGAAACACGTCACTAAAATGAACTGAAACTCCGCGAATACTGCACACACAGACATGAGAAATATATCTATAGAAAGCTTAAAGGGTCTACTTTTAAATGATGCAAGTCACAGTGAAAACAAATAATCTGTTTTTATGTAATCCGTATGAAAGTAAGGAGTGGTACAGATTCTCCTGTATTGCCTCATTACAGCTAATGCGCTCCCGCCTCCCTGCGCGTGCGCTGTTCATATGGAAATGAACTGAGGTGAGGCAGGTAATCACGTACACACCCCCAGGGCATAAAACAACAAGCTTCATCATAGACTTACTTACTGTTTCTGCGCGTTTGAATGATGTCACGCTACACGGGTGAAGAAGCGCTTCAGATGGTTCTGGACAGCGATGAAGAATTTACTTTCTCATCAGAGGAAGAGCAAGACTCAGACGAGGAACGTCTTTATTTTGAACAACGTCTGGACTCAGCGGAGGATGTAATTCCTGACGAGTAAGTCTTTTATTCTCACCATCATTGCTCTATATTTTATATGTACATTTGGAAAATACTAAATACCAGCGAGAGTAAAATTGGTTAAAATATGAAATATGCACGCTTACAAGCCCGCAATAAAATCTGATTATGATCTGTCTAAAGTATTATTTATTTATATATATATATATATATATATATATATATATATATATATATATATATATATATATACACACACACACACGTGTTTTGTATTGTTTAGACCATGTTTCAGATGGTAAAATTGTTCACCAGCTGTTGTTTGTGAATGATTGTTTGCGCGTCTATTCTTCAAGTTAAAATTTTTGTTTTTGTTTAGGACTGTGGCTGCATCACCGGCGCCGTGCACAAGAAAGTCACGTGAGTGTCGTTCAGTTTCGAGTTCACTGGAGAACCACGAGTAAGTGCACATTCAGTATATCATAGATGTTAGTTACATATAACTGTATTATATAAATATATAATACAATATATTCATCATAGTAAACTGTAGTGTATTGTAGTAAAATATAGTACAGTTTTGGTAAAGTCATTTGTTCTGGTAATTACAAAGAGCTGTTGTTGTTTTCTATATTATAATATATATATATATATATATATATATATATATATATATATATATATATATATATATATATATATATTTATTTATTTTTTTATATATATACTTTTATATATTCTTGTTAGCTATATTTTCTGTTATAGTGATTGCAGTAATGCTGCTAAAAAGTCAACTTTGATTGTTCCTAATAAACTGTTTAACTGAACTCACAAATGAATCTCAAGATTTTTTTGTGTATGTCAAATACATTCTCAAATAACCTAAACACTGAAAATATATAAACTTATTTTATCCTCAGATTCTTTCTTGTAACTCTCCTCTCTCAGTCACATACCTGTCTGATGGCTCATTATGCAGATCAGTATGCAGGCCTTTGTCTTCTCAGGTGTGAATCACTGCATTAGTAATGATAGTTCACGCCTTCTCGCATAGACCCTTTACACTCAAAAAGTGACTTAAAAAGTGTTAATCACTATATTCTTTTCTGTGAGAAAGTAAACAAGATCATTTTCACATCATTTTGAAGCAAAAACACTAGTCCACCAGCCCTTGTGAAACAATGTCTTGTGAACAAATTGTCTGTATGAGTCTCATGGCCTTATTTCAACTACTTTTATTTTCACAAAACTTACTAACCACGCATAATATTTTTTTCCTAAAAAATGCAAACACATACATTCATTTTGGTCACGTATTATTGTAGAACAGTTTGTACTGATTACAAGAAAAATACAGGTTGGTCAATAATATATTATAAGTAGCTGAAAAAAACACAAATATCAGAGCATGTCCAAACATCTCAAGGGCCCCAAAATCACCTCGGACCTCAGAAGGTTAAAAACTGAAATATTGCTAATTGTACGTCCTGAGATTAAGATGAACATTAATTGGGAGTCATGAAAGCGAGAATCACATCCAAAACAGAAAGGTAAACTCACCTCGAACACGACAAACTCCAGCTCCAGCCACGCCGTGTAGTACCTCCGTGATGATTCCCAACCGACTGATCCACAGCGCGGGCACAGCGTCTCCAAACACGCATGCGCGGTTTAATTTGGACACATTTTCGGCTTCAGTAGACATACAATACTTCAGACTGAAACACGACTGCCCCCTACAGGTAATGCCCTACAGACTGCCCTCCAAGGTGCTCAGGAACTTCTACTGCTGCACCATAGAGAGCATCCTGACAGGAAACATCACAACCTGGTTCGGGAACAGCACCATGCAGGACAGACGAGCTCTACAGAGGGTGGTGCGATCAGCCGAGCGCATCATCCGCACTGAGCTCCCTGACCTGCACTCAATCTACAGCAAGCGGTGCTGGACTAAGGCCAGGAAGATCATGAAGGACCTCATTCACCCCAGTAATGGACTGTTCTCTTTGTTGCGGTCTGGGAAGCGATTCCGCTCCCTAAAGGCCAACACAGAGAGGCTGAGGAGGAGCTTCTTCCCGCAGGCGATAAGGTCTCTCAATCACACCTCCACACAGGACTAATAACATCTTTTAAGCTCACAACACTGACTGGACAATCATGGACACATTCATACACACTTGCACTAAATATTTATACATCTGGACAATTGCACATGTCACCTTTCATGCATATTTGCACAACCAATGACACCTTAATTCTATATACATATATACTCTATTTGCAATATTTTATTATGCCCTTATTGTACAGTTAATTTTACTAGTTAAAATTATTTCTTTAGCATTTCCTTTTTATTGATTATTTATTTTACGTACAAGCTTTTATTTTCTTTTTAAGGTCACTGGCGGTCGTATAAGCATTTCACTGCATATTATACTGTGTATGACTGTGTATGTGACAAATAAAATTTGAATTTGAATTTGATTAATGAAGGGCATGTTCACAGCTTCCCGCACGCAGCCGCGCAAAGCCCTTTGAAAACCAGGCTCTCCACCAAGTAGGAGAACGTCTGGGAATAGATTTAAGACAACATTGTGCATACCACCCAGCTAGTCTGGGTGCAGTAGAAAGAGGAAATGCCACATTAAAGAACAAACTTGCAAAATGCTGTGATGAAACGGGAATATCATGGACCAAAGCACTTCCCATAGTACTAATGTACATGAGAATTAGAGTAAGGGGGAGAGCAAATTTAAGCCCTTTTGAGATTTTGTTTGGCAGACCACCCAATACTGGAATTGGACCAAAACCCATCGCTAGAAATCTAACAGGTCATTGTGAAAATGAAATGTTGTGTTATTGTGCAAATCTCTCTGCTGTTTTATCTCAAGTACAGGCCCAAGTGAAAGAGGCCTTGCCACAACCAGCAGAGGGAATCCTGCATAACCTGAAGCCAGGGGACTGGGTAGTGGTAAAAGACTTCAGTAGAAAGAGTTGGAGGGCTAGACGGTGGCTGGGACCATTCCAGGTGCTCCTTGTGATGCAGACAGCAGTTAAGGTAGCGGAAAGAGCAACATGGATACACGCCAGCCACTGTAAGCGCGTCCCAGAACCAGAGAATCTGAAGAGAGAGCACGTAGAGGTCAACAAGGGTGAACAGTGAAGTGCTAGTAACCTCTCCTGTAAACCCCAACAGACCTTCATCTGCACGCAAAGTGCATGGGTCAGAAGAACCAACTAGAGTGACAGGAACAACGCAGAATCACAACTCTCCACTCAAGTTCATCACAAGAACAAGTATACAGTTATATCTGTAGCCAACACGTGAGAAAATTGTAGGGTATCAAAGTGAATTTAAGTAGTAGCATATGGGAACTTTAAGAGTAACCTAAGGTTAAGAATATATTGTAACTAATGACAGGATAGAAGACTGATTTAAGGGATAGAAAATATCAGTGACTGAGAGTATTCACATTAAAGACATTGAATTGACTGGACTGGATGGTTAGAAAAAAAAAAAGAGAAATCAATTCCAACAACACCCCAAAGTAATCTGGGTGGCCTTAGGAATAATAGTTATGGTTATCCTGATATGCTTTACTGAGAACACTGAGAGAAACGGCCATGGTAAAGTCTATTTAACAAACCCAAGCCACATGGATTTAACTAGAATAAAGAGAAGAGACAGCATGATAAAAAGGCATAACGCTAATCTCAATAGATGTGTTGGGAATTGGGGATGTGCTCTATCATTAGACATTGCTGATAATATGACAGATATACACAATGGCTCATGCTGGATATGCCATGCCATGTCCTCGAACTGGGTAGCACTGCCCCTTAATAATGTCACAGCAGCAGAAGCAAATGCAGACAACACGTCTTGTATCATACCGATAACCACCATGGCCATTTTACAGATATCTGCATACTACAAACAAATAGGGAAGCCGAACTCAGCAGTCCCTGGGTGTAATTATTCCAATAACCTATGTTTTGATGCCCCAGGGAGCTATTGCTCCCCATTGCCTGTTAAGAAATATGAAGACAATTCTACTTATATGGTCCCTTGGCAAAAAGGAAACACTTGCATTGTGCAAGATCAAAGGGAAAATGGGGAACCTGACTTAGGATGGTCTGGGTGCACCACTTACAGTGGGAGCCACGTCAAACAGCCGCCTGGAGCATGATGGCTCCATGGCAGGATCATGAAGGGTTAATGGATGCTTCGTGCACGGAATGTGAGCCCCCGCGATGACGCAGTTAACAATGCCCCGCCTCATAAACGCCCCCATGCGCTTTCTAAAAAGATGGTTGCAATGCCGTATAATTCCGCCAGATGGAGCATTGACTGGCACAGTTAACTGCAGTGTCCAGGAAGCTCAATATCGTATCTTTAATATACAGACAGTTCTTGTATTGTCAACATAGTTTCATAAATAGATGATGTGGTAAAAAACAACAGCAAACCGATTAATAAAACAGATTTGTTAAATCACTCAATACACAACCCATGATGATTATGCTATTTATTATTTAATAATGACTTAATAAAATTAGTTAGTGAAATATTTTTAAGACATACTGAAATGATCCTTAAAGACACGGTAGCGTCTGTAATTTGTCTAAACCAATCATTGTAGGTACGGAATAAAAACGCGGGCTATGTACAGTATTTTATATTACTGTGTATTTTACCTCGTTCCATTTAATATACTGATTGATAATATTTTGCTGCAAAATAAAGCTCAAAATGTAATGTCTGCTTGGGATTGTTTTCGTTATATTTTTGATGATGTTTTCGCTGATTTTTTTTTTCACTGATAGTCAACAAGTGGCATAAGAAAGGCAATTAATGCCGCATGCAACCTGGAATAAATATCTGCCCATATGGATCAGTATTTCTTTAGTCATTTAATCATGCATGATGCTCCTCCGTCAAAAGATCTGATGGGGCATTAATCACTTATCACAACTGTGAATGGATGCGGCAGCAGAGACAGATTAAATCCCCATAAACACTTGGAAACAATAGTAAAAAAGTTCCAGAGGGTTAGCGCCTGTTATACTAATGTATTTTTACAGATTTTTTACTGCTTATATTTCGTTTGGTTTTACGCAATTTCATGTTTGTGTGTGTGTGTGTGTGTGTGTGTGTGTGTGTGTGTGTGTGTGCGCGCGCGCGAGAGGATACTCTGACAAGAGCAACCTCCGTGTGGCTCCAGTGGCGCAATCGGTTAGCGCGTGATACTTATAAAGCAGTACAGGTGAAGCAATGCCGAGTTCGAGCCGCACCCAAAGCATTTTACTGCATATCGTGCTGTGTATGTGACAAATAAAATTTTTATTTGAAAGTAAAGCTTAAAATTTTACTTCTGCTTGGGTTTGTTTCCGTTATATTTTTGATGTTTTCGCTGATAGTCAAATTGGCATAACAAATTGATTAATGGCGCATAATATCTGGAACAAATATCTGTCCATACGGATCAGTGTGTCTTTAGTCATTTAACCAGCATAATGTCCTACATCAAAGATTTGATGGGGCATCAATCACTTATCACAACTGTGTATAGATGCGGCAGCAGAGACAGATTTAATCCCCATAAACATTCACACTTGAAAACAAAAATAACAGAACTAAACAGTTCTAGAGTGTTAGTGCCTGTTATCACAGGACAGGAATCACCTAGAGGAAACTACTGTATTTTTACTGCTCATATTTTTTACCCTAGTTTCATTTGGTTTTACGCGATTTCATATGTTATTTGTGTGTGTCTGTGGGTGTACAGTGTGTGTGTGTGTGTGTGTGTGTGTGTGTGTGCGAGAGATAGCGTGAGAGAGCGTGCGCGAGAGAGGGCTTACATGGTGATTTGTCCAAGGTTACTAAAACCTGGCTTACTACCTAAAAACATTATTTCAATTTAACTCATGGGTCTCAATCACAGATGACACGACAAATTATATACTCTGAAATGTTCATTTGAACATTTAAAAATATATACAAAAACATAAATACTAAGGTTATCATGGTGTAAATTATTAACATTAGGTTAGGTCCTGCTTTTAATTAATTCATATTATAATTACTTTTACATAGTATAGTTACTGGACTGACATTACCAAAAACTAGCTATTTCATTTAGCCTTTCTAAAATCAACCCATCTATCATTTATAATCAGAAAACATAAAACATATTATGATCTGTTCAATAGCCCATCTGTTTTAATTTAGTTTGTATTTTTTATTATTCATAAGACAACCTTTCAGTCTTGTAAATATTTTAGTTATAGTCTGTTAAGTCTTACTTTAGGTTAAAAGTTTTTGAGAATTTGACCATCCAGCTTAGATAAATGTTATGTCATTGATTGATAAAATCTGGATTAAGGATATTTTATTTCATTTCTTTAATTTTTATTTTTTAGTTTCCCCCTGAGGGATTGCCACCTTATTGTGGTCAGGGGGTTTGTGTGCCTCAACACAATTCAGCAAGGACAATACTGTTACTATAAGCCCAGGGAAAAACAGTGCTCGAACATGATGCCCCCTTCACATTTCTGACTGCGCCCCTCCCCCCCCCTGGTCTAGAACGGCCCTGCCTCTGACCGTCTTAAATGAGTATTCTCAGTCACCTTCCAATCCCCCCAGCGCACACACTTTGTTTGTTTGTACTGTAAACTGTAACTGTGTTTGCTAGGGCACTTGGTTATACACAGTACTTTAATGTATGGAACACTTACTTAACTTACTGGTTTGATTTAAATATCGCTTATTACCTTATTCAGCAAAATAAATTAATTATTAACGTATTGAAGTATTTTAGTTCAGGACAAAAACTGTGCTTGTGTTTAGAACTGCTGAACAGCCGTGTTCATAGGTTTAATCAATGATGGATGAATGGAGAGGTGTGTGTGTGTGTATATACTCTCCTGAATTTCTCCGTTGGCTTTAACACGCACACCCATCCCCCCGCCAAAAACACACACACAGAGCAATTAACAACATGTCATACTCAGTATTCTCCATTGAGGTTTCTCACCTTCCACTCCTGAGTTTGTCGTTGCTCTTTTGGAGTTCTTAAAACCCAAAACATTTATTTATACTGAGAAAAAATTATTATGGGTCACATAATCACAAACACAAATACATATGATCAAGTGTTTAACTGGTTTCATTCGTTTCTATGACCAATAATAATAATTATTATTATTATTATTATTATTATGATTTTCAGCCCAACTCTTTGACTATATAAAACAAAGTTGTGTCCCATTTTTTGCCCATTGAAGTTGTTGGTTCAACTAAACGTTTTTTTAAATATGCAAACAATCACCCAAAATTAAAACACGCAAACATGACTTTACCAATTCAATTTATTCTTCCAAAACTAGTCAAAGTTAAAACAGTAATTTGTATAAAACAGATGAATACATGTTGTCTTTTTGCTTAAAGTTCATTAAACAACCCGGATACACCAGCTGCTTATAAGTAGGTCTTTTATATTAAAATATCAATTTTTCAAATATCAAAACTATTAAACATAAAACAGTTGAAGTCTTTGTTTCCCCCAAAGTTCTGTATCAGACATTTAGCAGTTCTATGTTCAGAATATACAGTAGACCTGATCAAACATCATTCTAAAGCGGTCGGACTGTGACGTCATCCCTCCTACAGCTCCCTCAACAGCTTGTTCAGGCTCCCTCAGTCCTGTAGCTCCAAAAGTCCAGCCGTCAGCCGTCTGACCCCCCAATCCTCCACAGCGGAGCTCTGCTTAAAGACAACAGGAGAATTTAGTGAAGACAAAGATAAATAAACTTCACAGAACATCTACTTCTAATAAAAATAAAATATATTAATAAACCTATTTACCACAGAGTGTGTAAAATACTGTTTTGGGAATTCTGGAATGTAAATAATCTGCCTGTGCTAATGTTAACCAGTGAACAGTGTTAGGCTGAATCCCATTTCTACCCCTTACCCCTTCACATAGCCCTACCCCTCCGTTTGGCGCGTTCACGTGAAGGGGTAGGGGTGTCTCATTTCTCTTTTGGTTGGAGGGGGAGGGGGAAGGGGAAGGGCCAGATAGCCCTCCAAACGAAGATTTTTCAGGACCTCACTTCAAACGAAGGGCTAAGCGAAATTTTCAACATGGCGGCTCACTCGAGCAAACAGACCCATAAATGTAAATTTTTGCCATAAATAAAGATTTTTATGACAAGTTTTCATTATATGTATATTACCTCTAGTCTTGTGTTTGTGTTTATGGTGATGTTCTGTAAAGAAATGTTTGCAAAAAAATCGCTAAAGTTTGCTAGCGGCTAGCACCGATTGCACGATATTACAAATATATATTTTATTTTTATATATTTTTATAATTTATATTATGTATAGGGATGAAATACGGCGCAAAAAAACTTTGGGAGTGAGTAATCTCTCTCTTATTGCAATGTGTGATAAACATCGGCGCATGTCCTTTAACGTAACATTAGGAACTAGTGACAACGTATGATGACGTATAACAGTGTTGTAGTGGTGTCCCATTTCTTAGGGGAAAAATTTAAACCCTTCCCCTTTCCACTTCGTTTCAAGGGACAAGGGGAAGGGGAAGGGGTAGGGGAAGGGGTAGAAAATAGAAATGGGATTCAGCCTTAGTATTAACCAGGTCTGTCTGTATTACCGTCTGAAATAAATTAACCGAGAATTCACTTACTGCGCTTCTCATACAAATAAGTTAAGCGATATAACACTCGTATATTACACTCGCATTAGTTCATCCCTGAAGCCAAACTATAACTTACTGAAACCCCTCATACCTCCCCCACACATTCACACACACACACATCTCCCCCCTCCTCCTCCTTAACTGATAAACACTTCAGTGTTGTTATTCAGCTCTTTAACTAAGCGCTCGCGCTACCGCGGAAAGTCACGGCCAAAGTGTATAAAATATAAACCCGGTTATGAGCGTTACTAGCTCCTGTACAGCTCCCCTCAGTCTGTGTCCCTCATCAACTGCATCACATTATATTACAGTCACAGAAATAACCTGCAGATTAACTCTTAACCAAAGAATAAATAACCGCTGAATTTATCCAGACAACACGCGGTGAGATTCTCTCAGTATTTACAGAGAACACAAACACTCTTCATCGGGTAGTGCAGCGCTTGTAATAGGGACATTAATAGTATTTTTGAAGCTTGAGCATGTTTTTGAGTTAAAGTGGAGTGACACAGTGAGTTTGTGACACTGACAGTAAGCTGTAATATTAACTCCAGACTTGGTAAACAGAACATTAAGTTCTCTAAAGTCACATCTGACCGCTGCTAGTGCTGCCAGTGATATTTACAACGGCCAATAAAAAAAATAAACTGTAAACTACCCCAAACACATTTTATAAAATAAAACATCACTTACCACGAATAGTCCATTAAGCTGCCATCTTCATCTCTGTAGTTTAGCAGCGTCAGTTTGGCGGGGGTGGAGGCGGGTTGTTAAAATCACGTGATTGCAACTCAGCGCAGCTGGCTTGTTTTAACGTGTTCTTGAGAACGAAGTGCCATCTACTGGTGGCACCAGGTCAATGAATAAATAGGGCTTGAATGGGCGTGTTTACTGTGAAATCTTGACACGCCTTTCTGGCAGAAAAGGGAGGGGGGATTACGGCGTGCAAAGGGCATTCACACACCATTCACACGTCAGCCACACGGTAGCGGCTATTTGGCGTGGCTCCCACTGTACGTTCGTATAACCAAGCGTTCAAAAGGTAGGTCACCTAAATGTAGTATAGATGGTAATTATTTTCCAAATGATGGTAGTTGTCCGTTCATAGAACTATCGTCAACAAACACATTAATGTGGGTGTGTGGGTCAATCGCATATGTGACCTTACCTAGGTATTTCAATTGGACAGGCTCATGTTATCCTGCATATGTAACCCCTAGTGTGTCAGTACACACAGAAAATCTGTGGGGGCCACGGATGTCAGAGAATAGAAGAAAAAGAGTTGTGCCTATTAAATTTCATGGTTACACTTTAGGAAACCCGTGGACTAGCCCAGGAGTAAATGTAGGCTGGTCACTCTTCCTCGGCGGAGGAACAGCTGTAGCCCTAAACAAGGTAAATGGTTTAGCATACATGTTACTGATACCAAAAAAATTACACCGTAAATGCATTGCAGTTAGTAAATGATGAACTTAAGCAGGTTAGAGAGATCACGATTCAAAATAGAATGGCTCTGGATATTTTACTAGCCGAGAGAGGTGGAGTGTGTAAAGTTCTAAACACCTCTTGTTGTTTCTATGTACCTGACAATCATCAGAATATCAGCAACATCATAAACCCCATGAAGAAGGCTTTGCAACCACCTCCCCAAGTAGATTCTTGGATCTCGTGGTTAACGCAATTGTGGGGAGGCTGGGGTTATTTGCTGGTTTATAGTGTTCTACCAATTGGGATTATGATCTTGTTAGGCCTCTGTATAACACCCTGTATTTGCAGATGTATACAGGAACTAGTTCTGAACACAGTAGAATATCAAGTGTTAAGACAGACTGACAACAGAAAACGGAAAACGGACTTCTGCCAGAGTTCAAAATTCCGGTGACTATCAGTTAGAATTTTTAGATCATGATATGGAAAAAGACAATGTAAATCTTTAGAGAAATATAAAGCATGTATATTTAAGTAGGTTTCAAAATTTTTCAAAAATGCTTCTGTGTCAGGGGTCTGTCCCCATAAAAACAGCTGTAGTGTCCTCTGTGTGCATTAGAGTGCTAGTGATGTTGTTTAAAAACCCAGGTTGGAGAGACAATATCTGATGAAATTTACAGATGTCGCCCTTAAAACCCTGCGTGTTTTCCCGCGGGATGCCGCAATTTAGCGCGCGGCGTGCCGGGTCTTGCCGGAGGCAACATTCGGGAATTTTAAATAAATGTGTTGCGCTTCACTGAATATCCGCCAGATGGCGCATGGAAGGACTTTATCTAAAAGCCGGACCAAGTACAACAATGAATGTAAGGACGCGGATGAACAGTGCTGAAGCGAACATGAATTTTATTTTGTTTTATAATAGATCTTTCATGATGAATGAGTGTATATGTGCTTCACATTATCAAACACAGGCAAAGGAGACAGAAATTATTGAGGGATCCACTGAAAAAAGTAAACCTAGTTTAATGTGTTTTTTTTCTCATTCCATTAGTAAAAAAAATAATTTGCTCTTTTTAACTGAAGTGTCTAATTTATGCTTATGGGT
The DNA here is from genome assembly GCA_030522415.1 of Channallabes apus. Classification (NCBI taxonomy): domain Eukaryota; kingdom Metazoa; phylum Chordata; class Actinopteri; order Siluriformes; family Clariidae; genus Channallabes; species Channallabes apus. The sequence continues at coordinate 26,476,319 of CM060111.1, read as the reverse complement.
GAATCTTTTTTTTTTTTTTTTGTATAATGCTGTTTACAGCAGGAAACCAAAGTGAAATATTTCATTTTGATCAAGGTACTCTTATTAGGTTGAGTGTGATTTGCGCATGCGCAGTCTTTAGACCATAGTTTTGCCGGTATAATTTTATTTCCGCCTCAAACCGGAGCATGACGTTGAAACAAGTAAGGAAGGATATCAGAACCTGTATTTCAGTTACTGTTAGTTAAAGCCCCTGATTAAACTTAAATCTAATCCATTCACAAAGGACATTTCTGCTTCAAACCGTGTCTCATGACGCAGCATTTTCACGGACTGAATCACATGCGGGTGGAGATTCTCAAAGAAAACTCCTTTAAACCAGGTAAGAAAGCAAACTCATGTCATTTCTATGTTAAATGTATCTCTTCTATGAGCAAATTCATGATTTATGTCAGGAACAACTACTTTGTAGATTGAGTTTTGTGTCCGTGTTTGCTACTGTAGCTAAAACCACCTATATTACCTGCATTAGCATTAGCTAACTAACGTGGTGATTTTCAAAAACACCGGAGTTTATACAGTAAGTCAGCGGCGCCGAAGAAAATAATTATATTTAAGTACCGTTGGTTAACGATGTAAAAATTAATAGGAAAGTGACGTAAACATAGAACAAGCTAATTTGGAGTGAGTGCTGTTTGTAGTGTACTGCTTTCTATACTTTATACACACTGTAATTAAGATTTGCTAACATAAGAACTTGAGCCAGTCCAATTTTTGTTTTTACCTTTTTTTTTTTTTTTTTTAAAGATCAGTAATGAGTTTCTGAGAATTATATCTGCTCCACTTCAAGCAAGATTACTGGTTTCCTTGGACAAGCAACACTACAAACTAATTGAGATCATCAGAAACTAGGGAGGAACCCGTCAGAGAGAGAAGACCAGAGATATAATCTTCATCTTCAAGTTCTTGATCTGGTATGTATGGTACGGTTCAGGACCAGGGAGGGAGCCGGAGACAGCAGAACAAAGAGATGATATTGCCAGCATCAGCACAGGGAGCACAGTTTTTAGTTTAGATCTCATGTTTACATTTTATTGTATGTGAATGGCTTGACTGTAAACAACAAACAATGCAATAAATGTATAAAAAATATATACTGTATATATTTATTGTCTCTTTCCAGGACCAGGCATATCGTTCAATTATTTTTTGGCCAAATAGGCAGTCGTAACAAGAGGTGAGGGCGCGCGCGTCATCACATGTGCTTACCCGACTCTGCGTTCACCGTAAACTTCAATATACATTTGTTTATTTGTATATGTATGTTATTAATTGTACTTTTTTAGAGATTGTATGTGCGTGCACGGAGAGTATGTGTTGATAAGTTTATGTGGATAAGTTGATAAGTGTATCAGAAAGCATTAAAATGTTCATTTGAATTAAAATGACACACACACGTCTGTGTATACAGTACATCAATTACATATATATCAATTTCATTAGTTCGTTCATTCTATTTGAAGCTTCGGATGTTTTTTTTTTTTTTTGGTTTGGTTAGATTAGTTCTGAACTCGCTTCCTTGAAACTATCGCTAAAACAATGACACACACACATAGACACACACACACACACACACAGAGACACACACACTCCCCTGAGCCCTCGGGAAACATCCAATCACCGTCGGTATACAAATGAGTCAAGACGTAGCCTAATGTGGTGTCGTGTCGGATTTCAGTGGTCACGGAGTGGGAAGACTTTGAAGAAGCTGCAGTGACAGTGAACAGCTGAACAACTTCACTTTTCCGTTTACCTCTGAGGAAAAAAAGCTGTATTTTGTTTGTTTATATCTAGAATTTTTATAGTAGTATAAGTTATAGTTTGGTCTGTACTGTTGTTCGCACCCTTGTAGAGAATAAATAAATGAATAACACCTTCATATCCCCTCTCAAGAGTGTCATAGTCCATTGTTAGTTTTAATGATCTGGCTGAAACTAATTATCACTACATAAGTACCCTAACACCATTGATCATGAGTCTCAGCTGAACCTAATTCTATACTTGTAACAGAAAATGTAGATGCAGATTCCAAATGTGTATTTATATAATAGATAGATAGACGTGTGTGTGTGTGTGTGTGTGTGTGTAGGCTCTACGCAGGGGCAAGAGAGGGCAGCGCACCCTTAAATGTCTGCACATGTTAATATATTCCTAAAATGTATATATTACTAGTTGATGAACTGATCTGCGGTAGCGATGACGTCACAGTCCGACAGCTTTAGAATGATGTTTGATCAGGTCTACTGTATATTCTGAACATAGAACTGCAAAATGTCTGATACAGTACTTTGGGGGAAACAAAGACTTAAACTGTTAAGTAATAACATTATTAATAACAAATATGTAATAGTTTTGATATTTGAAAATTTTTTATTTTAATGTAAAAGGACTATAGATAGAGACTTATAAGCAGCTGGTGTATCCGGGTTGTTTAATGAACTTTAAGCAAAAAGACAACATGTATTCATCTGTTTTATATAAATTACTGTTTTAACTTTGACTAGTTTTGGAAGAATAAATTGAATTGTTAAAGTCATGTTTTGCGTGTTTTAATTTTGGGGGATTGTTTGGGTATTTAAAAATTGTTTAGTTGAACCAACAACTTCAATGGGCAAAAAATGGGACACAACTTTGTTTTAAATAGTCAAAGAGTTGGGCTGAAAATAATAATAATAATTATTGATCATAGAAACAAATGAAACCAGTTAAACACTTGATTATATGTATTTGTGTTTGTGATTGTGACCCATGATAATTTTTTCTCAGTATAAATAAATGTTTTGGGTTTTAAGAACTCCAAAAGAGCAACGACAAACTTGGTATTCTTCCACCTTCCACTCCTGGTGTTAATTGCTCTGTGTGTGCGTGTGTGTTTTTGGCGGGGGGATGGGTGTGTGTGTGTTTTCGGCTGTTCAGCAGTTCTAAACACAAGCACAGTTTTTGTCCTTAACTAAAATACTTCAATACGTTAATAATGAATTTATTTTGTTGAATAAGGTAATAAGCGATATTTAAACCAAACCAGTAAGTTAAGTAAGTGTTCCATACATTAAAGTACTGTGTATAACCAAGTGCCCTAGCAAACACAGTTACAGTTTACAGTACAAACAGAGTGTGTGCGCTGGGGGGATTGGAAGGTGAGTGAGAATACTCATTTACAAGACAAAAGATGGTCAGAGGCAGCGCCGTTCTAGACCAGACAACACGGGGTGGGGGGAGGGGGGCATCATGTTCGAGCACTGTTTTTACCTGGCCTTACTGTATAGTAACAGTATTGTATTTGCTGAATTGTGTTGAGGCACGCAAACCCCCAGACCACAATAAGGTGGCAATCCCTCAGGGGGAAACTAAAAAATATATATATATATATATATATATATATATATATATATATATATATATATATATATATATATATATATATATATATAATTATATAATAAAATATCCTTAATCCAGATTTTATCAATGACATAACATTTATCTAAGCTGGATGGTCTAATTCTCAAAACCGTTTAACCTAAAGAAAAACATAACACACTATAACTAGAATATTTACAAAACTGAAAGGTTGTCTTATGAATAATAAAAAATACAAACTAAATTAAAACAGATGGGCTAACAGATCATAATATGTTTTATGTTTTCTGATTATAAATGATATATGGGTTGATTTTAGAAAGGCTAAATCAAATAGCTAGTTTTGGTAATGTCAGTCCAGTAACTATACTATGTAAAAGTAATTATAATATGAATTAATTAAGGGCAGGACCTAACCTAATGTTAATAATTTACACCATGATAACATTAGTATTCATGTTTTTGTATTTTTGTATTAACATTTTAAATGTTCAAATGAACGTTTCAGAGTATATAATTTGTCGTGTCATCTGTGATTGAGACCCATGAGTTAAATTGAAATATTTTTTATAGGTAGTAAGCCAGGTTTTAGTAACCTGCTTTAGTAATGGGCTCTAAAAGACAATGGAACATTACAGAACGTGCGAGTTGACGCCCATGCACAGATTAAAATGTTCATTTGAATTAAAATGACACACGCATGTCTGTGTGTGTATATATATATATATATGTAATATATATATGTAATATATATATATATATATATATATATATATATATATATATATATATATATATATATATATATATATATAGCTGCTGGGTAAATATAGGACTAACTAAATGCTGGGTTAATTTAACCCAGCAAGATGGGTTAAATATTCAATCCAAATGCTAGGTCATATTTAACTATAATGCTGGGTTAATTCTACCACATAAATGGTTCAAATGTTCTACCCATATGTTTGGGGTTTGTTGGTTCATTTTAACTGGAATGTTGGGTTAATTCTACCTCACAAATAGATTATTATTATTTTCATGTTTTACAGTGAATCTGTAAAAAAAACACCCATGTCTATTAAACAGTTAAATTATTTTGATATACTTGCCTATTACAAAAAAAACATACATATATGCAATAAACACCATCCTATTACATGTTCTTAGAAAAAAAATATTTATTTTTCAAAAGCACAAGAACAGATAATCAACAGCGACATCATTACTATACTATCATTGATAAGGGCTGGATGGAGTAATTGCACAAATAGACTGAGGCAGCTTCTACAGAGCAGGATCTCTCTGTGACTTCAGATATCTTTTCTGAAGAACAAAACTATCCAGCTATTTTTTTTTTTGGTTTGGTTAGATTAGTTCTGAACTCGCTTCCGTGAAACTATCGCTAAAACAATGTACTGAGCCCTCCTGAGGATATAAAGCTTTATTATTGTGTTTGAATAAATATTCAGATCTACCACAGCAGGTAATAAACTATGGTGTGTCATAACCGAAGCAAACACCACGATTATGCCTCGTTTCGTTCGACGGGAACGTGGTTCACTTGGCCGCGGTGTATTTTAAACCTGTGGAATGTTTCACTGTTTATGCTCACATAAGAGGAACAAAAGCTCAATGAGGACTAAACCAATGACTTCGGTAACTCCACTGAGTGTAACATCTGCATAGTGACACTGAACATCTTCACTTTTCCGTTTACCTCTGAAAAAAAAGCTGTATTTTGTTTGTTTATATTTAGAGTTTTTATAACAGTAGAACAAGTACCCGCGCGGACGCACACACATAGACACACACACACACAGACACACACACATAGACACACACACACACACAGACACACACACTCCCCTGAGCCCTCGGGAAACATCCAATCACCGTCGGTATACAAATGAGTCAAGACGTAGCCTAACGTGGTGTCGTGTCGGATTTCAGTGGTCACGGAGTGGGAAGACTTTGAAGAAGCTGCAGTGACAGTGAACAGCTGAACAACTTCACTTTTCCGTTTACCTCTGAGGAAAAAAAGCTGTATTTTGTTTGTTTATATCTAGAATTTTTATAGTAGTAAGAGAGAGTTATAGTTTGGTCTGTACTGTTGTTCGCACCCTTGTAGAGAATAAATAAATGAATAACACCTTCATATCCCCTCTCAAGAGTGTCATAGTCCATTGTTAGTTTTAATGATCTGGCTGAAACTAATTATCACTACATAAGTACCCTAACACCATTGATCATGAGTCTCAGCTGAACCTAATTCTATACTTGTAACAGAAAATGTAGATGCAGATTCCAAATGTGTATTTATATAATAGATAGATAGATAGATAGATAGATAGATGTGTGTGTGTGTAGGCTCTACGCAGGGGCAAGAGAGGGCAGCGCAACCTTAAATGTCTGCACATGTTAATATATTCCTAAAATGTATATATTACAAGTTGATAAACTGATCTGCGGTAGCGGAAAAATCCGCTGAAATAGGACAGGCACACTAACCCGCACACACACACATACACACGCGCGCGCACACACACACACACACACACACAGACACACCTCCCTTGAGCCCTGCGTCTGTCGGATTTCAGCGGTCACGGAAAGACTTTGAAGCAGTTTATATATGAATCTAAGCTTGAACTTATCAGCGTTGTAAATATATAATACTTTTCAAATAAAATCGCTATTACTTTGACCCTGAAGTTTAGTTTAGCACACAAAAAAAACAGAAAAGTCATTTCTGGTAAATCAACGGAATGTGTAGTTTATTTACAGTAATTCATTAAAAAATGAATATACATTGTACAGTACACGGTAAACACGGGAAAGATTACAAAATGAAAAAACAAACAGTGTCTACTTTATAAACAGCTTAGTATGTGCGTCGAGATGCTGAAATCCCTTGCATGTTTTTGCTTCCAAGTGGAGAGATATTTGACCGATAGCCTAGAACAAAAGATCTATAGGTGTGATCACAACCCCCTCCGACCGACCGTGCCATCAATCACTGACCACCTCAGAAGTTCCCTCCAATGTATGGCTGCAATACTTGTTTTGCAAGTATTTTTAACACCATTCAAAGGCTTCAAAGGGGCAGTTATCGGCTATGACACGTTGAAGGAGAACTTAATAGTTCTCAAAAATAGTGTAAATGTCTGCAACAATCACTAACCATTAAAATGTTTTTTTTTTGTAATTAAACACGAAAATATTAATTATATTTCCATATATATACATACACACACACACACACAAGGGCGTAGGTTTGCTACCTATGACTCCAACTAATAATAATAACACACTATAACTAGAATATTTACAAAACTGAAAGGTTTTCTTATGAATAATAAAAAAAACATTATAACTCAAAAAGATCATATTATGTTTATATATATATATTTTATAGTAACTGAACAGCTCTCTTCTCTCCAATCCACTCATACACCACAGTCTCCTATTTCTCTGTGCGCGCGCTGCAGCCTGTGAATGAATACACGCAGCGGAGGTTTTACATATTTAAAACGTAAAAAGGTGTCTCCATCATAAATAGCCCTGAATTAACTAATATATATATATATATATATATATATATATATATATATATATATATATATATATATATATATATATATATATATACACACACACACACACATATGTTTTGTGAGATTTTCCCTTACTTGGTTTTATCAATTTATATTACTCCCTATAATAATGTAAACATTGCTAATTTATGTTTTGGAAAGAAACTTAAGTAATTATTTCATCTATATCTTTCATAAATCACACAACTAAAATATAATTAAACAGTTTATTCACCAACATTACCAAATATTTGTGACATTCACAGTCTAGATCCAAGTTGTCTTTTTAATAAAAGTGCATTCAGCTAAAATTTGCATCCATAGAAAAAAACTGCACGGCACCAGGGCCTGAAATACTTGTTTTAAACAAAATTGTGTAAAATAATAAATAAATAAAATACAGCATTCATTTAGAAATAAAATGCAGCAGAAAATACTTTAAACAAACTGTAGAATAAACGTTAAAACGTAATAGCCCTCTGAAGCAGTGAAGTTGCAACTTTCAAATCAGCACTCTGGACTTATGCACTTAAAAGTATGCCATTGAAACCTTAATGCATGAAAACATTTTAAGCTGAACATGTAAACACAACATGTAAACACTTGTAGTCAAGCCAAATCAAATGTTTTAAGATGATAACTTCATCTTTAAAGCTTGCACTTTTGGTGATAGCTTAATCCCATCAAGTTCTAGAAGAACTTTCTGAAAATAGCCTCTCCTTCAAGGATTATGGATACACCAACCGGTTCTTCCCCTTCAACAGCACGGACGACAAGGATTTTAAGAAGGTGTCACTTCGTCTGTCCCCCTGCATAAAATTTACAAGAAAATAAATCATTTATTTTGAGAAGCAAAAAAATCTGAATTGCTTCAACCTGTGCTGACTTCATTGAGAAAAAAATAATAATAAAAATAAATGATAATAAAAAAATGACCATCACTTCATATACTTCATATTGTTAAACTTGGGTTAAATTGCTTTATCTTGCATCAGTAAAACATGGCATGAGATGGCTTTACAGTGTCAGGAAATCCTATGATGAATGCTGAGTTTGTATTTAAAGGGTTAGTCCAAACATGAAAATTCGTTCAATAATTACTCATTTATATATACATTTGCATTTATATGCTTCTGTCCAATACAACAAACACTATATTCAAGGTATTAATAAATTGTATAATTAATAAGAAAACAATGCTTTACCAGGCAATCATCAAAGAGATCCTCTTCAGATTCACGTCTCATCTTTACACTTTGTTTCTGTGAAAATATTTACATTGTATCATTACATAATCTTTTATTCGTACAACTACATTCAGGCATTTCTTCATCTTTTGTAAGTTTGCCTTTATCCAAAGCAAATTACAAAAGAGGAAGGCGTCAAGCAGTGCTACTAACACAAAGTTTCTGACACCGTTAGAAAATACAAGATAGAACAGTGAGGGATTAAGGAAAAAGTGAGAAGCAAGAATCATGTGTGCAAAGATTAAGCATGTAGGGTCACAGGATGACTCGACTTATTTTTATTGTCTGCAATGCGATTTAGACAAATTAGAACTGCGGTAAAGCCAGCCGCGGTTCAGAAGAACACGGTCAAGCCAGCCGCGATTGATTTTAGTGTGCGCACATATTACAGTGATTACGGTAGTTTCAGGACCGACACAGAGACAACGCGCTTTCAGAGCGCTTTTCATTTAGACGCCCAGGACTGAGAGATAATACAACATGCTCGTCAATTTTTACTTGCTTATTTATTTGCATTTCTGCTTTAATATCCGTGTTATTTATTGGTGACTTTGACGGTTGTCTGTTACAATATTTTTCTTAAATATTCACCATTCAAATAATTGTTTTATGTAGATAAGTTACAGCAGAATTCGTAGAAAACAGACAAAATAATGTATTTAGTCTTTCTAAATACCAGAATTGATTTTTATTTTGTTTTACTGTTCAAAAGTAGCAGTTATTCTTCAATGAATGTTTTCTATAATGAGGATTAACGTCTGCTTTGGAAGAGAGGTCAAATAAACAAATGTTCACAATGGGGAAAAAAAGTTAAATAAAATGCCTTTATTTCACTTCAGAGACCTATGAAAAAATAAATTCTAGTAAGTATAAAACGCCATGGTCAGTTTTTATCCCATATAATGTACACACATTATATGATAATAAAAAAAAAGTAGAAAAAAAACAATGATCAGTTCTTATTCAGGACGTCCCATACTATATACACACCACATATGAAACTATTTTACTGCAGCATTTTTGAGATATTGGACATTATTACACTTTAAAGGGGTATAAAGACCCCATTTCTAATAAGTAGAAAAAAACAATGATCAGTTCTTATTCAGGACGTCCCATACTATATACACACCACATATGAAACTATTTTACTGCAGCATTTTTCAGATATGGGGCATTCTCTCTGTGTTGTTCATGAAACTACCGTAATCGCTGTAATATGCGCGCGCACTAAAATCAATCGCGGCTGGCTTGACCGTGTTTTTCTGAACCGCGGCTGGCTTTACCGCAGTAAATTAGAGCTGCTGTCAATACTGTATGAACATATGTACAGGTTCTTTACTCGTAACTCATTAATAAAGTCCGGCTTCAGAAAAAAAACGTTTATTGCTAGTGCTCTTTTACCATTTAATGCTTTAACACACACGACTCAGTTTGTTCAGAAATGGCATCTAACTGGCGAGCCTTTGTCTGAACACGCCGTTTTCACTCGGGGTGGGGGTAAGAAACACACATCTCGGTGTATTAATCCGCGCGCTCGGTTCGTTATTATTTTATTTATTTATTTATTTATTTATTTACCACAGGACCCCTGGGGGCTCCGTAGGTTCAGGTTTTTACACGAAAACGGTGTTTTGTGAATCTCCACACTATTAAAAACTGAAATTGCTAATTGTACGTCCTGAGATTAAGATGAACATTAATTGGGAGTCATGAAAGCGAGAATCACATCCAAAAAAGAAAGCTAAACTTACCTCGAACACGACAAACTCCAGCTGCAGCCACACCGTGTTGTAACCTCCGTGATGATCCACAACCGACTGATCCACAGCGCCGGCACAGCGACTCCAAACACGCATGCGCAGTTTAATTTGCACACATTTTCGGCTTCAGTAGACACACAATACTTCAGACTGAAACACGACTGCCCCCTACAGGTAATGAAGGGCATGTTCACAGCTTCCCGCACGCAGCCGCGCAAAGCCGCGGCAAGTCACGGGATCCCTTTTCTCGAAACGCAGGTTTTTAATGGCGACATCTGTACCTAATGCATAGATTATTAGTATTGTTTTGAATTGTAGAATTAAAATATTTATTTTGTCATAGAATGACAAAAGGGGGAAATTGTAATGGAAAAATCATATTTTAATTATCTATTAATTCTATCTGATCCTTGTAGTAAGTGTGTCACGTAGACGTTAGAAGTTTGAACTTGTTTGTCGAAGCTTAGAGACACAAGGCCGAGAACAGAATAGAAACAACCTGATTGTAGTTGTCCCTGAATAAATGATAAGGTATGGACATCTGGTCTGGGGCAGATAAAGAGTCATGAGTTTGAATGTAGGAACTTCATGTACAGAATTTCCACCACAACTGCCTGCCACCTAAGACACTGTATAAATGCAGATCATTTCCTGCTATCTGTTTCACCCAGATGAGGATGGGTTCCCTGTTGAGTCTGGTTCCTCTCAAGGTTTCTTCGTATTACCATCTCAGGGAGTTTTTCCTTGCCACTGTCGCCCGCGGCTTGCTCACCAGGGACTATCTGACCATTTTGATTCATACACATTCATATTCCATACAAACGTAAATAATTATTTTGATTGTGTAAAGCTGTTTTGAGACAATGTCAATTGTTGAAAGCGCTATACAAATAAAATTGAATTGAATTGAATAAACGTGTTAAGCTCAAACTGATATGTATTTATTCTTCATTTTCTTCTCTCCTTCAATGATGGTACTTCTTTGACTGCGCTTTCTCCATTCAGAATTATTATTATTATTATTAGTAGTAGTAGTAGTAGTAGTAGTTCTCGGAATTTACTTATTGTAACGCACCCGCGCGTGTGCAAAAAGACTACAAAGATGTATGATATGTTAGCCTAAAACATTATTGTGGTTATTCGCTCTAAATATACAAGGGCACTGGTGTGGCTCATTGGTTACGTGATTCGCCTGCCATGCGGAAGACCCGGGTTCGATTCCCAGCCAGTGCCCCAAGCGCTGGTTTGTACTAAATGCATGTTTGCAATTGAGATATTTTTTTTCTTAAGTTACGACACACATTAGCTCTCACCTCACAGTTGCTATAATTTAATGATCATAAGCAAAAAGTGTAAAACAACGGATTCACATTTATTACATTTTCACCCAGAGTGGGATTTGAACCAGGGTCTGCAAAAATGCTTCAATTTCATCGGCTGTCACTGAGTGTCAGCTATTCATGACTGGCCCCCGCGGTGACTGGTGCTACTGGACACTGAAAATATTGTAGTTTTATATGTTGTTTGTCTTATTATTCTTTCCTTTGTTTTACAAATATGACCCAGTATATGTTCAGTGAAACTTGGTTTTATGTTTTTGTATTGTGTTATATTTTTATACTAGTAAGTAGTATAAAGTAAGTAAGTATTTTGCATGTAACATAAAATAATTAACAGCAAATTCAAGCGGTTTATTTTCCACATTGTCATAATAAAAGATTATATCTTTAATAGTAAAGGAGTGAGATACATTAAGGTGGTTCAAGAGGTGGTCTTTTAAAAGAGTTAAGAATTTTTTTTGTTTTCTCACACTCAACAAACAAATGAATCAGAGATTCATTTAACGTATCTCAAAAACAAAAACAAAAAAATTTTATCCTCTACCTCCAAGTATTTAGCTAAAACTGAGTTTACCGGGTAAATTTTGTGGAGAATCTTAAAATAAACAAAAAGCCTTAACAAAAGGCACCGTTTTGATCAAAAGGATGATAAATGCGTGCGAAAAAATGTAGACATGAAGGACTATACTCGCCAAGAATATAGAGAACAATAATCATGTTTATAATAAGATAATAAAATCGTATCAAATAAGAACTTTATCTAAAAGCCAGACCGACCAAATTTCTCATTCACTACTGAAGTAGTAAAATATGTTTATACTGTAGGATACGTAGGTTACATTTTAAAATATGAATGAAACAGTATTAGACACAAATATATAATACAGTGGTCACCTAATCGGAGCTTCGTTTTTACCGTCGCCGCCGCATTTGGGAATGTGCATTTGCTGGCTTTTACCACTGAGTGGCGCTATATAACTACAGACTGATGCCTCATGCCTTAGTTCATTCTCTGCCACATTAATCAAATTCAAATTTTATTTGTCACATACACAGTCATCCAGTATGAAATGCAGTGAAATGCTTTTTCACTGAGACGCGTTCCATTAAATAATACACATAGTAGCCGATAACATCAAGTGAAACACTGTAGTTGACCGAATTCATAATCACAGTACTAAAATTACAGTACAAATGTAGAATTCAAATTAAATAAAATCTTATTAAGAATCCCGAGTGATGTTTTAAAATTGTTTTATTTTAATTATAGCTAAATTAAGATAAAACGAAATAAGATGTTTTAAGTGCGCTTAAGGTAGAGTCTTATAAAGGCTATGTAGACTTATATAGTTTTATTATATATTTTTAGCACATTAATCTGAGTCCTCATCTGTTACGTTTTTTTTTTTTTTTTTTTTCAGCCTATCACGGCCTGCGCCCAAATCAATATTGCTCCTAGCTCACTAGTTAGGCATATTCCCCTTCAGGTGGGTTTGCTAGTAGTGCCTTGCTTTTATAATGTGGAGCAAGCCTGAGATCATTCATTCATTCATCTTCTGTACCGCTTAATCCTGTGTTCAGGGTCGCGGGGGACCTGGAGCCTATCCCAGGAGACTTCGAGCACTAGGCAGGGTACACCCTGGACAGGGTGCCAATCCATCACACACACTCATACACCCAATCACACACTACGGGCAATTTAGGAACGCCAATTAGCCTAACCTGCATATCTTTGGACTGTGGGAGGAAACCGGAGTACCCGGAGGAAACCCACCAAGCACGGGGAGAACATGCAAACTCCATACACACAGAGACGGGAATCGAACCCAGACCCTGGAGGTGCAAGGCGACAGTGCTAACCACTACACCACCGCGCCGCCCTGCCCGAGATCATATTAACGTTAATTATCGCCAGCCGGCACGAATACGCGGCTCCATCCCTTTCCCGCCTATTCAGGCAGCCTACGGAGTGAGCGAGTAACGATAGTCAAATCGATGGGTGTGCGCCCAACTCATGTTACTCGTGAGCCGCCTATTCATGCCGGCTGGTGATAATTAACGTTAATATGATCTCGGGCTTGCTCACGATGCTCAACATCTACTGTATAAAAATAGCAAAGTATTGTGTATAGAGTGATAAAAAAAATAAACTAACTAACGCATGTTATGATAAGGAAAATCTGTAAAGAACAGTATGGAGGAATGGAGAGGGGTGCTATTTACAGTCTGGGGTGCGTTGTCTCTAAGTGTCTGAGTGGTGCAGCGGGTAAGTCCGCACCCTTTCACGCGGGGGACCTGTGTTCGGTCCCTGTGTGATACTGTTTTAAATTTTTTTATTTTAATTATAGTTATATATAGTTGTAATTATATTGTAGGGAATATTTGATTTTTAGTATGTTTTATGATATTCTGTGTGCGTGAGTACAGAATGTTACTTCTTTCTCTTACCTCGACACAAGCTGCACTTTCAATAAACACATCCTATAGTAGTTTGTGTTAAAGGTCGTAAAACTGTTAAACGCTCGTAAATGCAGAGCTACTCCCAATTTTATGTTCTTCTTTACCTTATCTTTTCTAAACATTCCTGACCAAATGTAAACACTTCTGCACCCTTTTCTTTGGTTCTTTGTGTGTGTGCGTATATATACTCCTCTCTCCCACAATAAACTTAAACTGTATTATTGAGGGGTTCCCTGGATCCAGGTGGGAAGCAAAATACAGGCTGAGCACTGACTAGACGGGGTCTAGCAAAAACAAGAAATCCTTACAATTTGGGGGCTCTATCCGGGATACCTCTAATCAGGTGAGTGCTGCTTTTTTATTTTTTTCTATAAGGATAGAGCAAGCACGCTCCCTGGTTTTTGGTATCTGGACCATATATAGTACGGGGGAGGATTGTCTTGTGGCTTTTACGCCAGTATAGCGCGCGCTCGCTTCTGAAAAGTTCCTTGAACTGAAGCATAGTGTGGAAGCTGTATTCTGTTGCCCGCTGTTTTTTGTTTTTTTTGTCTTTGTTGAGCTCTTTTTGTTGTCTTTTGTTGTTGTATTGTGTGTTTTTTGTTGAAGATATTGGTTCTTTCTGTCGCGGGTTAATTCACATTTATAAAATGGGTAATAAGAACACAACTACTTATCCAAAGCCGGACCCAGAAGAGGTTCCGCGCGACTGGATGAATAGGTGTGGACTCACTTATTTTACCACACCTTGATAATTTATCAGGGTGGACTGAACCACAATTTCAATTTTTAACCTATCCACTCGGAGGTACTTTTAAGCCTCAATATCTAGCCTCTGCTTACTCTCAGATATATGAGGGTATGGGTGACCCAGGATGGGATTATCCTTACATGGGTTCATGTTATCAAAAATGGGTAGAAATGAAAGCTCTTTGGGATAAATACTTAGACATAAAAGAAACTAAGATACAGAAGAAAAAGATTCCAAAGGTCACATCCGAAACTAAATTCAAGCCGCCCGTTCATTCAACCTTTCCGATCCCTCCTCCATATCATGTTGACATAGAAACATCAGCATCTAACCAAAAAATTGAGAAAATTTATCCTAATTTGAATCCCACTAATCCTTTTGTGAGCTGCCCATCTGTGCCTGTCTCTCCCGTACCGACAAAACCGTGCTCACCTTCGTCGGAAGTGTGTGCCTCAGGAAAGGGAAAGACTCCCAAGAAGGTGTCAGGACGAACTCCTGAGAGCCCTCTTTCGGATGATCCCGAGGATACTGATGGTGAGGATTTTGATAACTCGGACGATGAAGGTCCGGATGAGAGGTCGCGCCCCAAACCTCGACAAGAAAACACTGCGTTTGTTTTCTCTATGGGACCAAAGGGTCCAAAAATCCTTCCACCATCCGTAAGCACGCTGAAGGACATTATTAAGGTGCTCCCTTCTCCCAACAAACCTTTGCATTTTGTTGATATGCTGATAAAGGCTCCCAGGCACTGTCAGCGGACAGTGGGTGCGGATTATCGCTTTATTTTGCAATCAGTTTTGGGAGATGGGTACGATGAGGCTGATTTGATAAAGATGGTAAAATGTTTAGATCCTGAAAAAGACAGATGGACTGTAGTGGTGAAACATGAAGACGTAGAGGGAAGGGGGAGACGAAAAAAGAAGGAATATGATTGTCTTTGGGGTAATTCTAATGAGGCTATGAAACTTTTAAAAGATGAGCTAACTACTTATCTTCTTGCACGTCAACAAGCTAGTCAGGATCTGTCACAGGTAACTAATTGTAAACAAGAAAAGAGTGAGACCACATCCAGGTTTCTCGAGAGGTTTCGAGAGACCTGGACCCTTTTGGGTGGTATGCCCCTCCCTGAAGAAAACCCTAACCCACTTTTCCTTACCACCTTCTTGAATAATTGTCGACCAGAAATCATGAAGATTTTAAAGTTTCAATTGTCAGACCGTTCTACAACAACTATTAAAAAATTAGGTGAGCGTGTGAGAACACTGGAAGGAGACGGTATTTTAGAAAGCAGACAAGTGGCATGTTTGTTTGTGGAGAGTGAAGGACACAGAGGTGGAAAAAAGGGGGATAGAGGAGGCCGAGGAGGCTGTGGAAGAGGTAGAGGAGGTCTGCAGGGTCAGAGTGCACCCCGTAGATCTGGTTATTGTTATTATTGTTATAAAGAAGGTCGTTGGGCTTGTGAATGTCGCACGAAGGCCCTTGATGAGGGACGTAGTGGACAGAATATGTACAATCGATTGAATGATGATCAGTGGCATGATGCTAATAAGGTGTTTTCTCCTAATCCTTCACAGCAGCCACCACAGCGAGTACAACCACAACAACAGCAGCAGCAATATAGACCCAATCCCTTCTCAGGGATGCAGGTAGGAGCATATGATGCATAGAGATGCCCGCAGAGTTCCAGCCCCGCGATGTTACTTTGTACTTTCGAGTCACCTCAGGTTAATGAGTTGCCCTTTGTAGAATTGTGTATAGATGGTTCTGTATTCTCTTTTTTGGTGGATACGGGAGCTACAATGTCGTCTTTAGGTCGTGATTATGAGGGACCGCTTTCGAATAAAAGTATCAGCTCTGTGGGAATTGAAGGGGTTGCTCAACGAAATTATTTCACTCCTCAGGTAACTGTAACATGTCCTTTAGATAAGGGAATTCATCTCTCTCATCGTTTTGTCTGTATGCCTGATTGTCCTTTTAATCTGCTAGGACGCGATTTAATGAGCAGATTACACATGTCCTTGACTTTTTCTGGCGCAAAACTCACTGTTGAAGTGCCTGATTCAGTTCCTTTTTCCCACCTCACAAATATGCGTGTAAATAATTGTTTCCTTTCTTCACAGAACAGCTCTATTCCTGCTGCCCTTCAATGTGTGCCGAGCAGTCTGTGGGCTGAACATAAGGATGAGGTTGGGTTAGTACACTGTGTTCCTTATGAAGCTAAATTAAAACATTTGCAACCTGTGTACATCAAACAATATCCACTCTCCGAGGCCAAGGCCTCAGGAATAGATGAAATTTTAAGCTCATTGTTCAAGCAGGGTGTTGTTAAACCATGTGCTTTCTTATCTAAAACTTTAGATGCTGTGGCACAAGGTTTGCCTGCCTGTCTCAGGGCTGTGGCCGCCTGTGCGGTGATGGTACAAGATGCTGAAAAGATTGTTCTCTCTAATCCTTTAATTTTGTATTCTCCACATCAGGTTAAACAAGTGCTGCAGAACATTCAAACACAACACATGACGGCTCAGAGACGGTCTGGGTATGAGATTATCCTGTGTTCTACAAGTAACCACCTCTTCTTTTGACACCCTCGGATATGCTCTGGCACGCTTGATCAATGCACAGGACGACACGCTAATAGACACAGATCATGACTGTTGTTCAGAGATTATTCACTCCACTAGTATACGTCCTGATCTATCTTCTACTCCATTAACAATTGGTGACAATTTGTTTGTAGATGGTTCCTGTTCAAAACCATATGATGGGAGATTTCTCTGTGGTTATTCTGTGTGTGCACTGCCAGATATAACCATTGAAGCTTACTCTCTCCCTTCCTCATCTGCTCAGGCAGCTGAACTTTTTGCTCTAACTCGTGCGTGTGTTCTTTCTGAAGGAAAAGATGTCACTATATACACTGATTCTCGTTACGCTTTTGGTATCGCTCATGACTTTGGCCGCATCTGGCAATCCAGGGGTTTTCGTTCTGCTGAGGGTAAGCTAATTTCTCATTCTTCCCTTGTTCAGGATTTAATAGACGCATGCCATCTACCTGGTACTCTTGCTATTGTAAAAACTAAGGCTCATTCTTCTGGTGACTCTATGGAAGTGCGAGGGAATTCGCTAGCTGATCGTATTGCTAAAAAAGCAGCTCAACAACAGATTTTCTTTCCTGATTCTGGTTCTGATTTGATCAATACATCTTTTCTTGCTAGCTCTTTGATTCCCGATGTAGATTTATTGTCTTTGCAAGCTTCAGCCACGCCGAATGATTCCTCTTTTTGGCAAGCTCAGGATGCCTACGTTGCTTCTGATGGTTTATGGTATTGTGCTGATGGCCGTTTGTGCCTGCCATCTCATTGTCTTCCGTTCCTCGTGCGCGAGTTCCACGGTGTTACACATCGTGCACGAAGGGGGGTTAAGGAAAATATGAAAAAACTCTTTTGCATAGCTAACATGCTTGGAACAATAGATTTATTAATATCTAGATGTTTGGTGTGTGCTCAGAATAATGTGACAAAGGGTTTAGGTAAACACGAAAGTCTTCTGTTACCTACTGCTCCGTTTGCAGAGTGGCAAATTGATTTTACACATATGCCTGCATGTGGCCCATTCAAATATCTTCTGGTTTTGGTAGACAAGTTTTCAAGGTGGGTGGAAGCTTTCCCGTGTGCTCGAGAGAATGCAAAGGTGGTGAGTCTTAGCGAAAGAAATAATACCTCGTTATGGCGTTCCTCATGCTATTGACTCGGATAAAGGAACACCTTTTACATCACAGGTAACACAGAATTTGTGTAAATATCTTTCACTGTCCTGGCATTTTCACATTCCTTATCATCCACAGTCATCAGGTATAGTAGAAAGAACAAATAGGACACTGAAAGAAAAACTGACTAAAGCAATGCAAACTATGGGGAGTAAAAACCTGGGTTGATCTGTTACCTGCTGTTCTAGCTGAAATGAGAATGACACCAAGAAAAGATGTGCACATGTCACCACATGAAATTATATTTGGCAGACCTTTTCCCGTGCCATGGAGGAAAGGTAAACCCGCGATAGGAACAACTGATCTTGATGTACATATTGCTGAATATTCTGCTGCTCTAATAGATACTCTGAACAAACATTATGAACGAATTGCTAATGTGACTCCAGTACCCTCAACAAAACCCACACATCCTTTTAACGTGGGAGATACTGTTCTGGTAAAATCTTTGACTCCGAGAAAACTGGGAGATTGTAAATATGACGGACCAGCAGAAATAATCACAATTACTCGTACTGCTGTCCTAACTGATCTTTTTCCACAGTGGATCCATGCTATTAGGCTGAAGAGATGTCCTGTCGGCGTGAGATCAAAGGATGAATAAATGTTTGTGTATTATTATCTTTCTTTCTCTGTGATTTTTGTTGTTTCCTAGACTGAAGACGTGCTGCAGTGATGACCAACCCGTGACGTGACACAGAGGGATTGTCTTGGGTTGCCACGGGACGACTTCACTATTGCTATTAGTTTACCATTCCTGGTGGTGTCTTAGCGCCTCGTAAGGTGGGACGAGTGCAGATTGGGCGTGCCGGCACTCTGAGCACTGTAGCGTCTATGGGAGAAATTTTTATTTGATTTCATTTGATTTTACTTACTTTTGGGGGGCTAGAAGATACCTTATCAGTATATAATCGTGGATGTGTGTGCAAGCTGGGACATAGGCTTCTTTGTGTGCATTGCATATAGGAAACCCGAGCTTTACATTGGGGGGGCTAAAGACGGCCCTTTAATGAAACCCAGATGTTGCAGAGAGGAGGGGCAGGCACTGCATATGTACTATAGCACACAGCAAGAGAATTCAGTTGCTCCACGGACACAGCTCCGGCCTTGTTGTTTGATAATAAAGGTCGTAATCTTCTGTAAGCAAAGCCCGACTCTGAGTATTTTTCCACAACATAATGGCGCTGCGAGCAGGGTGGAAAAAGGGCAAAGGTGACTGACCGACGTGGGCTTCCTTGGTCAGCAGCCCAACCAGGTGGCCACTTACAAAGGTAAGCAACTTTTGCTTATATACTTAGGTTGTGTTGTTGGCTGGGGATCACCCATGGTGGTAAGGACTCCTAATAAAGGCCTCTCCAACTCAAGTAATTTAAAATGGGCTTTGTTTCCAGAAGAGAATGCATGCATCAGATTACTAACAGTTGTACTGATAGTGAATTGAGAAGATAAGCATTGCATTGGTCTGGGTGTTGTCAAGTGGGCATTGATTGATGGCAACAGTAACAGACGGTATGAGGAAGCGCATTTGAGTGTCTATTTGTTTTGTTAAGTGGGCTTTGATAGATAACAGGACAGGAAAAAGGTAGATGATCTCGGTATTAATTTGTACTCATTGTCAAGTGGGCCTTGATTGGATGGCATGAGTAGTACAACAAGTTAATAAGGACTTGCGCTTAATTAGTTATATTGCTTGTGTAAGGTTACCCAGCAATTAATAAAAAAAATACCCTTTGTATGAGGAACGTACTGTTGTATGTCATAAGCAATTTTTGTAGCCACCGTAAATGTTATATGGTATGAGTTGGGTAGTATGGTAATTAATTAATATCTCTTCGTATGTGGAATGTACAACTGTACATCATAAGAAATCACCCCTTATGTTTTATTGATATGAGTGACAGGGGTAATTAATATCTCTTCGTATGGGGAGCACGATTTGTGCCATTAAGTTGATTTAAGTTGAATTCAATTGCAATTGTTTGTGTCTAAGTGATGTTGTGTCTATCTGTTTCTGTCTGAATGTGTGAGAGCTCTGTGTTTGCCTAGTGTGTGTGTGTGTGTGAGAGAGAGAGAGAGAGAGAGAGAGAGAGAGAGAGAGAGAGAGAGAATGGTTGAATGAGGACCATAAGCTCTGTGTGCTGTGAGCAGGCTGGACCTCCCGAGGGAATTGTGTGTGCAACCCTCAGAGGGGGGGCAGCTTGCTGCCAGTCCAGAGACGTGTGTCTGAATGAGCCCTATTAAAGTAATAGCTAGCCTAATAATTAAATAGATAAATATTAATCAATAAAGGGACACGTGTGAGTGGAACAATGAGCCCTTTTAGCAGGGGGACAAGTATGAAAAGAATAAGCCCAATTTTCTAGGAAAAGAGGGATAAAGCTCTGAATGAATAAATAAATAAATAAATAGTGTGGAGTGGTGAATGTGTATGAACCCCATATTAATATTGTGGCATTACACACTTACTGATAAAAGTGTTCACGGTGCATAAAAGCACTATGCTTTTTACCAAGTGTTAATTTGAAAATAGTGAAGTGGTGTAGATTCAGGAGTGATTATCATTGATGAGCCTTGGTAAGTGGAGGTGGATACTTCTGTGATTCTAAAAGAGTGTATATTGTTGTAAGTAAATTTAGCCATTAAGTAAGTACACAGGCATAAAATAAAAAATAAATATCTAAGTGGTGACATAGGCTACAGCATGATGGCAGCCTCTCCGGTGGAGACTTTAGTGCTAAAGCAACCGTTGTGTGCAGAACTCATAAATAAGATCTCAAATAAATGGCAAAAGAGAACTAAAGATATGATTGCAAAATGGCCAAAGGAGGGGACATTTGATTCAGCACTGTGTTCTGAGATGGACACCTTGATAAGAAAATTACAAAGCGGCGGCAAGAGAGAGAAAGCATGTCTGGAGAAGTTGAAAAGACAGCAGGAAAGAGTGGTCCTAGCTTTGTTTAAGAAAGAATAAGTGAAGTTGGTAAGAAAGAAACAGGAAGTGATGGAAAAAGTTAAGAAAGTCAGGAAGTGAGGCCGAAGTAGCGAGAGAGAAGTTAGTTACACCTCCCCCATATAGTAGGTGCAGGAAGACAGTCGAATTCCTAAGCGTAAGGGAATGGGGGAAGTTTCTGGTGAGACGGAGAAGGAATGTTATGCAGAGAGGTATAAGGAAAGTGGGGGTAGATTTACAGAGAGTGGAAAAGCTATGTGTAGAGAAGGATGTAGAGGAACAGGAGGGGGTGCAGACATGTGGAGAGAGGTCAGACAGAAGTACTAAAACACCAGTAAAAAGCAGATAGCTACACCATTAAAGACTGGACATAGATCTTTGTACAGTAGAGAGGATGGGGGTGAAGAGGATTTGTTATTTAATATGGGCAGTTCCACAATTCCCAATTTTAATTAAAGGTGGGGCCATGAGGGTGTTGTCAACCGCCTCCCCAGCATTCAACGAGGGTGCAGGGACATGGTCTTAGACGAGCAGACCTCAGGCAAGCTTTTATCGGTGATTGATATAAAAACCCTATTGGTGAAGACTTTGTGGAGAGAAAAACGTGCTTCTGACTCGAGTGAGGCTGTACATACATATCACATAGATGGACTGTCTTTGAGGCTGTTGTAAGGCAGGCCTTGCACGCAGAGTGTTGACCCAAGGACATTAAAGGGTGACCTGGAGGCAGTTACAGCTTGAAACCTTACAGAGCGAACCAAGAAAAAACTCAAGCTACTCTGATTACCAGAAAAACAGAGAGGGCCACAAGCAATCCTTCATCAAAAATCCAGCCAGCTTCAGTCAGTGATGACATCACCAGCAGCATTTTCTCCAAACTCAAGCCAGATGCCTGCGTCTGTCACCAACGTTTTCACTCCAAGGCCAAGCATGAGGGGATATGGATTAAATTGCCTCGCATAGCCATTGCCCGGCCCCGAGGGATGAGGGGGGGGGGGGAGACAACATTCCAGGTCCGATAAGTCATGCCTCTCACATCTGGAAAAGTTTGCCAGAACCGTAAGATTCTCGGGAAGAAAAAGTAGTTACTACAACCCAACAATAAAAGTGTGACTATACCTGTATTAGTCTCAAGTCATATTAGTCTCAAGTTAATTTACTAGGAAAAGAATTATTAGGTGAATTAGGACTGCGAATATGGTGTTCTCCAGAAGGGGTGTATGTTGAACATAAATTCCTGAAGCACAATTACCCTGTCAGACTTTCACTGTACAATGATGAATGACCCATCACAACACATCATCATAGGCCTGTAAGGAGCAGCTATCAGTGTAGAGGAGTGTGATTTTGTAAAAAGGTGGTTCAATGTAACTGAGTCTGTTCTTCAGGTGACATTGTATGTACTGCAGGATAGAATTGCAGCTCATAGGATTTATGTTGATTTCATTCTGCAGATAAAACCTGTGTAAAAATCTTGTGTGGTAATAAATTGATTCGTACTTCTTAAGGAAGTTGTAGTTAGCCACAAGTCACAAACACAAATGGCATCAGCATCTGAAATCGACTATGGGAAATTAGCTATATAGGCAAATTGATAGTCAAATCCCATCTGAATTATAGTCTAAACATGATACAGATGTAGGCCTACTTAAATCAGCCAGCCAACTTCAGGTACAACGTAAACCAGATGTAGAACCGCCCAGAGTAAGACAATATGCTTTACGACCTGAGGCAAAGCGGGTATATAGAGCACTATTGAAGGCCTTGTAATCTGTGCTAAAAGAGACCAGTTGTTGCAATACTCCTATTTTCCCCAGTGATTAAGCCAGGTACAAATAAATGGCATCATGTGCATGATTTACATGCAGTTAATAGTAAAACAGGAAAGTATCCAGCAGAAGTTCCAAGTCCACACACACTGCTGACTAATGTCCCTCCCTAAGCCAAATATTTTATTGCAATGATATTTGTTCAGCCTTCTTCAGTGTTCAAATGGCAGAAAAGAGTAAACTACTGCATTTATTTGCATTTACAAGAGCAAGTTGACAAAATAGATGCCAAAAATGCCACGGTGGTTCAAACATTCACTGTATATATTCAATCAGAGGTGGAAGCTGGTTTAGGAGGTTAAAGGATAGAAGATAGCCTTGGTCAGCATATGGGTGACTGTTTAATATGTCTATCATCATTAGAAACATGCCAGAATGATTCCATTAAGGTACACCGTAAGCTAGTAAGGAGGTCATAAAATGTCATAAACTAAACTACAATACTGTAAACCTCAAGTTAAATTGTTAAGGTGACTAATTTCACATGATACGACAGCCGTAGTACATACATAATTAGAAGGCATAAGTAAGGCACCAGTGTCACAGCCTGATAAACAGTGATGGCTTTAATAGGGTTAACAGGTTTCATGCTGACTGGAGTAAGGAATATGCAGGAAAAAAAACAGCTCCACTAAGGGAGATAATAATGAGAAAAGAAGAACTGCAAGATCTAAGTGCTCCCTTAAAATAGAACACCGATATACTGTTAGCATTTGAATCCATCAAAAAGAAATGCAGACTGCACCTACTTTAGGTATACAGTACCTGATGATAGCAATCCGTTCTATCGGTATGTAGTGAACCAAGCTGATGGATCTACCTCAGCTATACTGATGCAGGAAACTTGCAGTGATAGGAAAAACCAGTAACTAGCTTACTACAGCACTAAGCTAGATAATATAACTCAAGGTGACCCAACATGCTACCAACAGGGTTTTGTAGTTGTACATTATACATATAGAACAGCATCTTCATTAACAACATGTTACCGATAGATTGTATAAATTGATAAAAACAAGGGGAAGGTGTTCTAACCCAAGCTCGCCTCCTAGCATACTCTTCACTGCTCACATATCCCGACATTAATATAAAGCGATGTGACACAGTTAATCCAGCTAACTTAATCACTTAAACCTATAGAGGAGTGACTCATAGTTTTGTGGCGAACTCATTGGCATTTACTAGCTTATGACCTGATCTTGAATCTAAGCCTATAGCTGAAGCGGAAGTGACTTATTTTGTTGATGGATCTAGTTTAGAGACCAGGTAGAAAGTCACACAGGGTATTCAGTAGTGATGAAGGATGGAGAAGATTTTAAACCTATCCTATCTCAGCATTGTACACAACCGTGTTCAGCTCAGTTAGCTGAGTTGAAATCGCTCACCGCTGCTTGTCAATTAGCCAAAGGTCTAGTGGCAAATATTTTTTGATTTTTGAATTACAGATTCAGCCTATTCCATGGTGTATGTCATCTGTTTGGAACCGTATGGAAGCAAAAGGTTTAAAAAGCATGAAGGAACTCCCATTCAAAGTGCTGAATGGATAAGTAAACTAATGTCTGTTCTGATGCTACCAAGATGATTGACTTTCATTAAATGTCAGACCCGGAAAAAATAAAAAATAAATAAAAAAAAGGGAAATGACTGTGTTGCTAAAGGTAACAACATGGCAGATTTAGAAATGAAGTGTGCATCAAAATGGCAACTAGCTGTGCAAGCGCACATAGTCCTTATAGAACCACAGCCTCAGTAAGAGGATATCATTTGTACTCAACATCAAGCAGGTCCGTACGAGCACTCGATGTGGCTCCAGAGGGGAGCGCAGGAGGACGCACAGGGTATTTGGTGTCCACATGAAGGTCTGATTATAGCACCCATAGCACTGGTGAATATTTTTGGTTTAAATGCTCATGGACTGGGTCATTGTGCAAGAAGACAGGTTGTGAGAAAAATCAGGCAACATGGGTATTGGTCTTTATATCTGCTATGGTTGAAGAGTTCCTAGCTTCATGGGAGATATGTGCTATGCATAATGTCAGGAAGGAAACAGTGACACCTATAGGCTATACACCGGTACCAGAATGACCATTTAATCACTTAGTGGTGAACTATGTGGGTAGGATAAAGTAGTGTTCAGGGCGAAAGATACATGCTTGTAATAACTGACATATTTAGTAGATGAGTAAAAGCAATAATATCTGCAGATGAAGAGTAAGGAACAGTTATCAAATCGTAAGGGAAGTGATATCTAGATTTGAAATTCCATCAGAGATGAGTTCCGACAATGGATCAATACTCATTCAGTAAATGTAAGACAGGTGCTGCAACAGTTGGGAAAAAGCTAAGATTTGTGGATGTCCACAGTCCCAGGGGAAGGTAGAGAGTGTAAATGGTAATCTCAATGCCAAGGTTAATAATAATTGTAGTAGTACAATGCTACACTAGGTTTTAACTGATGCTGTACCAATGAGCTAACAAGCATGCAACCTAACACAAATACACATCTAACCCCGCATGAAATGCTTACGGGTCGACCCACGCCTGTGCCATTCTGTAGAAGCCATATAACGGCCCACCGCTTAAACAATTTAAAAAAATCTTATATGAAGAAACTAACTGCCGTACATGAAGTAATCTATGTGCAGGAAAAGAACAAGGAGGAAGAGACGCTCCGTGTCCCATCACTCCAGGAGACCAGGTCTATCTGCGAGTGTTCAGGAGGAAGTGGGACAAGCCCAGGAGGGCGGGGCCCCGCAAAGTGTGGCAGCCACTCCAACAGTGATTCAAGTGAAAGACAAGACCGTGTGGTATCACTTGAACCATTACACGAGAGTCACAAAGAGCTATGGGTACCGAAAACGAAGGAAGAAAGAAAGAAGAACCGAACATCAGAAAAATACAAAGAAATTAAATCATTATTGGAAAATAACCAACTATTGGCACAAGTTGGTTACCAAATTGCTCAGCGTTGAACACTCCGCTGCTCCAAATTAAGAATGAGAATCTGCTTAAGAGCTGCATCCACTACGGATACAAACGAGACTGACTGACTGACTGACTTCGACCAGGTTTCTCCTGACACAATTAACAGGACAAACAATTGTACAGATTATATGTGACAACTAACTGTGTCCTCTACATTGTATAAATGCATTTCTGTTTAACTAACACTATATTGCTTTTACAGATAAAACAGCAGCAGCGACAACTAATTTTAATTTCCTCCACAGGAAAAATGCACGAGAAGGAAGCAAGCCTTAACCAGATTATGACAATATGTAATGCCACTAAACACAGTTCTCTTTTATTCCAGGGGCAGAAATTTAATTAAAGCAGTTAATGGGTGACTTTACTGTGTCAAGTAAATTTATGAATGTGATTTATGAATTTATTAATCAAAGGTTTCCTAAAATTAACAGCATTTCCCAGCAACAACAGACAAGGATGAATTTTTGGACACAGTCATCGAGGATATCCCGAACTTAGCCATATACTGTATATCTCTAACAAGAGACTTTACTGGTTCATATATTGAAGTGTACAGTATCTTCCACGGCATGAGCCCACAATGACGTGCTAGCAACCTCTCTTGTGGGCTCCAACTGACTCCCTGCGGTGCGCAAAGCACCCGAGTTGAAGACTATTATATTACAACAAGGCTGTTTAAAAGTATATCCATTCTTACAAATTGTATTGTGTTATTGTGTAATTGTATGTTCCATTGTAGGTTATATGATTTATCCAATTGATGTAATCCTAGAAAATCACTGTATTAAGTACATGTTCATGTCATGTTATTGAGTAATGGAAAGTACGATGTCATGGAGGTCGAGTCTTTTACTCCTATTCCTAGTCAAGGGTGGAAGGAGAGGTTTGGCCGAATCTCCACTAGAGGGCGAGTCCATGGGTCAGTCATTGATAAAAGTCCAGTGATTTAATTTAATCACCAGTTAGTATAAGGAAGACTGACGCATGGAGTCGCACTCTAGATTAACCAATTAGTGTGGGACTTATAAGTCCCAGAGGGGGGGATATATGGGAGAAATTTTTATTTCAT
Organism: Channallabes apus; assembly: GCA_030522415.1. Lineage (NCBI taxonomy): Eukaryota > Metazoa > Chordata > Actinopteri > Siluriformes > Clariidae > Channallabes > Channallabes apus. Next base: position 26,449,170 of record CM060111.1, on the reverse strand, counting down.
TTCATTTGATTTTACTTACTTTTGGGGGGCTAGAAGATACCTTATCAGTATATAATCGTGGATGTGTGTGCAAGCTGGGACATAGGCTTCTTTGTGTGCATTGCATATAGGAAACCCGAGCTTTACATTGGGGGGGCTAAAGACGGCCCTTTAATGAAACCCAGATGTTGCAGAGAGGAGGGGCAGGCACTGCATATGTACTATAGCACACAGCAAGAGAATTCAGTTGCTCCACGGACACAGCTCCGGCCTTGTTGTTTGATAATAAAGGTCGTAATCTTCTGTAAGCAAAGCCCGACTCTGAGTATTTTTCCACAACACGTCAAGAAAGGCAATAGTTCACCACTAGTAGTTATTTATATGTTTGACATTGCGAACAAGATTTTTCACACACACAGGTTTACACTCAACCTGTTATATTTCTGTGTATTCTTTTGGTCACACTTCATTCTGTAGAGTTTATAGAACAGCACTTGGAGTATGGTGGTAACCTCTCCTGCCTTAGAATGAAGTTTCTTTTTGTCCTCTTAATCTTGAATGAGAGATTGTTGTACATAGTGCAACCTCATCCACATGATAATGGTTTTTTGATTCGCTAATTGGACCGCTAAGCGATATACCAATGATTCAGACCTGTTGTGTATTTTAGGTCCATGCATTCTTCGCTGTGTGTAAAATCTTTTGTATAAGTATGTTTCAGGTTATGTTCCTGCGCCGTGTCCGATGACCTATTATCCGCCGGCGACTTCTTGAAAGTTCTGAGTTTTATTCAACGATGTTTCTTATGAATAAAAGGCGGGAACTGTAGGAAATATTTGATTTTTAGTATGTTTTATGATATTCTGTGTGCGTGAGAACAGAATGTTACTTCTTTCTCTTACCTCGACACAAGCTGCACTTTCAATAAACACATCCTATAGTAGTTTGTGTTAAAGGTCGTAAAACTGTTAAACGCTCGTAAATGCAGAGCTACTCCCAATTTTATGTTCTTCTTTACCTTATCTTTTCTAAACATTCCTGACCAAATGTAAACACTTCTGCACCCTTTTCTTTGGTTCTTTGTGTGTGTGCGTATATATACACTCCTCTCTCCCACAATAAACTTGGAACGTCTCACTGAGCACGGACTTGTGTATTATTGAGGGGTTCCCTGGATCCAGGCGGGAAGCAAAATACAGGCTGAGCACTGACTAGACGGGGTCTAGCAAAAACAAGAAATCCTTACATATATAAATATTTTTAGTTATATAAAGTTGTAGTTGTAATTATACTTATATTGTCACGCTCTCAGTGCCTTCGCGCTGATCAGGAACCTTTTGACATTTCCTTTCCCACGCTGTCAGACTCTCATCACGTGGTCATGCTTTCCCACGCTGTCATCGCTCCTCCCGGACCGCCCCGCCGGCACACCGGTTTCTCATCTGGCGCTGATTTCACCCAGCTTATAAGGAAGCGCAGCGCGCTGCCTCGCGCTGGATTATTGTGTGTTTTTTTGGCCATAGTTTTCTCGCGTTTCTGTTCATGACTTTTCCACGTTGCCGACCTCGCTTGCTTCTCGTTTTTCCCCTCGCCTCCCGATTTGGATTATTGCCACGCTTGGATTTAACGGCTTTGAACTTTCGCTTTCGTTTCTCGACCACGGCTCAGCTTCACGTTTTTGCTCGACGCCCTCGCTGACTGATCACACGGCTTTGATCTCTTGCTCTCCTCCTCGACCACGGCTCAGCTTCACGTTTTTGCTCGACGCCCCCGCCGACTGATCACACGGCTCTGATCTCTCGCTCTCTACCTGCAACTGGGTCCACTTTCACAGTTCACGTTCTGCATCACGACAGAATAATCCAGCCAGCACTATGGACCCAGCAGGGTTAGACGGAATGCGACGGGCACTGGAGACCCAAAGTGTGCTCCTCGAAAAGAACCAGGAGGAACTCATCGCCACGAGACAAACTCTAGCTGACGTCATCTCCCAAGTACAACTGCTCCAGGTACCTACAGCTCAGACCTCACACTCCGGAACACCACGAGAGCCACGCCTACCAGCCCCTCCCACCTATGGGGGAGAACCAGGAACTTGCAGGTCCTTCCTCTCACAATGCTCACTGATTTTCGAGCTTCAAACCTCCTCCTTCTCATCAGAACGTTCCCGGGTGGCCTACATCATCACGCTACTAACTGATAGAGCCAGGGAGTGGAGTACAGCCCTCTGGGAGGATCGCGACCCATGCTGCGAGAACTTCGACAACTTCTCCAAGGAGATGAGGAGGGTCTTTGATCGCTCATTCGCCGGCAGGGAGGCTGGAACAAGGTTATTAAGACTTCATCAGGGATCCCGCTCTGCTTACGACTATGCCATCGAGTTCCGCACCCTAGCCGCTTCTAGTGGATGGAATGACAGAGCCCTAGCGGATGTCTTTCTGGAAGGGCTATCAGAAGCTCTTAAGGATGAGCTCATCTCCCGTGAAACCCCCACGGACCTCCACGAACTCATGGATCTCGCCGGGCGGGTCGACTCACGTCTCCAGTTAAGACGGCACCCCAGAATAGGGCACGCGCCTCCTGCCCTGCAGCAAACCGATCAGGAGGAGCCCATGCAGCTAGGCAGGACCCGCATCTCTGACGAGGAGAGACGCCGACGCCGCCTACAAGGGGCTTGTTTTTACTGTGGAGCTTCAGGACACAGGCTTAAAGACTGCTCATTAAAAGGGAGGCCCCCCCTAGTCAGACTGGGAACACTAGAAGGCTCCCCTCCTGATAGATTTCCACAATCACGTCCCCTACTTCCCGTAAACCTAATCATCGGTGATCAGGCTCACCCAATTCAGGCACTAATTGACTCCGGCTCCGATCGAAATTTGATCAGCGCGCGTACGGTGAGAGCATTAAAGATCCCTGGCTTACCACTAGACACTCCGCTCGCCGTTCAGGCCTTGGATGGGAGCCGGCTTCCACCCATCATACTTAGAACCCCACCGTTAACCTTAAGAACGTCAGGGAACCACTCTGAGGAGATCTCCCTCTTCATTATGGAGAAATCACACGCCGCCTTGGTCCTCGGACTTCCCTGGCTAGCCCTCCATGGACCCCAGATCGATTGGAACAAGCAAGTCATCACGGGTTGGAGTCCCTCATGCTCCACGACATGCCTGCACTCAGCACTCCCTCCAACTCCTATCCTGGCCACGCCCCATGAAACCCCGGACATCTCCAGCGTACCCACCGAATACCATGATCTTGGGCAGGTCTTCAATAAGACCCGAGCCATGTCACTTCCGCCGCATCGACCATACGACTGTCCCATTGATCTTCTCCCGGGCACCTCTCCTCCGAAAGGCAGACTTTACTCTCTGGCACACCAAGAAAGAGAGGCCATGAATAAGTATATCACAGATTCCCTCGCCGCCGGAATTATTCGTCCATCCTCCTCGCCCGCTGGGGCAGGATTTTTCTTCGTCAAGAAAAAAGACAAGTCCCTTCGTCCATGCATTGATTACAGAGGGCTTAACGAGATAACCGTCAGGAACCGCTACCCGTTACCTCTCATGGCCACCGCCTTCGAACTTCTCCAAGGGGCGGACATTTTCACCAAGCTCGACCTACGAAACGCTTATCACCTCGTCCGCATCCGGGAGGGCGACGAGTGGAAAACTGCCTTCAACACACCCACTGGGCATTACGAGTATCTGGTGGTTCCGTTCGGACTGACCAACGCCCCTGCCGTATTCCAGGCCCTCATTAATGACGTTCTCCGTGACTTCTTGAATTCCTTCGTGTTCGTGTATTTGGACGACATTTTGATTTTCTCTCGAGGCCTGGAGGAGCACCGGCACCACGTTCGCCAAGTTCTGCAGAGGCTCCTAGAGAACAATCTCTTTGTTAAAGCCGAGAAATGTGAGTTCCATACAACTTCCACAACGTTCCTAGGGTTTGTCATCTCTCCCTCCAGACTGGAGATGGAGCCCGCCAAGGTCCAGGCCGTCTCCAACTGGCCCACGCCAGCCTCTCGACGTGACCTCCAACGGTTCCTGGGGTTCGCGAACTTCTATCGCCGCTTCATCCGGGGTTACAGTTCTGTCGCTGCCCCCCTCACCTCCCTGACTTCCCCCAAGACACAGTTCTGCTGGAACAACGAGGCAGACAAGGCCTTCGCGGACCTCAAGAAGCGGTTCACCTCAGCCCCCATACTCACCATACCCGATCCATCTCGCCAGTTTGTGGTAGAAGTGGATGCCTCCAACACTGGCGTTGGGGGAATTCTCTCCCAAAGATCCCCGCGAGACAACAAGCTGCACCCCTGCTCATTCTACTCCCGCCGTCTATCTCCAGCTGAGAGGAATTATGACGTAGGCGACCGAGAGCTCCTGGCCATCAAGTTAGCACTAGAGGAGTGGAGACATTGGCTGGAGGGGACCGAGCTTCCCTTCATAGTGTGGACCGATCACAGGAACTTAGAGTACCTGCGCACCGCCAAAAGACTCAATGCCCGCCAAGCTCGGTGGTCGCTGTTCTTCTCAAGATTCAATTTCACCCTGTCCTACCGCCCAGGTTCTAAGAACACTAAGCCTGATGCCCTCTCACGTCAGTTCTCCCTCCCACAAGATCCCACACCATGCCAACCCATTCTACCAACTCGTTGTCTCGTTGCCGCCTTAGAGCTAGACATCGAGACCAAAGTCAAGCAGGCATTGACTCAGGAGCCCGGCCCAAGCAATGTCCCCCCGGATCGCCTCTTTGTTCCCCCCGGTCTGCGCCCGCAGGTCCTGGAGTGGGGTCATGGATCCAAGCTGTCCTGTCACCCAGGCTCTGCCCGAACGCTCTTTATCATACAACAGCGTTTCTGGTGGTCCACGATGGGGAGGGATGTCTCCAGCTTTGTGGCAGCCTGCGACATCTGCACCCGCTGCAAACCCAACAACCGTCCTCCGGCTGGCCTCCTCAGACCCTTACCCATACCTCACCGTCCCTGGTCGCATATTTCGCTGGACTTTGTAACAGGGCTACCCTCATCTGACGGAAACACTTGCATCCTGACCATTGTTGACCGCTTCTCCAAGTCCGTCCACCTAGTCCCGCTCCCCAAGCTCCCGTCCGCCAAAGAGACCGCAGAGCAATTGATATTTCATGTTTTTCGCCTTCACGGACTCCCCACCGACATAGTTTCAGACCGTGGCCCTCAATTCACCTCACGCTTCTGGGGGGCCTTTTGTAAACTCATCGGAGCCTCTCCTAGCCTATCTTCTGGTTTTCATCCCCAATCCAACGGCCAAACAGAACAAAAAAACCAAGCAATGGAAGTCTCCCTCCGGTGTATGACTACTCGTGATGCCACCACCTGGAGTAAGTTTCTCCCGTGGGTCGAGTACGCTCACAACTCCCTGCCATCTGCCTCAACGGGCCTCTCTCCGTTCCAGTGCTGCCTGGGCTACCAACCACCACTGTTCCCCACTCAAGAGGAGGAGGTAGAGGTCCCCTCGGCACAACACTTTATCCGCCGCTGCAAAAGTACATGGTTACGAGCCAGACGATCCCTGCTGCAAGCATCCCGCTTATACAAGAGACAGGCGGACCGTCATCGCTCCAAGACTCCCAGGTATCACATAGGAGACAGAGTCATGCTCGCCACCAGAGACATTCCCCTAAAGACACTTTCCCGCAAGCTCTCTCCCCGTTTCATCGGACCCTTCACAATAACCAGGATAATCAACCCGTGCGCTGTCCGTCTCCTACTCCCATCGTCTATGCGACGCATCCACCCCACCTTCCATGTGTCCCAGCTACGACGCATTGTAAACTGTTCTCTAAGTTTACTGTTAACTTAGTTCTCTAACTGTTCTCTGAAATGTACAAACGGTGCGCACTGAATATTAAACCTATACCAGGCACGATGTTTCTTTTTGTTTGTTTGCTGTTTTTTCTATAGTATGCTGAGCAAAATAAAACAAACATTGGTTAGTTTTCGTTTAGAAAGACTTTTTGTATTATTAAAGAACAACAGCACAAACAACAACACAAGGGCTTGTAAGAAACATTTTTATTATTTTGACAAGAGTTAAATTTGTAACAGTAGAAGGCATCCCAATTTAAATATATAAATAACCAAAAAGCAAATTGAGTAAACTATCAGAATAAAAAAAATATAACGAATCATTATTAAAGAAAATTATAATGACCATAACAGCCTACTGCATTTCATTATTTATAATAACGCAAAAACACGAGTGCTGATGATTTACAAATACAATATTTGTTAATTTAATATAAAGCCGGTATCGTTATCCTCCTTTTTATTTTCCTACATAGTCTAATAAAGTTTTCCAGAGCGCGGAGAAGTTTTGTTGTACTAAATAATATTTATGCAGCATCAGGGCCTCCTTGTAGCACAGCCACACAAAAGGGGCATTTTCAACAACAGGGAATTGGTTGTGGAGCTAATGCTGCTCACCTGTGGCCGAAGGCGTGCCCTGGCGGTTACTTTTTCCCCATTGACAGTGGTTTGGTCACCGGGCAAGTTCCCGCGCATGCGCGATCGCGACGCAAAGGAACCCGGAAGTGACGTGGGTCACATGATCCGGCATAAAGCCGGAACCGGCATTGAGGCCGGCACGGAGAGATGAAGACAGCGCGCTGCATGATTGTGGAAGCTGAGAGCCTGTTTGTGGATTACCCGTTGATAATTTCATTCAGTACCCAGCTCATTCCGTTTATCGATCTCCCAGACCTACCATTGTCATTTGGTGAGATCGATCCATCTCTCCAACTCACCATATTCATAACTTTTGCCATATTTCAGACACTGGACTATCACACACACACACACACTCACCCGCATACATCGCACACACACTTTTTCTATTTGTATATATTTTGTATATATTGGTTTGTGGTGCACCGTGTTTGTTTATTTATCTGTCTGTCCTGTTTAATACACTTGGTTTAATTTATTATAATTGTTTTGTGTCGCGTCGTGTTTTGTCCAGCTGCGATTGCGCAATACCGGAAGTGTTATCAAGCCCCTGTTTAGATTCCCGAATCCGTTCTTTTGTGACCAAGCGGTTTATAATAATCCAAGCGTTACATTCTATTAATTTTAAGTTGTTGTTTTAGTGTTACTCTGTGTGCTTTACACAGACAGACACCATTCAAATGCAGATACTTCACGCCTCCCCATGCCTTCTCACCTCTACATTCAGATAAACTACAAATAACTGATGAAGTAATCCTGTTATAATAATTGCACATGTATTCTATATGTTTTCAACTTGGTGTTATTTGATCTTATTGGTTTAGAAATTTATATTTCAATAAATAGTAAACTTGGCCGATTTTGTTCTAATTTTTTGACAAGTGGGGCTTGAAAATTCTCCCACTCCCTTAAGTGGGGAATAACAGAAAATTTTTGAGAACCACTGCTGCGTCCTGTGTGTGCTTTACAATGCCAGACAACATTCAAATGCAAATTATTCACCCTCCCCCTATACATTCAGGACCTCTCCCCACTTCCCCAATCTGAGGCTCTTATGCCTCAGACTTTCAGTCAGGGGCAGACTGGGACCAAAAAGTGGCCCTGGACTTTCTGGCCCACAGCAGCCCACATCATAATACACTGGCACATTAATGTAGAGATATATTTTAACACCAGTTACTAGTATAAAAAAAAATAACACAATACGGAAATCAATGCTATTTAAACATATTATTTGAAGTATCACTGAACATATATTGGGTCATTAGTGAAACAAAGAAACAAAGGAAAGAACATCAAGACAAACTACATATAAATCTATAAAGACAATATTTTAAAATGAATGGCAATGAAACTGAACAGGTAAGCTGAAATAAAATCAGTAGCAGCATTATATCTTAATTAATATTGTCTACCATAATAATTACTAGCAGGAGTTAATGCTGCTACTAATTTTATTCCAGCTTACCTGTTCAGCTTGATTGTGATTCTTTTCACTTGGCTCTGGTAGATCAGGGAAGACGTGTAGGTCATCATCAGCAGGCACTGGTTCATCATCACTGACCTGCTGCACTTACAGTTTACACTGATGAGTGGTAGATCTTACACTGCATCACGATGATACCCCCTGCCAAATGTTCATGATATCTCACAAACAAAAAGGCAAATTTGTCTTTTCCTCATAAAGTGTTTAGGTCAAATTCCACCCATACAAGTGTGACAAATATGCAAAGAAAAAAAATCAGGAAGGGGCAAATACTTTTCCATGGCACTGCACATGTAGTCAGATTGTTCCACTAGGATGAAACTGTGCCAGGTGTTAAGGCACTTTTAAAATCACACTAACTTTACACTGATCTGAATGTTCTTCCCTTTTTTTTTTCTTTTTTTTTTTTTACAAATATGACCCAATATATGTTCAGTGATACTTTTTATTTACATTTTTGTGTGTTATATTTCTATACTAGTATGTGGTTTTAAAAAATGTATCTGCACTTTAATGAGCCAGTGTATTCTTCTTCCTCCTTTTAAAAGGCAGAATCTGTTCATTTGAAGCATTTCACTGCATTTACCTCTAAAGCTTTCTTATTTTCGTGTACTTTTCAGCTCCTCCATTTCATTCATTGAAATTATTAATTTGCTCAAACAACTTCGCTGCATCGAGAAAGGATCAATATCTCTCCCTCCGTAAATTAAAAGTAAAGGTGTTTAGTTAATATAGAGGGAGCGAAACATCCGCATTGCGCAGTAACAAACACAGTTAGCTTCTCTGCTTTGTTTTTAATGTTGCTCGCGGTAGCATAACAGCCCGTTAATTCATGTACTGATGAGATGGACAAACTGCTCGATGTCCGTTCTTTATTTTGCTGCATTGTCAGGTTATAGTACAAACGTTCGGGTAGATCCTGCTATTAAATCAAAAGAATACAAAACTCAGACTCTATATCCCAGCTTACATCTCGCATTCGCATTCAACTTCACACACACCGGACCTCATTACCCACAATGCATCTCCCACATTGGACTACACTCCCGTAAACAGCTGTCGTAAAATCAACCCCTCTCTCTCCTGCAACAACAGGCTCTTTCTTGGCGGCGCCCACGCACTCCTCCATATGATTAGGAAAGAGATGCAATATTATGGTTTCCGTCATTTTTTATATATTTGTGTACTGACTGGGCCGGACTACACTGGCCAGCGGCCCACCGGGAAAACTCTTGGTTCTCCAGGTAGCCAGCCCACCCCTGCTTTCAGTGATTTAAATTTGTGTAATTTTAATCTTCTGGATTCTAGATTCTAAAGTTGACATTGTTACCTTTTTTAATCCTTGGAATGGAAGAAATTTAGATTTTCCTTATGATAGCATGAATTGCATTGTTTTTAATCTGTAAAATGTTAACAATATTCCTTGGTATTTTTATAAAAAAAAAAACATAGTGCCTGGTATAGGTTTAATATTCAGTGCGCACCGTTTGTAGATCTGTTATTTTACAACTATATAAGGACGCTCAGAAATACCTTTTATTTGGGGTTAATTGACTGATGTGCCTAACATCTTTCAGCTGAGCCTCGTTTCACTGAATAATACACCACTTTATCAATATAATGACACACACACACACACACACACACACACGTCACTCCCCTAAATTTAAAGAATACAAACTGGTTGCGTGCGAGTTTGCTGTTTTTCCTATAGTATGCTGTTTTATTTTTATTTTGCTATAATTAAAATAAAAATAATTTAAAACAGTATCACGCAGGGATTGAAACCAGATCCACCGCGTGAGAGGGCGTGGACTTACCCGCTGGACCACTCAGACACTTATATATTCATAATATATTATTTATAATATATTTATTTATAATTAAAATAAAACAATTTTAAAACATCATCACTCAAGATTCGAACCGGCGCTTTGTAGATCTCTGGCCGAGCGCTCTAACCGCTACACCAAGCGGGCACTTAGAGACAATTCACCCCAGTCACGTTAATAAGCCACTTGACTTCTTTGAAAGCAAGCTCTAGGTAAGTGACGAAGTAAGCCTGTTATAATAATAACTTGGTGTTATTTGATCTTATTGGTTTAGAAATTTACATTTAAATAAATAGTAAACTTGGCTGATTTCGTTATAATTTTGTTTGATGAGTGGGGCTTGAAAATTCTCTTGAAAAATATGGTCATTTATTTCAGTTAATAAATCTACTATAATTTTTTTTACTCATTATTGTACAGTACACATCAATAGCTCTGGTTCAGATTTTTCATGTTTGGTGTGGAAATTACCATCACTGTTGTATTTACTGCGATGAATGAAAATGTCACTTTGTGCCACCTGGCGGCCATTTTTTATGAATGACTTTGAAATGCAACTGATTTATTTTGGCCGCTGTTGCCTTTAAACGGCGATGAGCACGACGGAATGGTTATTCTGATTGAGTAACCACTGGTAGTATATGCAATATATAGTATAGTATAAGCTATTTACACGACTGCTCAAATGTAAAGCAAACACAATTAACACAATCTGTAATCCCCCATCTCACCTTTCATTCACGACACTGTACTGTAGGTGTGAAGTTATCAAACCGGTTTCGCTGCTGGGGGAATTCGCAGAATTGGGTTTTAAAACAAATTAACAAGACCGAGCCTAAAATGTATTTCGCCAGCAAAACGTAAACAGAAAAATAAACATAAGTAGATATAAAATGTTTAATGGTAACAATCAAATCAGACTTCATAGTTGGATTTGATACTTTGAGTGTAATTCACAAATTGACTGAATATATGCAAATTGTGTAAAATAACTAAACCTGTTTCCTTCCTAGACCTTTTGTACCACACTGTAAACCCTAGTGCTCAAAGTCATTAAACATATGAAGTACGATAACTTAAATAATTACAATTAGTTCAAATTAATAGACCGTGGTGAGTATTTTTTTTTTTTAGTTTTGCCCACTTATTCGGGTTTACAGTGCATTAAACATTTTCTAAAATTCGTTTAAAACCATGTAAGTGGCTTGCACTTCCACTTTACGCTTAAGTTTAATCAAATAAACACAACATACGGCAAATATATCATCTCAAAGCTTTTATTTTTTGGGTCGTAAATGCAGTGTTCAGTTACATTCCTGTGTCCACCCTGATTTTTAACAACTGCTGGAAGGACTTTAAACAACCTATTTATGTATTTATTACATGCCTCATATGTAAGTATCTCAAACCAGAATTTTTCAGTGGCAGTAATTAAATCGGATTTTGTAGTCGGTTTTGCTTCTATTCGAATATAGTCTTTCAGAGCATGCCACACCATTTCAATGGGGTTCATGTCGGGAGACTTGGCGGGTGTCTTCACCCTGTTAATTCCCTCTTCAGCGATCACTTTTGTTGCAGCAGTGTGCTTTGGGTCATTGTCCTGGAAAAAACGGTGACGAATACCGAAGGTTTCCTTAATGTATGGGGCAGCGGTTCCTTTTATAATCTCCTCTTCGAAGAAAGACCTGTCCATTATTCCTTCAAAGATGACAATAGGTCCTGTTCCACATCTAGAAATGGCTCCCCAAACATGAATTTTCACAGGATGTTTCGGCTTGGGTTTGAACACTTGTCTCCCTGTTTAACGAAAGGACATTGTGGCAAAGCAATCCAAAGCCACCGTAGTTTCATCAGTGAAAATTACGTCGTGAAATTTTTCCTCTTCATTGATCCATGTCTGAGCTTGTACAAGAATGTATAATTCATGTGAATGTCCATATGAATGTCAAATATGAGACACGCACGCACACACACACACACACACACAATCTCTCCGCGCGAAAACAACGCAAGTAGCCTACAGTATACACAGTACATGTATTTTTCTTTGGTGCATTTAAATTAAATTAAATCGCGAGTAAAACCCCATTTTGAGGGGTTTAAAATGAATTAATAAGTCAGAGCAGACCTACATGAAAGGTGAGAAGTGGGATTACAGTACAGTAACTGAGCACGCTGTCGCTGTGGCTCATTAAAGTGGAGATTAAATTTTAAAACTACTTACTAGTATAAAAATATAAGACAATACAAAAACATAAAAAAGTATCACTGAACATATATTGGGTCATATTTGTAAAACAAAGGAAAAATGGTAATGTAAACATTAGAATCTAGAATACAGAAGATAGGTAAGAACAGCTGATTCACACTTGGGGAGAGTGAATAATTTGCATTTGAATGTTGTCTGGTATTGTAAAATGACTCTAGAAGAACAATAGGATTAATAGGATTAGGAGGCACTAAAGAGGAGGATTCAACTTTTATTTAAGCGCACTCACAATAACGAAAAAATGTTGTGATTTTGTAAGTTTGAAAGCAAATAAGGTGCGCTGTTCTGTATTGTTTTTGGTTATGTATATGTATTAGCTTTTTCGTTATGTGGGCTACATAGGTAAAAAAAAGTTGGACTATAATCCACTCCATCATTGCTAATAACTACAACAATTCCCTTTGCAATATTCAGTTTGATAATTTTTTTATTAATTTTTTATTTAAAAAATTATGAATTTTCAATAGCTTTTTCGTTAAGTGGGCTACATAGGTAAAAAACAGTTGGACTATAATCCACTCTAAAGGGCTCTAAAAACTACGGCAATATGAATGACAATGGAATATAGAACGTGCGAGTTGACGACCATGTATGACCATGAATGACGACCAAATAGAAATATTTTTTCATATACAACATGTATACTTTATTGGTTATTTTATAATAAAATTAGTTTCATTTAATTTTACACCATAAACTATATTTATTTGTATTATATATAAATGTTTATTTGCACATTGCATATTTGCAAATATAATATAAATCTAATATAATATTTGATAGCGATACCTCATTTAAATTAAATTAATTAAAAAAAAAAAAAAAACAATAGCCCACGTTTAGAAAACGTTTATAAATTTTTTCCGACATGAGTTGGCCAGGTGTTATGTGCAGACCGCCGGGAGATTTCCTGAAGCTCCGAAATCACTGGGGGATTTTTTCTAAATAGACGCTATCTTTAATAACTGATGGAGGTTTTGAGCTGTATACATACGCATTTTTGAGGGGTTTAAAACGAATTAATACATCGGAGCAGACCTAAATGAAGGGTGGGAAGTGGGATTACAGTAACTGAGCGCGCTGTCGCGTTGTATATAATATGAAGCACATATACACACATTCATCATGAAAGATCTGTTGTAAACCAAAATAAAATTCATGTTTGCTTCAGCATTAGAAACAATATTGTTTTAGGCTAACTAATTATAAACAATTCTTCGTTGTACTGTACTTGTGAAGCACAACACATTTATTTAAATTCCCGAATGTTTCTTGCGGCATGTCGCGGGAAGCCGCGCAGCTAAATTGCGGGATCTCGCGGGAAAACAGCCGCATTCTTAACGGCCACATCTGTAGGAGCCACGGGTTTCCGCAAGGCGACGAACAGCATTATTTCAGTCATAAATTCACAATCACACTCCAGCTATTATTTCCAGTCGTGGTCAAATAATGGATGAAATAATTATTCAATGCTGGACACAAACAGCAAAAACATGATGATTATTATTATAAAAAGCCTGAAGCACTTCGTGTTCATAAAATAATATTTACTTAATATGATATGGGAATCTTTCTTTTAGGTGGATCAGAAAAACATTTGTGCTTAACTACCATCCACTATGGACACATATGGTCCCTGTGCTAGATTTTGTGAAAACCCATCAGTAAGGTTAGGTAATATTTTAAGTGATGAACCGTGCACCCAATACCATCAGAAGGGCAACTTTTATATGTTTAGCACAGAGTTGTTCAAGAAGGGCTTCAAGAAAGTCACATGGACCTTCTCTGAAGCAAGCCATGGAAAAGGTGCTCCCGATGGAGCGGGAGTTTTAAAAGGAACAGCAGATAGACTGGTCAGGGAAGGAAAAGACATTTAAAATGCCAAGCAATTGTATGATTGACTGTACATGTCACAACACACAATGTTTGAATTTGATACACAGCCCATTCTTTATGCCACCACTGAATGTGTTGTTCAGTCAAGCCTTTGACGAGCAACAAACACAGAAAGCAGATAAAATCAACTTGAAAAGCAAAAATATCATTGGACAGTGGAGTATTATCAAATATGATGATGAAATTTATCCTGGGACCATCATCAAGGTCATTAAGACACATGCAAAAGTGACATGTGTAACATCCGATCTGCCTCAGCCCCGGAGATCAGGTTCACCGGATTACTGAGCCGTAGTCTTTGTCTCCCCCTAGTGTGTCTGCGTATGTCACTGTCAGTCATCAACACGAGAGTGAATTCACCTGTCTACCCTTGTGTGTCTCACTATTTAACCCAGCCGAACCCACACCACACTGTCTGGTCACCGTTGTGCACACCTTGTATGTTTACTCTTATGTTCTCTCTCTCTCTCTCCCAGGTTTAAGACGGTATCTGCAGGCGAGGTAGCGAAAGCGAGGCGGCTTTTGCGCGTTCAGACGGATCCCGGTTCCGTGGCAGTTCTCCCTTCCTTTCAAGGTTAAGACTTCGAGTGAAGTCGGGGTTTCATTTGTGTTTTCCGCCTGCAGACCGTCCCTGGTGAAAGACCCTTGGGGTCATTATTATTTATAAAAGATTTCAGTTGTTCAAGTCAAAAACGGGATTTTTTTCAATAAAGATTATATTTCCTGCACCTGCGTTCTCCCGTGTGTGTACTTATCGGAGACGACATGACAGATGACCAGACCTCTTACCAGAACGCAGCAGGAACACCTGTACGTGACACTACGGTCCCTATGATGGACTACATTCGACGACAGCAGGGGCAGATGGACAGCCTGGCCAGGGCAATCAATGACCTGGCCCACAGTGTCCGTGACATCGCGGCGAGACAGTCTCCTCCACCGGCAGCGTCGAGACACGCATCCCGATCTCCACCACGGGCCGCCCCCCCCGAGAGATATGCTGGTGACCCAGAGGGGTGCCGAAGATTTCTCCTCGCCTGTGAGCTGTACCTGGCCGAGTATCCCGGTCTCGACGAACGCCAGAAAATCAGTTTTGTCACTCAACAGCTCACAGGTGCAGCGATGGACTGGGCCACCGCTATGTGGAGTGCTGGAGGCCGGGACATGATCGACTTTGTTCGCTTCCTCCGCGCATTCCGCGCTGTCTTCGATCACCCGGATCAGGGCCGGACTGGGGAGCAACAGCTGCTGCGGATTAGGCAGGGGTCCACCCCCGTAGCCGAGTACGCCGTGCGCTTCAAGATCCTGGCTGCGGAGAGTGAGTGGTGCGAGAAGAGCCTTCTCGCCCGCTTCCGGGACGGGCTCCAGCCCGACATCCAGCTGGAGTTGGCGTGCAGAGACGCAGAGCTGGACCTGGACGAAACAATCCAGCTCGCCATTAAGCTGGACCAACACCTCCGCAGTCAGAGAAGGCAAACCCCCGCCCGATCGGCAGGAAGCAGGGTGGAGTCGCACCACCGTCCTCGCCCCAGCAGAAGCCCACCAGCTCCCCGCGAGTCCCCAACGACAGAGCCGATGGATGTAGCCTCGTCCAGGCTGTCCACCCAGGAGAGACGACGCCGAATTACGGCCGGACTGTGCCTGTACTGCGGGGGTGGGGGGCACCTCATCCGTGAATGCCCATTATTAAACGTAGAGACAGACATCACCTCACCACAAACCACACGCATGAACACCTCTACACAAACCATAAACACGGACATACCCCCACAAACTGAACAAACACCTACACTGCCAAGACCACCACGAACCAACCGGTCATTTTGTGTAAATGCGACGTTGGCATACAATAACCGTGTGATTTCTGTTTCCCCTCTCATAGATTCGGGCTCGGCTGGGAATTTTATTTCATTTTCTTTACTTTCCTCGCTGCACGCTCCAGTGTCGAAGCTACCAACCCCGATCGTGATTAACGCTCTCGATGGCAACCCATTATGTCAATCGCCTGTTAACATGATCTCCGTGCCCCTACGGTTAACTTTCCCTAACCACACTGAGGAGTTAGAATTTTATGTAATATCCCAGGTGAGTCAGCCCGTCGTGCTCGGCCTCCCATGGCTTAGCTCTCATAACCCGAATTTTGATTGGGCAAGTACTCGCATCCTTTCTTGGTCCCCCCGATGCGCGAAACTCTGTATGCCAACCTCATTGATGGCCCAAACGACTACAGTAGAAAGTCCTAGCGCCCTAGTTTCGACCCTAGTGCCATCGGAGTATGTGAAATTTAAAGACGTTTTTAGTGTTAAGGCAGCTGCACGACTTCCCCCTCACCGCCCGTGGGATTGCGCTATTGACCTCCTGCCGGGGAAAGCACCGCCCTGCTCGCGGATTTATCCATTGTCCGTGCCAGAAACACGGGCCATGGAGGAATACGTGAAAGAGGCTCTCCAGCAGGGGCTCATTAGTCGCTCCACGTCACCCGCATCGGCAGGGTTCTTTTTTATCGAGAAAAAAGGCGGGGGCCTTCGGCCGTGTATTGATTATAGAGGGCTCAATACCATCACAGTGAAATATAAGCACCCGCTGCCCCTGGTTCCGGCCGCGATCGATCTGCTCCGCGGCGCGTCCATCTTTACCAAACTTGACCTCCGCAGCGCTTATAACCTCGTTCGTGTTCGCAAGGGAGATGAGTGGAAGACAGCGTTTAGCACTACATCAGGTCATTACCAATACAATGTAATGGCTTATGGACTGGTGAACGCTCCTGCGGTGTTTCAGGGGTTCATGAATGACGTGCTCCGACATATGTTAAGCCGGTTCGTGATAGTTTATTTGGATGACATCCTAATTTACTCTCGGTCATACGAAGAGCACGTTAGGCATGTGACCGCCGTCCTCCATCGACTGAGGGAACATGGGCTCTATGTGAAGGCTGAGAAATGTGAATTTCATAAAACAGAGGTTGCATTCCTGGGCTATCGCATAGGGCCACTGGGGGTCAGGATGGACACAGCCAAGGTCAGAGCGGTACTCCAATGGCCGGAGCCAACCACAGTGAAGGCGCTACAAAGCTTCCTCGGGTTTGCCAATTTTTACAGGCGCTTTATTAGGGGCTATAGTACACTGGCAGCACCGCTCACTAGCTTACTAAAGGGTAAATCGCGCAAGTTACACCAGTTCACGCTGGACGCGCGCGTGGCGTTTCAGCGCCTAAAACAAGCTTTTACATCCGCGCCTATATTAAAACTGCCCGACCCTAACCAGCCCTTCGTAGTGGAGGTCGATGCGTCGGAGGTAGGACTCGGAGCGGTACTGTCACAGCGCCATGGCCACCCGGAGAAGTTATTCCCCTGTGCTTTTTTCTCGCGAAAACTGACACCTGCTGAATGCAACTATGATATCGGAAATCGCGAACTGCTTGCAATAAAGGCGGCGTTAGAGGAGTGGAGGCATTGGTTGGAAGGGTCGGAACATCCATTCACGGTACTCACAGATCATAAGAACTTGGAGTACCTCCAACAAGCAAAGAGACTAAACCCCCGACAAGCCCGCTGGGCACTGTTTTTCACTCGATTCCATTTTAGTATTACTTATCGCCCCGGCTCGAAGAATTTAAAGGCGGACGCGTTATCCCGCTGTTTTGCGACGCAGGACCGACCCCAGGTGCCTGAACCTATTTTGCCCCCGTCGCTCGTGGTGGCACCGATCACGTGGGACCTCGATGCGGAGATAGCCCGAGCGACACGGTCAGAACCCGTGCCGCCGGGCTGTCCTCCGAATCGAACCTACGTGCCGGAGTCACTACGTGAACGAGTGATCGTAGAGGCACACACCAACTTATCATCAGGACATCCCGGCGAACTAAAAACACGTCAACCTCGGTTCTGGTGGCCAAATTTGCGGGAAACAGTGAAAACAGTCGTTTCGTCTTGTGCTACCTGCGCAACCACCAAGAGCCCTCGAGGGTTGCCAGTTGGAAAATTAATGCCCTTACCTACACCTAACAGACCGTGGTCCCACCTAGCGGTGGATTTTGTGACGGACCTGCCAGTGTCTAAAGGGTACACGACCGTCCTGGTAGTTGTAGACCGCTTCTCAAAAGGTTGCCGGTTTATTCCGTTCTGCGCCCTCCCAACCGCCTCCCAGGTGACGGAAACCCTATTCAACAATGTGTTTCGCTACTACGGCATACCGGAGGATATTGTTTCCGATCGTGGTCCCCAATTTATCGCAAAAGTCTGGAAAGCTTTTTTCCAGAAATTGGGGACCACTGTTAGTCTAACGTCAGGCTATCACCCGGAGTCTAATGGGCAGGCAGAGCGGACTGTCCAAGATCTCGGGACATTCCTCCGCGCATATTGTAGTAGTCGGCAACATGAATGGGCAGACTGTTTATTCTGGGCGGAATATGCGCGAAACTCACTAAGACACTCCTCAACCGGCCTAACGCCGTTCCAATGTGTGCTCGGACATCAGCCACCGCTATGTCCTTGGGATGCCACTCCCACCAATATCCCCATGGTAGATGAGTGGTTTAAAAAAGCGGAAAAAGTATGGGAGGGGGCGCATGCCAGTATCTCCCAAGCAGTTCGCCGGTTCAAAAGTTTCGCCGATAGGCGGCGACGGGAAAGTCCTCCGCTCCAGGTAGGAGATCGGGTTTGGCTCTCGACAAAGGACCTCTCTCTCAACCTCCCCTGCCGTAAGCTCTCCCCCAGATTCATCGGTCCCTTTCCTATAATCTCCCAAATCAACCCTGTTTCTTTTAAATTGCAACTCCCTTCACACATGCGCATTAATCCTGTCTTTCACATCTCTCTTCTCAGGCCAGTAATGCGGGGACCACTAGACGGAGGTGTCGTAGACCCTTCACTCCCTGGGGCTGTGGAGATTGAGGGCGCCCCAGCATTCAGAGTCCAGCAACTGCTAGACTCCCGAAGGCGAGGGGGCTCCCTTCAGTACCTGGTAGAGTGGGAGGGGTATGGGCCGGAGGAACGCAGCTGGGTCCCGGCAAAGGACATCCTGAGCCCAGAACTCATATTCGAGTTTCATCAAGCTCGACCGGATCGTCCTGCGCCACGACCTCCAGGCCGACCCGCTCGCCGGCAATTCCATCAGGCCGGTGGGTCCCAGACCCCTTCGGTACCTAGTGGGGAACGCCCACCTCTCTTTCAGGTAGCCGGTCCTGGGAGGGGGGGTAATGTAACATCCGATCTGCCTCAGCCCCGGAGATCAGGTTCACCGGATTACTGAGCCGTAGTCTTTGTCTCCCCCTAGTGTGTCTGCGTATGTCACTGTCAGTCATCAACACGAGAGTGAATTCACCTGTCTACCCTTGTGTGTCTCACTATTTAACCCAGCCGAACCCACACCACACTGTCTGGTCACCGTTGTGCACACCTTGTATGTTTACTCTTATGTTCTCTCTCTCTCTCTCCCAGGTTTAAGACGGTATCTGCAGGCGAGGTAGCGAAAGCGAGACGGCTTTTGCGCGTTCGGACGGATCCCGGTTCCGTGGCAGTTCTCCCTTCCTTTCAAGGTTAAGACTTCGAGTGAAGTCGGGGTTTCATTTGTGTTTTCCGCCTGCAGACCGTCCCTGGTGAAAGACCCTTGGGGTCATTATTATTTATAAAAGATTTCAGTTGTTCAAGTCAAAAACGGGATTTTTTTCAATAAAGATTATATTTCCTGCACCTGCGTTCTCCCGTGTGTGTACTTATCGGAGACGACATGACAACATGCATGAAAAGTTGGGAGATATCGCTTTTTCTGACCAAAATTCTAACCATGAGACATTGATTTTGTCCTCAGAATCATCCTTAAACCGTCCCTCATGAATGACCTCATGTGAGAGAGCAGCTATTGCATTTTATGTTCCAGATCGGTAATGCGTAAGACACATGCAGTTCATTTTCAGTTCTTATTCACATGGATTTGTTAGCATTTTTAACTGTATATATTTGACTCATTTTGTCTATAACAGAGTTGACAGATTTTTCTGTTAGAAAAATGATATTTAAAATCTAACTAGTTTAAGCTCAGCAAATAAGAAAATAATTATTATTTATAATTTTTTTTTAATCCTATTTTTAATTATGTTCTCTAGTTGAAATATACCACCAATTCTGGAATTAGTCACATACATAAATACATATGTACGTATGCAAAAGACTGCATCCATTCCATGCTTTTAAAAGCTCCAAGGGATACCTCAGAAATTCACAAGTCCATATTACCTACCATAAACAACCAGAATTTAAAAATATTTGGCACAAAATTTAAAAACGATTTATGCAAATCAAAGTTTCCCCCACCAAGCAAATGTAAACTTTGCGCACACAGACCTGGGGCAGTAAAAATCACTATGACACTAGTAATAATAATTATTATTGTTATTTTTGTTGTTGTTATTATTATCAACAATTTATTTTCCTATTTAACCACAGGCACTGATACCTCCAAAGAGACCTCACAAACCCACATGTACACTAGTGTCAACAACTGGGATTTAAGCAAATTTGACCTGTGGGATAAAAACAACAAGCTGAGATACAGATAGAGCAGATGACCGAGTGGTATAAATTAGATGCCCGAGTGGTATAATTAGTTCTTAACCTACTAATTCTTATCTAATCTTGTTATATAATTTTTTCCAGGTTTGAAGTTGTAAAGCCAGGAAAGAAGACATGTCTCATAATAATTCAGCACGTTTTATGGTTATTCTGACCTTGGAATCATTGGACTTATCACTGTCTGGTGGTATTGCTATATTATTTTTTGGCATAATTGAATACTGTTTTATCTTGTTGTTTCAGTCAATGCTACTTGTGGCTATTGTCGTAAAAAGGGATCTGCATAAGCCTATGTACATACTGCTCTTTAATTTGTTTATATGTGACATTACAGGAGCTACAGGTTTTTATCCTCAGCTCATCTGTAGTATATTGTTTCAGAGTAGAGAAATCTCTTATCCTGCCTGTGCATTACAAGGATTCCTCATTCACATCTATGGAAATGGATCCACTATATTTCTCACAGTTATGGCATTCGACAGATACCTTGCCATTTGCAAACCTTTGAGATACCATACTCTGATGAGAGGGGACACCTTGATGAAACTTATTTTTATTGTGTGGACAGTAAATTTTGCTACGATTGGGTGCTTATTCATGCTAACAATGAGCAAAGAAATCTGCAGGACAAACATAGTGGACACATTCTGCAATCTTCCCTCTTTAATGAAGTTAAGCTGTGAGGATATAAGTGTGGCTAACTATTCTGGCTTGCTCAATATGACTCTTGTACATGCTTCTTCCATATTCATAACATCATTTACATACATCAAAATCCTAATTACTTGTTTTTCAACTAAACAGGAAAAATCTATAAGTAAGGCAATACAAACCTGTGGCACACATTTAGTTGTTTATTTCACTTTTGAGGTTAATGTATTATTTGCACTGATTTCTCACAGGTTTGAATCAGCATCTCCATACTTAAGAAGGGCTTTTGCTGTATCAATTGTTATATTTCCTCCTATTTTCAACCCTTTAATTTATGGGTTGAATACACAGCAAATTCGACGAACAATTTTTACATTTACACAAAGAAAGATTTCCTTTATCAAACAGGAAAAAAAAATCTAAAGTAAAAGTACATGCAAATTTTTTTAATATACATAATTAAGATGAAATGACAAAATTGCTAAACTTAATTTATGTTGTTGTTGGTCTTTCGGCTGCTCCCAGCAAGGGGCCGCGCACAATGGAATATCCAGTGGGCTGTGGCGGTTCTACACTGAATAGCTCCCTGGGCGAGACTCCCTCCTGGGGCAATAAACATCTGTACATCTGTAGCATATATGGTAAAATATTATTTTGTGTCTTACACTGCAGAAAATAACATTTACGATAACAGACTGTCTGCCCCATTTCTATACCAAAGCAACAGAAGAATAAACATAATCACATGATCATATAATAGTTATCACTATGCAGTTATAAAGAGTTTAGAACATGTATTTTCAATTTAGCATTAATACTAACAATATAGCTAAATGGCAAGTCAAATTCTAGCAGGATATTTTATATATAGCACAATACTTTCCTCCTGACTAATTGTTTTGCAGTTAGCTCAGCTCTTCTGCACTGGGATTTTTTTAGTCCCAGATGAGTTAGGCTTAATCCAAGCGAATTTGAGAACCACAGTATCTGCTGCTTAATTTAGACACAATTATATAACTTTATGTATAGTGAATCTTTATATCAAATAAGTAATCAAGAAGAAGCAAATAAACAAAACAAAGGCTCTGCCTGAAAGGTAATAGTGAAGCATATACAAAAATTCTAATCAAATCAAATTTTATTTGTCACTGCACAAAATGCAGTGAAATGCTTAAAAATAAATTATGGAATAAAATAAGAATAAAATATAGAAAAACTAAATATAAAAGATATAGAAGATCTGTCTGTACAAAAGTGTGGCATCCACCTAAATTCGGGAACACCATCCTTAAAGGTGCATTCCCAGCAGAAACCATACTGTTGTATGATGTATTCATATAGTTCATATAACTTTTTTGACCCAAAACCCCAAACCCACTAAACACAGATTGAAGTTTCGAATTGAACCACAAAATGACAAAATACTAACATTTATGTCACTTCTGTTTGCACAATGCCCAACAATAATTGGACTGTGTTGATTTAAGTTTATAACAGGTTCAAGAAATCCCTGTAAATCGTTGACAATCATCCTTTTTTTTTTATTGCACGGGAGGGGGGGGGGTATTTTTTTAAGGCTGTTTACCAATTTAATAGCATGGTAAATTGCAGTTGACTTTTTCAACTTGCAGGAGTTATTTTTTGCAGCTCTTTGTGCAGCAATATATACACATTTACTAGCATTAGCTAGTAAAGGTGTATACTGTATATCATCGCCTTTCTTCCGCGACCCACCCCCCGTCCCCGCCTCGCTTCCCCGACCTCCCCACCCCTCCCCCATTATCGCATTCACTCTCCACTCGCTCAGCTTCTGTGCAGCAGGGGCGGCGCGGGCGCAGCACAGGTATCATAGATGATAGAAAACCACTTAGCGGCACAGATTATAATTTTTTCCTCCTGGTTCGTGTGCCGCCCTCCACGTGACATGAAAAAATGCCGCCCTGGGCACTGCCCTGGTCACTGCCCTGTTCACGCTACCCTAAAACCGCCACTGCCAGTGCACTGTAAATAAACTTTACTCAAAAAATTCAAACTATACTTCTTACAAGGTTTTGTTGAGTAACACTTAATTGCAGGGTGAGTAAAACAATTTACTTAATAGTTTTAGTGATGCTTACTTGCAACACATAAGTAGCAACAAATAAAGCAATGATGTTATTTTACCAGTGAGAGGCAGCAGCGCGCCCAAGAATAATGAAGAAGTAAAAAAAAAAGGGGGGGGGGGAGAAGAAACAAGAAGCAAGAGAGCATGCGTAGTAGAATTTGTGCGTGCTCAGCTCGTGAACGGGTGAATTGGCGCCAATTTTCTGATGTTGAAAGAAGCAGCAGGAAGTTTTTAACATCTGAAGCTTCATTACAGTTTTAAGTTACATGTTAGGTTAAAATGTGTAAGAATAGTGATGATTTGGGTCAGATTTCAATTGTTCCTGACAGTGGATAAATATTCTCAGTGTTTTATACTGTAGCGTGGGCAGGGCAGCGGCTGATGACCATTATGCTTTGCGGGGTTTTTGCTGTCCGTTCACCCTTTTCAGGAAAGTTGTTTGGGTTAGTGGTTTCGGCCAAGTTGGGTGTTTTAAGATATGTGTGTGTGTGTGACCTGTTGAATGTGCCCCGGTTCATGCTAAGGCTGAATTGGATGTGGTTCTTGAAGTGAATGTGTTTCCCATGCTATACAGTGCCTGTGTGGTGAATAAACTTCTCCCAGCCATTGCATTGGCCAGTAATTAAGCTTACTTAGTCTCACCAAGTTCCGTTTTCACTGCTAGAAGGGATCTTGGAGATGAGTGAGCTTATTTGCTGCCCAATGCAATGGCTGTGAGTATTTTATTAGGTCTCAGCACTGTATGGCATGAGCAGCACCTTCACTGAGATAGTACACACAAACACGGCTGAAGCCATTAACAGAAACACCTTTCCCCAACATGGTGGACACATAGAGAACAGAACCCCCGCAAGGCATGATGGTCATCAGCCACCGCCCCACCCATGCCACAATGTAATAAACAATTGATGCACTTAAGTTATTGGAGTAATGCTTACTTGTTTTTTTTAAGGCAATCGGTTTCCTAATATTTTCCTAGTAATGTGAGCACTAATAGAAAGTTAACTAAAATAATGATTTTAAGTCAACAGTACTTAAGTATACTTGATTAACAAGTTGTCCCTACAAATTGTGTTAAGTTATGCCAACTAAACATTAATACTCTACTTTACTTGGAAATTTTAAGGCAATCGGTTTCCTCACTTTTTCCTAG